>JAVJGI010000050.1:6688496-6881969 GCA_035590275.1 Ibycter americanus | reverse complement strand
AGCAGCACCAAGGTTTGGTGGCTGAAGAGTGATGAACTCTGCACTGAGCCGTGTGGAGAGCCAGAGGTTTAGCCCTGGCATGGTCAGCCCCAGCACAGGGGTGGGTGCAGTCCTGTGAGCACAACCATACAGGTTTTGGATTCCAGCCATAAAGTCAGCACTTGGTCAGACATCATGGACCACCTCTGTCCTCCCTTCAAACAGCTTCCTTGCTGTGACCTGCGCTTTGGTCAGGGCCTGATCCTGACCTGAGAAGAGTCAATGGAGAGGTCAGCCCTGACTCTACCTGACTCTGCCACAGACATTCAAGCCTTGGCCTCTCTGCTGAGCCTCTCCAAGGAGCTGCAGTGCTGACCACATTGCTGATGGCTGCCAAATACGCTATTTTCCATCCCAGCCTCGCACCATCATTGTCCCTGCTCAGTAGTGCAGTCTCCCTGGTTACATGACCGCAAAGCTAGGACAGGCATGGCACGGTTTTGCCTTATGTTCATTGATCCTGGCTTAGTGCTCAGTGTTTAACATGACAAAAGGCTGTTTGCAAAGTCACAGCAATTAAATTCTCTAATTGTCCTATTTTTTTTATAGGACTTGAGTCTCTGGGATGTAAGTGTATCACAAAAGTAGTCTGTTTAGCACTGTTGTTTTTTTAAAGGCAAAGCAGACTTGTTGCAGCTCCAGGGGTGAGATCCACAAGATCCTCAGTGGGTGTGGCCCAGGCAAACCCTCAATAAACGGGGTTGGCCTGATCTTCACCTGATCTTCATGGCAAGTTGGTGGCCACATTGTATTCCTCTAGCAGAGCATGGCAAGTGAACACCTCTGAAATGGCAGAGATAACAACTGATATTTAGGAACAGATCATAGGCTACTAGCAGGAATTCTGTCAGGAAGCTGTAGGATGCTCCTGTACTCCTACAACACAACAGCAACAAGCAGACCACTGCCTGCATGTACTGCTTAAACACATCTTTGGCTCTGGCAGGTTGTTCCACCCAGGTGTGGCTTGTCTGCAGTGCCCTTTGAAGCTGGGACTTGGAGACTTTCAGCAGCTTCCCTTCTGCTCCCAGCCATGACTGTCCAATTGCTATGCTTGCAAGGACTAGAGAAAACGTGAGACAGTGGGAGCTGGAGATAGAGCAGGTGTGGAACAGCTTTGCCAGAACTTCTCTAGAACTGAATCGCTTTATGGTCCCAATCTGATCCTGGATTGTGCTCATACGGGAACCACCCCCTGTCCATCTTTCTACTGCCATGGCACAAGGAAGAGAGATCTACTGAGCACCAAACCCTAGTTTCTTTCCCAAGAGACCATTTTGTCTGGTGGTACGGACTGTTGTAAGGTTAGCACACCTAAGAGGTCTAAAGCAGAGCTCCTATCCTCTTGAGTTTTGTGGAGTCTCAGGATCTCTCTTTGGCATGCGTAAAACCAAATTAAAAAATCAAAAGTTGTCCTGTCCCAGGGCCAGCTGTTCTTGCAGCACCCTGCCACCCTGCTGCTTCCCGCCATCCCCCCCCCGCGGCAGCGCTGGCACTGCTGGGGCACTCTCGGTTCCTCTCTTGTGGGAAGGCTCGAAGGTGGTTTTGCAGCCGATGAATATTTCCCTGGGGGAACTACACATAGGGAGCTACAGTCGTTTTGCTCTTAGCTGGAGCTGATGGCTGAGCTGAAACAAAATGATTCAGAGTTTGGAGAGTGATTCAGAGTCAGGCTGTGGGAGGAGCTTCCCTAATTCTGCATTCAGCTAAATTCAAGGGCATTGCTCTGGCTTGAGACTCAAGTTAGCAGTTTTGTCTCCCATTGGTTCATCTCCTGAAGTGGTCAGACGTGGTGTGATCTATCTTGGGATAGATAATTTAGTTTAAATACAGATGAATTTGCTAATGTCGCAGTACCTTGGGTTCTGTACACCATCGTCCTGCGATTTCAGTGGCCTTGGGATCAAGCTTCTAATGATGATGGGCAAGGGATCCCTCCACTGCTTAACACAAGTCTAGAAATATACCTTAGTTGGCGGCTGGATTTAGAAGCTGAAATCAATAGTCTGCTGCTTTTTATTTAGCCAAGCATCCCTGCTGAAACACCAAACTGTTAAACGAAAGTGACCCTCCATGGGCTAGGGGAAGTTAGGCCACCAGGATGAAATTTAGACAATACTGGAAGGAATAAACGTGAAAGGCTCCAAACCTTGTGTCACAGCTGGAGATGGCTCATGTTGACCTTGCTGAGAGCTGTTTGGTGCTGTGTGCTGGGGGACAGTGTCTGTGCCATAGCTGGCAGCAGCTGTTGGGCAGTTGTAAACTCAAAATTAAAAAAGCACCGTAGAGCCAGGAGGGCTTTTTCAGCCCTCTAAGCATTCCCTCCTTCACAGTGTGGAGGCACAAGCCAAGACCAGCCAGGAGGGGCTAATTCTGTAGTAAAGAGGAAACGCTTTGTCTTTGAGCCTGACAGCATTCAAAGCTTTCACAGTGCTGGAATTTGCCTTAAAAATGGGAAAAAAGAGGATTTCCCTGGATTAATATTCCCCCAAACTTGGTTCAGCATGCCTAGAGTTCAGAATAGATCTGGTTGTTTTTATTTGGTTGAGTAGTTAGGAGAGCCTGGCATGGCTGGACATGAAGTCATGCATTCATGGTGTTTATGAATTCTCTTCTGAATGTATGGAAAGCATGTATCATTTCAACTCCCAGTGTTGGAAATAGTGCAAATAAATGACTGTGAGTCAGAAGAAGGTGAATCAGTGTAAGTTAGCTCCACTGACAATTTTTTAAGAGCACAGACGTGACACAGGCGATTATTTGGCATTATTATACATTGGCAAATTAGAGCAGACCTTTGAGCATTGAAATCCAGGGTTTTCAAAGGAGCCAGCAGAATCAGGTGCCTAAGTCCCTCTGCTATCAGTAGGAGGTGGGTACATACTTAATGCTCAGCTTAACAGAATATCCAAGGTATTTTATTCAGATGTTAAGGGAGCAGCGTTTCCCCTGGGTGAGTGGGCAGCATGTTCCTAGCAAGCGGGACAGAACGCCTCTAGACAGAGACCTACAGCCTGAACCAGCCCCTGCTAATGCCCACTTCAGTCATCCACTCAGGCTGGAGCTGAAACTTAGGATGCTTACAGGAATGTGTGAGTGGGAAGAGCCCTCTGGCCCCGAGGGCATGATGCTTGCCGTGTGATCTAAGGGTGGCAGCTCTGTCCCGTAGTCCTTGCCAACACTGCTCGGAGAGGGCGTCCACACGTCTGAGCAATAGCACGGCCCAGCATAAAACATGAGAGGGAAGGCAGTTCGTCCTATGTGAGAAGTCAGACAGTATTAAGATGGTTTCTGTTTGCTCCGCTGATGTGTGAAGTGACTCTTGTTTATCCAGCAGTAAAGCTGCACATTTCTCAAAGGCAAGCTGCATGTCAGAAGTGTTCACCCAGACACTGATGCTTCCAGCAGAATGTGCTGCTGTGTCCGACTGCAGCTGCCATTGGAAATCTTTGTAGCCTGTTGATTTCTGCCCCCTCCCCTTTCTTTCCTCTGGCAGGCAGTGTATATGGACTGGTGCTGTGGCTGTCAGCCAGGCAAGAGTTAAATGCAGTCCTCGAGCTGTTGGCTTACCTTTGAAAGCACAGTGGGAGACATGTACCTCTGATCCTGTAAAGGATCCTGGTTTCTTGCTGGCAGTACAGCCTGCTCCAATTAGAATACATGGGCTGAAACAAGGCCTGGAGTCAGTCTGTCCCCTGCTGTGGTGGTGGCACTGTCACTGCTTTTGTGGTAAGTAGGGCAATTTCAGTGCCAGTCACCTCTCTAAATACAGCCTTGCAAAGACATGCAAAGTCATTGATTTTTCTTTAGCCCCAGCGTGTTTTCCCTCCGTGAGATCATGGAGCTGGCAGGACAGCCCTGCCTGCAGAGGATTTGCTTCCACTTGGGCTCCAGCCAGGCACGACAGGAATCCTAAGTGCTCGCTGCTTTGTGGCTCATCTACAGCAGCAAAGCTTGACGCTTTCTCTTCCCGTTCACCCTCTCAGCACAGAGGTGGCCCAGGGGAATTGTTTGCTTTTTTTCCTATTAAGTGGGTTTACCCAGGGCAGGCAAAGGAGGAATGGAAGCATCTTCATCAAAAGGGTACAATAGTCATGTCTTGAAGGCCTGGCAAAGATTGCTGCATGGGACAGTGCAGACACACAAGCACTAGAGATGGGAGTGTTACCTGGGGTGCTACGCTCTCTGCCACCAAAGTGCCTTCATGTGGTGTGCCAGGAATTGAGGTTAGGGAGCTGAAGTGATGTAAGGCCACAGTAAAAGTGAGCAGAAGGTTTGGGAACTTGGTCACATTCCCAAATGGCAAGTCTTCCAGTGTTGCAGGGTCTTTCCATGCTGCTTCTGTTCTTGGGAGCTTCTCAGGCCCGTAGTAACATCTGTGTAGGTAACAGCCCTTGATGAGACCCTCTTTGACAGACTTCTTAAGGCCATGCCTTAAGCATGACTCTAGCATCCTTTGGCAATAAATTATGCATCAGGGAATTGGACTGTAGGAGAGCTCCAAAGGCTGCCGGAGAGTGCCAGGAGCTTGTTGCTGAGAGGGAAATCTCAGCATGACCTGAAATCCCTGCTCAGGGATCACTTGCTGCCTAAGTGAGTACGTGGGACTCTACTGACGTCCTGGGCTATGTTACACAGGAGGTCATCCAACACATCTTCCAAAACCAAGACTTCTAGTTGCTACCAGGGAATGAAACCCCGGCCGCCCCGGTCTCCCTGGCTCTGCTTGTTTCCCAGTGAGAAACCTATTCCCAGTTATGTCATCAAATTCCTCCATGGCTTACAGGTCCCAGCTTGGGAATTCAGTGGCTAGAATGGACCAAGCAGCTTATTTGAAATCCCTACACACCACTCCGTAATTAAGAACAAGAGAGATATTTGCTATTAATTAGCTTTCATTGACCCACTTTTGACCCTCCAAATGCTGTTGTGGTGCACTAGGTCTCTGAGAAGGCATGTCATCCTCTCTGGGGAGAGATTAATCTTCATTACTGTTTCTGCATTACCTCTTCGTTAGTTTCTCATTAACATTCTGGCAGATAGGCTGCTGACTGAGGAAGTAACATTCACATAACATTGTTAGGAAAAGACAGTGTTTTCATGTGGTACAGTAATGGCCCAGGGCACTGCTGCCCAGGCATCGTGGCAAGGCCTGGGCCATTGCGGATGGGCTGGTAGCAACAAATGATGGTCATGGATAGCGTGGCATGTGCAGCAGGTCATGTTAAACCATGTTGGTTGGTTTTGTTCCTCTCTTCACCTAGACTGGCGTCTCCCTTGATTGTCTTATCCACACGTTGCTTCAAATCACCCAGGTTTCTGGGTCCTGCTTTGGTTGAGTTCCCACTGCTCCCTGTTGCAGAACATCCCCTGCTTAGTTCCACGGAAGGATGCAGCTGTAACACTGGGAACTAACTGAGCTCTGCACCCAGGCTTTCTAAGTCCTTCCTGTTAATCAGGTAATCACCAACCCTGTGGTTTTTCACCTGAGATGAGAGGGGAAGAATCCAGCAGAGGCTGCCTCACAGATATTTCACCAAAGTAAGGAGCAAGTGGAGACTCTCCAGCAGGTAGCCTTAAAAATAAATTCCAACTGATGCTTATCAAAAGAAAGGCCAGCACCAAAGAAATCACATTGTTTTGCTGCTCTGTGATCTCTCTGTGGCACCTAAATTAGGAAAGGGGCTTCAGTTAGTTTACCTCTGCTACACTCGTATGGTGTTGCAACTTTGCTTGGCTGTTTTCTGTGCCATGGTCCTGCTGCGAGAACAACACTGCTAACAAGGAGTAATGGTATGGTGTTTGTGGTGAGTCCCAGCTGCAGGTTACAGAGAGCTTCTGTTCCCCTAAAGGAGTGACCCCCATAGCCCATTCTGCAGGGGGATAAAATGGATCATTTCTAGTGACTTGCTGGAAGTCAGTGATTGAGTCAATGGACAAGCCAAGAGGCCAGGTCTCCTGACTCCCAGGACTGTCTGTTGTACTTGGCTCTGGACTTTGGAGAGCAGAGCACATTGCTGGAGTCACCTGGAAGTGGTGTGACAGATGCAGGAGTGCAGCTGCTGTTCTCTCGCAGCTACTTCAGGATCCCACGAATCATTATCTAGAAGTGATTCATTTCTTTGCAAGTGCCACGAATGAGATATGTGTCAGGGTTACAGCAGTCTGTTGCAATGTTACATTGAGTTTCACTGAAAGCGTAAGGTCCTGGATTGAGGGATTGTCTCTTTTCAACAGCGCATTGCAGTAGCTGAAAGAACCTGCTAAATGCAGTCCTTGAAGGCTCCAAAATTTAAAGGGAAATAAAGAGAAATAAAAACATATTTAAAAAAAAAACCAACAAATGAACCATTGTGTTTAGATTTCTTGCATATGCATTTGAAACGTTTTGTACTGTTAGTAATATTGCTGGTAGAGGCTGCTGTGTGAATTTGTGAATGGGCTGCCAGTGTCAGTGGCTGGCTACATTAGGAAACATGGTAGAATAGAACAGAACAGACCATTTAAGTCGGAAGGGACCTACAACGACCATCTAGTCCAACTGCCTGACCAATTCAGAGCTGTGTCTCTGGGCATGGGCAAGGCACCAGAATGAAATTAAGCCATAGGATGACCATGGATCTTATTTATGTACTTGGAAAGATGAAAGTCCTCAAAATACAGGCAATCCCTTGCTAAAGCACTTGTAGCTTGAAGAATGTAACATCTCAACAGTAGTTAGACTGGGCTAGTGTGGGAAAGATGGGAAGGAATGAGATGTGATGCTTTAAATGTGTCTCAGTGTCACTGGCAATTACTTGCCTCTGTTGCAACAAGAACCTGGAAAGCTGGGAAGAAGCAGGTTGCAAGAGAAGCGTGGCAACTGTTTGGTCAGCTGGCCCGAGGAAGCTCAAAAATATGAGAAGTACCTGTGTAAACATGGAATGTATTGCCTGTGAGGAAACCTGGATGGAACTGAGTCCAGTTTCAAGCTATTCTTCCTTTATTCACCTACTTGGAGTGCCTCAGGGCTTTGCAGTTGCTTTGTAAGGTTGTTCTTGGTGCAGGTACTTGGGGCTTTTCAGGGTGTGCAAACACAATCTTTAAATCTGTTGCTTGGATTCAAAGTTTCGATGTTTGGACACATCAGCTATGTGGTATGTTCCTAATCTTCAAGTGGACGAGGGTAGTTCTGATGGTCAGGTTGGAGAGGTAAATACTCACCACTGCATATTTCAATGTTACTTTGAACAAAGGGCTAAAAAATGTGATTTATAGTCTCAGCAAACATTCCTGCCAGGGAACATATTTGCTAGATTGTTAGTGAAAAGCTAGATCTAAAGGGATGCAAACTCGTTCCAAGGTAATTTTGTTTACACATTTCAAATACATGATTGCAAATAATGTTGGTACTGCTCTCTGTGCCCCAGTGGAAGCTGTGCACCAACTGGGGGAAAGGAGTTTCCTGCCAGACTCAAACAAAACGTAACCTCTGTCTTAGCATGAGCTAAGGACCGGACTCGTTCAAACCTGGATTGGGAAGACAAGACCTTTTGCCTATGGAAAAGGGAGCTATTCCAGTGGTAGCATGCTGTCCAGGACTCTTAATGGTGGTTTGAAATACTGCTGCAGTGGGAATTTTGGGGGAAACTTTTCTCAGCTACAGTTCCCATGGTGCTGTACTGGTTCACCCCTTCCTCGGGGGTGGAGGCTGTGTTTGACAGATCTCCAGCTGTGCTGTATCATGGGGGATGTTTCCTGGTGAGAGGGAGGCAATGGAGGTATGGCAGGCAAGCCACAATTTTCAAGAAATATCCTGGCCATCTTTCTATATGCAAATAGTTTTTGGAGGGCAAAACTATTTTTTTCATAAAACAACATAGTGAAAAATATCCCAGCTGTACTTTTCCTGTTCAAGCCTACTACAATGGAAATCACACCTATCTATTAGTAACATTGTATTAATTATGGTAGCATCTGAAGCCATTGATCATCAAATATGGCCAATTTTGGTTATTGCAGGTATTTTCCCATTAAAAGAGAACCTTTACCCTAATTAGGTAACAGTCACAACATTAGGAAAACAAAAATAAAAATCTCTCAATGAGATGAAATACACAGCTGGGAGGGATAGAAATAGCACTGGCAGATGAGATGCTGGAACAAGGACTTGTCAGGTGGGGGGTGTTGAGATCCAGGATATAGTTGTGGAAACAGGAGATCTGCTACATCTGCTAGCTGCAGCAGCTGAAGATTAGGTAAAGGCAGTGTATGTCAGAAACGTCTAGACAAGGTGAAAAACTTATTACAAGTATTGGGGAGGAAAAAAAAAAAAAAAGAAGGAAGAAGAGAAACAAAAAGCCAGTAGATTGCATGATTATATGGTGCCTAAGGAAGGCAGGTTGAGATTATGTAATTCTCTGGGGGAACTACATGAAACAATTATATGTTCAATTAGATGCATTATGTTAGGGTTTTTTAATTAAAAAAAAAAACAGGGGGTTGAATGTTCAAAAAAAGTGTGGAGGAGGGTAGTGAAGTGCTGAGCTGAAAACCTTTTTTTAAATCTTTATATGTGCTGCGTAGTGGGGGAGAAAGACAGCAGAGAAAAGGATGCATTTGACACGTGTCAGAGATATCAACAGCTCCAGTGACAATTCTAAGGAAATTAAATGGAAATTAAAGGGAAGTGCTTTAGAGCAGAAGTCCCAAAAGCACTTAAAAATATTGAACATCAGAAAAGCTCAGCATCTGTCAGCAGCAGGGGATCAGCTCCTTTCATGACCAGCATGCTAAGCTCTGAGGGCCAAGCCTGCATCAGCTCTGAGACACCAGGACTCAATCTGATGCACATCAAAAGCTGTGCCAGAGCCCAGGAGAACCTTGAGGGCAAACCAGCTCCTTCCAGCAGACAGAAGCTCTTAAATTCCAGCATCATCCAGGGATGAAGGAAAGGATTGGGACTCTTGGGCACTGATATATTAGCTTTGTGGCTTCTCTAATTCTTCAGCTTAGCTGGTGAGAGGAGTTCACAAGATCATCGTGATTTCATGGGGTTTGCTTCCCCATTGCCCCATCCCTTTTGCCATCCTGCTGCAGGGTGGGGTGAAGACTGGCCCCAGCCCCTGGCTATGCTCTTCACCCTCACCTCAAGGTGACTTTAAGGGGGGTCAGGCTTTTTGCTGCTGTCCTCAACTGTCTGGTCTTGGTGCACAGTGTGACTTCTGGAAGGCAGGGCACCACAAGGAAGCATGTTATGAAACAACTGGAACCAAGACTTTGCAAGCATGGCTTGACTTCCTTATTTCAGTTTCTCATGGTCTTGCAAGGCCATGTAATACCCAGTGCTGGGTGTGCCCAGTGGTCTTCCACTAAAAATCAACAGGCACTTCGCTGTCATCACTTGGTTCAACACTAACACCATGTGGCCTCTCTTTCCTCAGGGCCATGCTTTCTTTCTTTTCTCTGCCTCACTCTCATTTCAGTCTCTGCCTGTCTCATGGGTATTTTCGTCCTTCTCAGTTCTACCAAGCCAGCGACAGCAGCAGGCATGATACAACATCACTGTTACTTCTTTTGGACTCCCACTGCCTACGTGATCCAGAACATCATGCAGCCCATGCAGCCTGACACAGAGAGGACCCACAGAGATGCGTACCAGCATCTAAGCAGGAGAACAGCAAGTGTGTTCTATAAGGAAGCAAGGGAAAAAAGACACTAGCATGTTTTCATTTCCTCAGGAACACGTCCCCAAAAAAAAACCCACAAGATGGTGAGTCATCCACAGAGGGTACTGGCCTCTCTGAGTTGCAGCTGCTAATTTTTAATTCTATAATTTTAATTTATAGACAAATAAAATAAAAGAAGGAAAGAATGAGTAGATAGGATGCATATCATTGTCTATCTGTAGGATTCTCCCTTTTCCAGCATGGATGCATGAGATTGGCTGTTGGATCTCAGGTCTTTGAGTTATGAGTTGGTCATGCACAGGTGGAGTTTGTGCTTCAGGTATAGCTTTGTGAGATCGTATAAGATCATTAGTGAAAACAGTGAAAAAAAATTTAATATTCTCTCTTTTTGTATAAGTACTTTAACATTCATCAGTATCCTTTGGCTGAAGCCCTGTATACAAAGTCCAGCGAATACAAAACTGGGAGGAGTGGCTGATACGCTAGAGGGTCGTGCTGCCATCCAGAAGGACCTAGACAGGCTGGAGAAGTAGGCCAACAGGAGCCTCATGCAGTTCAACAAGGGGAAGTGCAAAGTCCTGTCCTTGGGGAGGAACAACCCCAGGCACCAGTACAGGCTGGGCACTGCCCAGCTGGAAGGCAGCTGTGCAAAGGAGGGACTTGAGGATCCTGATGGACACCAAGTTCAACATGAAACAGCAACGTGCCCTCATGGAAAAGAAGAAATCTGGCATCCGGGCTACATTAGACAGAACATTGCCAGCAGTGTAGGGAGGTGATCCTTCCCTTCTGCTCAGCACTAATGAGACATATCTGGGGTGCTCTGTCCAGTTCTGGACTCCCAGTGTGAAAGAAAAATGAACATACTGGAATGAGTCAAAGGCAGGGTCAGGATTAAGGAGTTGGAGTATCTAGTGTGTGAGGAGAGGCTGAGAAAGCTGGGGTTGTTTGGTCTGGAGCAGGGAGTGCTCAGAGGGGGATTCTGTCAATGGACACAAACTGAAATGCAGGAAACTGCATTTAAACGTAAGAAGAAACTCACTGTGAGGGTGGTCAAACACAGGAATAGGTTGCTCAGAGCAGTGGTAGAGTCTTTACCCTTGTAGATATTCACAACCTGACTGGACATGATCCTTAGCAACCTGCACTATGTGACCCACCTCTGAGCAGCAGATTTGGGCCAGATGATCTGCAGAGTACCCTTCTGACCTCAGTGATTCTGTGATTTTATTCCCAGTTGTTACCGCTAAATGGATTATTCAGCTACCAACAAATTGAGATGATCTAGTAAAGAACTGAAGTGATTCTGTATTTAGCATGAAGCTTCCACTGGGCTGCCATGGATTAGCTGAGTCAGACCACCAGTCTGTCAACTGGATAAACATCCCTCTTCCATTTCTGCTGAGGTCCTCCCTTTGGCACACTCTGAGCAGTAGAAAGTCAAGCGCTGTAGTGCAGAGCAAACCCAGAGAGAGTTTATGATCGTTAAGTCTAGGAACTGTTTTTGTTAGATGAATGACAAATGGAAGAGTAGGGCTGAAGCAAGAACTTTCCCATATATCAGGTCAGAACCTCTTCAGTTATTGTCCATCGTCTACTCTTAGGCTTGGCTGGAGTGAGCACAGAAGCAATTTTTCAGACTTCATGCCATGAGGTATAAGGAGTTGGTTGCAGACACAGCAAGGGAGGTTGGCAAAAGGGTACCAATGTTTCAAATACCAACTTACGCTATCTCACTGAAGAAGGAGGCAGTGTGGGAAGAAAAGGAAGGCCAGTATTGTGAATATTCAATTTGATTAGAGGTTGTATTGTTGATCTAATAGAAATCCTGCTTGTTTCTCCAATGGCTGGTACAGCTTGGAGGGTGGGATTTCAAGGTCTTACTCTGTTAGCAATAATGGGAGGCTGGAGCTGCTTTTTAATTCTTCAGGGTGCTAAGGGAAGCGGTTTCAAGGTATGACCTTAGTCCAGGGGTCTCAGGCAGGAGAAGGCAAGGAAAGCTTAAAGATCAGGCTGTAATCATGAAAACTGAAGTCTGCTGGGACTGCCTTAAGAGACAAGCAAGTCAAGGGCTCTGCAAAACTAAGAGCTCAGTGGCCAACTCTGGGCTGGTTGGGGCTAAACTGGTACTTTTATGTTAATGGACAACCTAATGGACAAGAATGGAAGCTACACAGCTCCTGCCTTGGAAGATCTTGCACTTCCCAGCCTAGGCCAGCCTGGAATGAATTCAAAGTGGCTGAGAACAAAATTCCTTGTGCATGTGTTGTTCTAGGCTTTTCCACTATCATACTTTCTGAAAGGCCGCCTCTATTTCTTTCTGCTCTTTATTGAGGTATCCAAGCTAGGGGCACAGGAGGAGCAGAGATGAGGTGTGGGTTTGGCAGTTGTGCTTCTAAAAATCTCCAAGGCAGACCTGTGAAAACATGAAGATTCTCAGTAAAATACCTTTTTTTTTGAAAGCCAGGGAAATCATGAAACTATAAGGTAGTGGAAAATAGCTCTGCCAGACCTTTTTCATCTTCCTCTCCTTTCCTTGTGGATAAGAGGATATGGATTTCTGAATGCAATTTAAAGTTGGAATGCAATGTCCCTATTCCCCTGCCCCCTCCAACTTACTTAATCGAGATAAAATACAAACTGCTTTACTGACACTAGTGTTTGACAGTCAAGGACTGCCTTGTGGTTAAGACTGATATGATCAAATGTCTCTTTTTCAGTCCCAGCTCTGCCAGCAGCAGCCTGTGACACTGGCAAATACCATTTCCCTAGTATGGGAACGCACTTCTGCATGAATTTCCCTGGACTATTGTGTCGTTAAAGCTAATCATGTACTTTGAATATGATATTGAATCAAGTTTTGCTTTTTCTCTTTATTGATAGTACATAGTGAATCAGGATGGCAGCCTCTCATCCTGTCTGGCTTTTCTTTGTAGATTTAGACTTTTAATTTCCATCTGAGGATACTAAATATTTCTAGGGGCTGCAGCACTAGGAAATGCTGGTACCCTCACAGCTGTGGCAATCAGGGTGTAAAAAGATGCCAGTATGCCATTGCTGTCTAACCTAGTGCTATTATTTCTGGTAGTGTTAACAGTGTGGTCAGAGAAAACCAGAGCAAGTGGAAAAGACATAATTCAGTCTAGAAAGAAAATTGTGATGGTCAAGGATGTTGGGAGGGGTATGATTAAAGTGCCTCCTGCAAAACATCTCCTAGCCTACTCTGCTGTCTCGTTTGCAGCCTCAGTGGGGTGTCAGGCAGGACCTGGACGTTAATGAACACAAGGAGGCTTGAATGTGGCAACTGTTAATTGCAGACAACTGTGGGAGTGATGATGCCAAGATTGTCACTGTAATGCCAAAAGGATCCAACTGGAGTGCTTAAAATTCAGTCATGTAGGATTGTATTTAGAGCCTGTTCTCACCTCTCATGGTGGCTCTACGCAAATCCTGCTGGATTATCATCACTCTTCAAAACTAGGCACACTTTTGAAGTTCCTAAATTCAGGTAGTATTTTAGAATTTTTTCCTGTCTAAACACTGGTTTTCTCTGGCTGGTCCTTTGGTGTGCTGGCATCCCATCTTACACGAGGGTGTTGAAGATCCTCCACCTAGTGTGCCTAGACTCTGCTGCCCAGTGCCAAATGGCCTTGCAGGTCACATCATCCCTGCCTGGCAGGGGAGGTGCAGGTAGCTGGTGGCAAAGTGAGACAAATTCTTCTGTCACCAGGCATGGCTGGGGAAGCTCTGCCTTGTCTGTCTTGCACTTTGAAATATTTCTTCAGGGCACCACTAATTCCAGAAAATGCTGCTCCCTTGGATGGGAGTAAATCAATATACAAAAATCCCTCCCTACTGGCTGATACCTAATGTACAGTGTTTTTTGTGTTTCTGTTGGCCTCAATGTTTTATGTATAATTCCTGCATAGTATTTGCATAAGGTAGAATTGCACTAGTTGTCTCTTCCCTCAAAATGTTATCCTGCTTCTGCAAGAGCTGGTGCTGGACAGTAGAAGACAGTAGATAGATCAGGGGGAAGCCTGGCATGGTGATTTCATCAGCCTCACATTGAGTTAATCCTCTGGGGACTTGAAGGAAAACATGAAGTGGTGCCAAGACTTGAGGTCAAAGTGAAGTTCCATCAATGAGTCCAGTCCCTACCTGAATCAAACCATGGTTTCCTTAGTCTGCCCTCTGGTAAACCTACACATGAGTCCAAACACTTTAAGAATTATTCAAGAACAGGCAATACCCTGGAGGCATGTGTCCAGTAAACATAGTGGTGGCGGATGGAAAGGTACACAGAGCACGCTGGACTCCTCCTGGAGTAACCAGAGGGCATTACAAGTGCCCTTGTCCTTGCTCAAGGAGTTGTCACAGGAGGAGGAGATTGCTAAGTGTTTGTGAGGGTTAAAAGTGAAATGGAAGTGAGAGCTGAACCCAGCCTCCCCTCTGCCTGAAGTACTGGGTTTGAGATAAGTGGATATCAAACCTCTCTCTCAACTGCTGCATCAGGAACAAAATATTGGGGTTTTCCCCTATTAATTGAGCCGGACTGACCCATGACTTTCCATCAGGGTCATATGGCACTGGCAATCGAAGGATGCTGCTAGTATCTCGATCCGCAACCTGCAAGCCTTCCCCTGCTAGCATGCCTTTGTTCTGCTCTGAGGCAGTGAGGATCTCCCCAAAATATGCAGTCATCTGGTGGCTGCTCATGGACAGGAAGGATCACACAAGGGCCCAGTCCTGGCATAGCTTTCAGCCCTTTGGGTGCAAAAGGTATCTCTTAAAAGGGGGTTAACAGCCACATTTCTCTTTCATGGGGAATTCAGAGAGTTCTAATTTTTAGGGTTTTTTTCTTTAAAACAAAATAAAACCCCAAAGTTAGATTTCTGGTGAAGAGCATCACAAAAATAATAGAGGCCATCAGAACGCAGTCCTTCTCATTTCAATTGTGTTTTTTCCTAGAATACTGTCAAAAGTAAACAGCTCAAATGTACCTTTAAAGTACAAAAATGCAGGCTTTGCACAAAGGTGCTCAACAGGTGGTTTCCAGTTAAGTTTTCCAACTGAAAATCTGAAAAATCGCCTTTATGCAAGATGTTGGCTTTTGGTGAATCAACCTTGTCCTGCCCAGACAGCTGGGTTAGGTCAGACTTTGAGGAAACCAGCCTTGCCATGGGCAGCCACTGCATCAGCACCACTTAGGCCATTGCCTTCATCTTGCAAACCCTGGCTTTAGCTTCAGCTCCCTGGACTTATTCTGCACCCTTCTGCTGAGGCCCTGATGCAGGGTGTTGTAAGAATGGAGCTTGCTGTTGAGTGTTGCTTGTTAAGGCAAAGGGGTCCTGGGATGTGTAGTTTGGGTTAACTCTGAGAGACACAGGAGGCTGAGTAATCAGCAGGGTAAGGGGATATTTGGCAAGCTGCCTGGGAGGCTTCAGGGAAATTGGGAACAGCTGGGACACCCTGGCAGAGTGAAATACCTCCTGGAAGGGGACTGTGGGTTGCTCTTGGTACCTGAGCTGAGTTGAGCTTTGATTTAGGACAAGGTTTGGAAGCAAGTTGAAGAGCGAAGCATAAAGCAGCGGCTGGGAGAGAAGGAGGTTGGTTGTGTTTGTTTGGGGACTGGGGCTGGGAGAGCTGGTGGCAGGAGGGTCACAGTGAGTGTGGTGTTGGTGTGTTCACCAGCCCTGTTGTGCTAGCCTGCTGTCTGAAAAGGCACTCTAGTTTATCCAGAACATGGTGGGTTCCCTAGAAGGGAGGCAGCTGATGTTGCTCAGCAGGAACGGGGTAAGGAGAGGCTGGAGCCAGGCAACAGCTCTGCTGCACTGTCAGAAAAGTGTGAATCTGTCTGCGTTGGGCATCTTTGTATGTAATTAGCTCTGCGAGGCAGATGCAAAATCAATTGTGTCTCAACCACTTTGCTTTGGCGGGGCAGCCATCTGTAAGGAAGTAAGACTGCTGTCCTGGCAGGGTCTCACATTGGTGGGCAGCACTGCCGCGTTTTGGGAAGGGAAGGAGCTCAACTCATGCATGGGCTTGAGGATGAGATGGTATCCCAAACCCCACAGCATGTACCAGTACTAGCTCTAGTGGAGAAGCTGTGGTCTGCAAGGATGTTCTCTTCCCCTGCTGCTGCCAGGTCTGTTCCCAAGTGGAAATGGGCTGTGCACAAAGTTCTTGGTGTGGCCTGGGGGCAGGAGGAAGAAACTATGTTTGCAACTTGCTGGTGGCATGGGTACTCTGGAAGGGTATGAAGGAGGAGGTGGAAGTTGATGGAGTTGTTCTGTGCTCATCGCTGCAAGTTTGTGGTCTCATAAGAAAACATGCATTGCTGCATGGGGCCATCTTGCCCATCAGCCAGGGGAATGACATCTTTGCCATAACTTTGGTCTTTGGAGTTTTGGTTGGGGGAGAGCTGCTTCCTCGATCATACTTGGCTCCTGAAAGTTGTGTGCGAGTGACTTCGGTCTTGCAAAACTCCCTGAGCTTCCCTGATTCCTCTACCTCATGCTCAGGGCAAGAGCGCAGTCACTGGGAAGCAGAGGATCTGGCACTGAGTGGGTTCTTGTATCTGTGTGTGCTTCACATGCTCTGTCTTCAGTGTTAGGGCTGAAGGTGTGAGGTGGTCTCCAACATCCCATGTAGAGGGAAGGAGAACTACTGTTCACTAGGGTTCTTGAATGCAGGTACTTTGAATTGCAGCCGACTTAGAGCTCAGAAGCTGCAGGGAATGATGCTGAGTGTGAGGAACAAGTCTTTAACTCACTGACCTACATTTCTGCTCTAACAGTGTCTCAGCATGACATGTTTTATTCCTTTAGTAGCCTGTGGCTGCTCAGTAGAGCAGAAGGCTGCTGGGGTGCTTTATTCTAGTGCATTGTCCTGAGTCTCAGGAGGACCTTACACAGGCTGGAAATCCCGCAGCAGTGGAGCCTGTCGGGGGCTAGGAGCTGCTACAGGGCAGGGCAGAGAGGTGTGTGCTGGCAGCACTGGGGATCGGCAGCCAACTTCCTACAGGTGTCTCCTGAAAGAGATGGGGGAGGATGGACTAGCAGTTGATTTGAGCAAGAGTGAAAATTTCCACCAAGTGTTTCTTGGCTTTCATGCCCATGATCATTTGCTGGGCTGCCATGTGTTGCAGGGTCAGAAGGACGCTGAGACTTTAGAAAAGTGTGGTGCGTGTGGGCCAAGTCAGAGGAGCGTGTGAAGACACATGCAAAGTCAGCCCTCATGTATGTGACTAGAAGACCTGAACCAGAGAATTCATCGTGTAATTTGTATTTCTGCACACAGTAGATATTTCTGTAATTGGGGGGGAATCCTCCAGCATGAGCACAAGAGAATCCAGTATGGCTGATCTGAAAAGAAAATGTGGAATATAAAGTTGTCTTAAGTGTCTCTAGTGCTGTATTTGTGCTCACTGTTTTTTGAGGTAAAAAGGAGACAATATGATACCTCTGGTACAAAAAACCCCGACACTTAGAAACCAGAACTTTTAAGTGTATGGTCCAACCTGGAGGTATAGAGCCAATGGCAAAGTGCTGAGATGCCAGCTGAAGAAGCAAGTGACTTTGACCTGCCTCTCTTCTCCCAAGTGAATCTTTCTGAAACACTAGAGACCTTTATACCGTAAACACTCAGCCCTCACAGCTGGCCTTGCATGTCACTGGAAGGAAAACACTACAGCTTTTTAGCAGGTTGATGGAGAATGGAGGAATTCTTTCTAAACTTGAAAATGTCAGTCTTCATGGCTGGCCAAGAAGCTGGAGCTAAGTGATAAATGGGGCAGATTTTTGTCTTGTAGTGTTTTTTCTAATGTTGTAAATAGTTTTGTCGGTTTTGTTTTGTTTTTTTTTAACGACCGTACTGATCAAATCTGAGTTTGGGAACAGGTTTAGTCAAGAAGTAGTATTGGTAATTAATGGAAATAGCAGCCAGAAGAAACTGGTTTCATGGGTTTTGCTTTTAAAGCAACCGTTTAGCTTCTAGATGATGCTGTCAGTTTTCTTAAATTTGTGGCTTAATCAAAGCCACTTTGCCTGCTTCCACTTTGGACTGTGGAAGGTGTCTCTGTTAGCTGAGCTGCAGAAGCAGCAACGGTCACTGGGATGTAGAAGGGGCTGGAAGCTTTAGAGAGAGAATGCAACCTCCTGCATTCATAGGTTTAGTTGTGTAGACTTTTTCTGCACCCCAAATATACTCTCTATTTCTATAGCAAGAGCAGAGTGGACTGGTGCTCTCTGTAGCTGGGTTTCACAGAATCTGTTCATCTATAGCTTTGCTGAAATGTTTGCGCTATGTGGAGCAGAATTCCCAGAAGCGAAGGGCAGTAGGAAGTGGCTTGTGTGTGTGGATGCAGTTGGCATCTGCCGCAAGGGCTAGGGATGCTCAGCAACGTCATGAGCCCTGTGCTAGTAATGCAGGGCAAGGTGCCTTGGGCTGCCAGGAGGTTGTTGTAGTGGTGAGGCTGGATATTGGTATCCTGACTGAAGAGGAATCCTGCTTGTCTGCTACCTGTTCATGGCATTGAAAGCATCAGTTCCTGAGATGCTTTTGAGGGGTGGGGGGAAGTCAGAGCTAGAGTGTGTTAACCTGCCTTTCCCCCCCTCCCCAGTAAGCCTGTTGAGTGTCACACTATGCAACCAAAGACATACTGAGGAGGAAAGGTTATTAAAACACATTTAAAAAATAGCTGAAAATCGAACATACTTGGATTTTAATAATCAGATTTGTAGGACCTGATGGCTCTTCAGGCTATGGTGGAAGAACACCTGTTCACCCACCAGTGTGGCAGGTACAGCTGCTCTGTGGTACCACCAGACTCTTGCCATAGAGATGTCCTCTCCTGGGTCCCACAGAGCTGCACCAGGGCCAAGCTGTGGTCACAGTGGGGGTGCTGCAGCTTTACAGGGCCAATGCTGCAAGCCAAAGTGCTCAATGGTAAAAAGATCAGACTAGATTTCTCTACAATAGCATCCTCACATAATCCTGACTGCCTTGTTTTGAGGTGGGACAGCATAGTGTAGGGGCCGCGTAGGCTGTGGAGCAGGAAGAGTGCAGCTGCAGGGTGAAACAGCCTCTCTGCCCTCATCCATCTGGAGTTCACCTCGTGTTTCTCCTGAAATGCACTGAGAACAGTCCTTGTTCCCTGTGGTCCTCACATCTTCCAGTTGAGAGTTTGAAGAGCACTTCTCCGCCTCTCCAGAAGGATGGGTACTGCAAGACTGACCTCACTTGAAGCTGCTTCATCCCTTGCCAAAGCTGCTGCTGCTTGTGGGGTCACCTCAGCAGGTTGATACCTTCTCTTGAACTTCTGTGCTCCTGGATGACTTTTCTTGGAAGGATTTGAGCCTGTTGTCTGAGACAAGTGCATGAATGAGTTGAACAGGCTGCTCTAACTCACATCAGAGATGTCTCCTTTGTAAGCAAAGGAGAAGGACTGAGGGCTGGCTTACCGGCCTCCAGCTCCCGTGTCTCTGCTTCCCCTTCAAGGGAGGAGAATTCACGCAAAGGGGAACACGGCATCATTTTCTTCTCACAAGAGACATCCAGACCTAGTCCAACACAGTAAGCTACAATTATTTTGTGGGTCAGAAGCACACAGCCCTGTTATGGGCCACACAACGATCCTTTAGAGTTAGCATAGCTGAAACTGGGGGTGGATAACTTGGAAGAGTCACAAACTATAGCACAGCACAGAACAGCGTGGACAATACAGAGGTGTTTTTGCATACTCGTGTTTTTCCTGAAGTTGGTAAGAGCTCTTCAAAGTGGATGCCAAGATGTGGTGCCCACTTGGCTCATGGCACAGGGGGCAGCAGGGAAGGTGTTGTCTTTAAAAAGATGGTCAGACAGTCTCTGAGGATCACTTGGTTTTCTTTCCTGGGTAGAGGTGCTGAGACTGGAGACTCAGAGTTAAAAGAAACAAATCTTGAAAAACTTCCTCAGACTTGGTAAACCAAGTAGGTTTATCAGTCAGTTACTCACCGATTCTGATGAAGGAGCTATGAGCTCAATTGAAATATGAATAACAAGTCTAATTTTCTAGCTTGAGGCATGTTGTGGGGGTGGTTTGGATTGTGCACTGCTCTGAGTCAGGCATCAGATGTCCCCAATGAGCAGATAAGCCAGCTTCTGCATGGTGAGCTGGTGTGACCAGTGCCTTGGCCCACATGGTGCCATGGAGGTACTGGTGGTGGTGTCTGTCATAGAGCTTTTCCATGGGGGCAAAAAGAGTCTGCTACATTAGAACGAGTGTATGCTTAACCTGCATGAACCATTTGTCTTTAAACTCAGAGACAAGATCCAAACCTATCAGAGGTGATAGAAGTTTCCCAGGGATTTGTGTGGGTGGTAGAGCTGGCTCCTTTTAACTGCAGGCTGGGACAAATGTTGGCCGAAGCAACCCTGATGGTGAAAGCTTGGCAGCGCTGCCTTTCCAGGCTTTGCAAGGGTCTTTTTGTTGTAGCTGTCTTCTGTAGCTGTGGAGTCCTTGCAGGCTATCTTGGATGATGAGTTTTGTTCATCTGAGCAATTCTGACACCCTGTGTCAGCAGTTTTTGTGAGATGGGGCTAGTGGCTTCTGTGCTTGGTGCCTCTGTCACAGAGGGTTTGATATAAATTGAACAAAAAGGATGAAAATCCTGTTCCAAAGAGCTCTGAAGCATGCAGTCCTGTCCCCTCCTTCAAGTACTGGTGGGCCTTGTCCACTGCCGCCTTCTGCCCAGGCTCTGGGGGGTCCTGGAGCCATAATCCCTTCCTGGCTGAGTGTGGGGGGTGACTGTTTGCTGGTAGACCAACAGGGGTGTGGAGAAGGCATTTCTCCACCCAGATGCCCTTCTTCCTGTGTTTTGCTGCAGTCATGGTCTCCCATGGTGGCTTAGGTTTAAACACGTGGTGTTGAATATCACAGGAAATCTGTCTCCCATCCAGGCAGTCAGCTGTACAGTGTTTCTCTTAAATGTCTTTATAATGTCTTCTGTTAAAGAGTTCAAGCCTAAGTTAATATCTGTAACTCAAATTCATTCCCAAAGAATTAGTTGGTGCTGATATTTTGGTCACCAACAGCCTTTTAATTGAAAGTCCTAGCAGTATTACAGCTCAGTTCCCTGGTGTCTTGATGACTGTGCTGTGTCCTCGTGAGCTCCCCACCAGAGCCACTCTTGCAGCGGGCTCAGCTCAGCGTGCTGCTGGCTCTCCAAGAACTGGAGCTGCGTGCTCAGCCACCACGCTGATCCAGGCGCTTGCATTTGGCAGAGGCACAGCCTGTTTCTAAAATTGTCTCTGAGATAGTTCTGCATGGATTTGTGTCTCCCAGACAGACAACCCGGGTGGTATTTTATATGGTGTCATTGTTTGTTTAGCTAATGAAGTAGGAAAAATAAAGAGCTTGGATCCTTGGCTCTATGAAGCAGCTGTCAACAAGCAGCCCTGAGAGAGCAGAGGAGCAGGGACCTAGCAGCCAGGGCACTAAACAGGGGTTCCAAGGGATGGTTTTGATTCCTGACTCAGTGTAGTCATGGATGAAATGCAGAAAAGGATGCTTCAGTCCAAAAAGAGGAGGGAGGTGCTGGGAGCTGCATGCTTTTGCTGGTTCTGTCTCAGGGAGCAACTGCTGCAGTGGTGCATGGTGGAGGCCAGCTTTTGTCTGCTGCTGCTGCCTGCCTGGAGTGAATGTGACCCACTTCTGCAAGTTTCCAGAGCCTTCTTTTTGGAAGAACCACACAAGGGTGGTTTCTTTCCCTCATGGCTTGTGCCTTACCACCTAATGTGGGGCAGTTCCTTTAATTGTTTTTATCTGTGCTGAGGAGGCTAGTGAGATGCTCCTGCCTGGAGGAGCTCTGCTGGAAAGCAGAAAGCACAAGGAAAACAATAAAATGTCTTCCTGCATCCCGCTTTAGTTTGCCATTTTGATTTCAGATGCAAGCTGCCATCATTTCCACATGGAGAAGCCACATGAAAAGCACCACTAAACAGTTCTCTGAGTTTCTCAACAAGAAACACAGCAGCTAAATGTATTTAATCTGTGGGTATTGTTCATCTTGGCTTTAATTTCCTGTTCTCAAAAGGTTTAGGAATTTAAACCCATGAATCATTACTGAAGCTGTTAATGCTTGGAGCCTTTTTCAGAAATGGAGATAAAGGAACTGATATTAATACCATCTTAGCATGAGTTCAGCCAGAACAACTCCATGAGAAGTTAACTGCCGTCCCAGAGATATCACTTGGTTCTAACCATGATGAAAGCATCTAAGAAGCAGGTATGTGGATGGGATCATTATCCCCCAGGTAAGCAAGATGCTTCCATTTAAAATAATTTAAAAAAGTCTCTCTGGCAGGTTACAGGCTGCATCATCCCCATCTTGACACCTCTAGAGCACTGTACTGTTCCACTGTTTCTAAAATTGCCATGTGTATTCAAGCAGTGACTTTTTCAGAGTACGGTCTTGAGATTTCTCTGGGGCTGGAGGTCATGCACTTGCTCATATTGAATAAAAGATCGCAAGAAAACTTTTCTCAGTTCCATCTAGCTGGGCTTTCAGGTTCCTGCTTTTATACTTGCAAGATGTAAGTATCCTCCTTAAGTCCTGACCTTAACAGGCTCCCAGATACCTCAGAAGAAAGATCTGGCCATGAGATGCTTCAATGGAGGATGTGGCTTCCATTTCTCTTGAGACTGGACACAATTCAGGGTATATCAAGTTATTCATCTTATTACAAGAGCCTGGTGTGGCTGCAAGACCATGCCAGACTTCCTTTGACTCCTCTGGGATTGAACCCTGAAGGTCAAAAGAGAAAGTCCAGGAGAACTTATAGAAAGGTCCGAACTAATGATTGTAGTCAGAAATTAAATGGAAACTGTGTGGGGACTGGATTTTCTTTTCACTTTGACTTGGTTTTCATTCTGGAATGTCATAGAAATAGAGAATTACTGAGGTAGGAGGTAACTTCTGGAGGTCTTCTAGGTCAATCCCCTACTCATAGCAGGGCTGGCTGCCTAGCTGGTAATGTTGATGGATGTGACTGTGCGGAAGAAGCTGCCTCTTCCTTTCTTGCTTGATTTTTTTAACTTTGGGTAGCACAGAACCAGTGAAACTACAAGGCAGCTGCAGGAAAACATTTGGAAGGAACAAACTCAGTTCTCCTTAGCAGACTTGCTCTAATGATTTCTTTTTTCAGGATGGAAGAGAAACGGCCTGGTTTCTAGCATCTTCCCTCAGGAAAGGGAAGGCCCTGGTGTAGAGGAGGTAGTCCTGCTTTGTCTTGTTCCCTGTGCTGGTGGTGTGCTGGAGAGCTGCTGCTAACTGAGATGAGGGATTGGTTTCTGTGTGCGTTCGTGCTGTGACTGAGAGTCCTTGCTGTCAAACAAATATATGGTGGAAGGAAGGGTGGGGAGTGGGGGCATAAAGCACAGCAGTGTGTTGTGGCAGTTCAGGAATGTGCTGGCTTGCAAAGGTGCTGGATGTCCAATGATGCTGCACCAAGTCACTCAGTTGCTCTAACACTGCTAGAGCTGCAGCAGTTTTGTGCCAAGTGACAGTGGCACCCTGTTCGGGAAGAACTGCACTCTTTGTTTATATACATGAAAATGTAGCTGAACTCTAATGAGAAATGGAGACATTCCTACAAATACAGCTGTAATTTATGTTTATCTCATCTAAAACTAGTCTTTAAAATGTGTTAGTCCTACAAAGCGAGATGCTAAAAAATGCACATCCCAAGAGCCTGCAGTTGCTAGTACTAAAAATGCTGGCTGAGTCTGAATACCGGATGGTATTCATTGCAATTGCTGCTGGTCTCCTTTCACCTAAGCACCGGTGAGCCCATTTTGGGCAGTTTGGATTCACTCTGAACTTGTGCAGCAGAGCCCTGTGGCATGCTTCTCCCAATGAGCTGGTTATAAGGACAAGGCCTCTGCCCCCTTCTCTCCTCTGCTCTCCATCACCAATTAGCTCGAGTCTCTGAGGCTGCAGCCCATGACCGCGTCTCTTCCTTTCACAGAGTGCTCTGGAGCCACTCCTTCTCCTGGAACAAGCACACTCAGAGCCAGAAAGCATCAGGCTTCATCTGAGCCTCTGGGGCTGTCTCTCCATCTGTTTGTTTAATGACACGCAGCCGCCTCATCTCTGACTTTGCACCCTCAGGACAAAAATCCACTCTGATGTTCAGGCCAGCCAGCTGTTCTTCTGAGACGAGGCTGTGGCTGGTGCACTGTAGGTCAGAGACGATTTAAAATTCTTTTTCTGAATTGCTTTATGGCTCAAAATGTTGCTCTCAGATCTGCAAGATACACAGAAAGCTTGCACAAGTTTGCTTGCTTGTTTTCTACTGAAGAAATGGGTGAGCCTAAAAATTCAGATATGCTTACCCGATTGGTGGGGAGAACACCAGCTTGAAGACTGGGAGCTGAGGACTTGTATTCAGCACCGATGTGCAGCCTTGACCAAGCACCTTTGTACTCTTTTTCTCCCTTCACTGCTGGCATAGCATGAACTGCTCAGATGTTTTGAGGTAGGACAGAGAAATGAATGTTTGCGGAGTTGTTGCTGTTCTGAAAAACTGACTGTAGATTCATGATGCTGGGGTGACAGTAGCGCTGGTTTTTAGAAGCTTATTGCACAGTTTTGTGAAGCAATGAGGGGTAAGGACTTGCTGTCACTTACAATCCAGAACCACCAGGATCAGGAAATATCTGTGGTAAAATGCACCTGCCAGGGTAGTATTGGAGCTGCCCTGTATTCTGTGAACACTGTGTGGCTAATAGAGGAAAAATTAAAAAAAAAAACAAACCAAACCCAAACAGAAAAAACAAAACCAAAAAAACCCCACAAATACAACTGAAAGAAGAGTAGCTTGAGATATACTACTTTGTAGTCTGTGCTTAGATGTACCCGTGCCTGGGATAAAGAGGGAAGCAGGTAGTAGTACCAAGTGATGTCTGAAGGAAGTTGGGCCCCAAAATCACTGAGAGTGGCAAAACTTTAGAGAAGAGAGAACTCACTAAATCACTGGCTTTAAAATCCTCCTTTGCTCTAACTGCTTGGTTCCTGTGGCCTTTTGTGTGAGAAAGTGGCATGGTTCCTCTCTATTCAGGAGCTCAGGTGTCAGAAAGGAAGAGTCACAGGGACTGTATCCTCTTGGGGCTGCCCAGGTGGTACTAGCCTGAGTGAAATACCCCCCCAAGAAAGGAAACTCCCCCAGGGGTATCATTTGGGTTTAGTGCCCCATGAAATAAGGGGAAATGTACTTCTGGGATGGAATGAGGAAAATATTTGGCTTTCCTATAGTCCATTACTAGCTCTTTCCTTTTGTTTTGGAGGTGGAGATCATGTGTGGCATTCCAGGTGGTTGCGCCTCACATCACATTTCATAAGTAAAGATGTTACCCAAATAGTCTGGTTCTGTGCATGAGTCCTTGCACAAGATGGGGTCCTGTTCTGCCATGTGCATCCAGGCCCAAGGCACTGTGAGCAAGACTTTCTGAAGCAGGTGATATGACCCCAAGGTTTTGGGATCTTGGGATATGACCCCAAGTCTTGGCTCACCATGGGGCCAGGAGAAGATGCTTCAGGGGCCCTAGAGAATGAGCACAGGGCTGGGAATGGCAGGGGGAGCTACTGTACCTGCCATGCCATTGAGAAATTCAGACCAGCCGAATATCCACATCTGAACATCTGCAGTTTCTGGCAAAGGTAATGCCAGGCCCGATGAAATGCAAGCCCTGAATTACACAGACAGATGGAGCGGGGTAAGAGGGAGGCGTGGGTCAGAGGAAAGCAGCAGCTGATGCATGCAGGCATCCTTCTCCAGGGTGAAGGAGTAGGAGCAATTTCCTTTTCAGAGCCAGCCGTTACCCAGCATGGTGCTGAGCACAGTGGGTACCGTTCATGCAAAGTCACCAACAGTGCGTTAACAAAAGCCCTGATGAAGAATAGAGCAGGCTTATCATTCACTGAGGAGCTGCAGCTATGCCAAAAGAGCCATGTATGAAAAACACAGATGGGAGCACGTGTCTGCATGCATCCACCCATGTAACTGAGGGATGTGTGCCCAGGGCAGGCTGGCCTGCTTGGCTCTGGTGTCTTGAGAGGCTTCAGCACAAAAGGTTCTCTTGATTTGCTTGAGCCTGTGTTCAGTGAAGGAACTTGATTTCAGTGAAGCAAGTTCAAGCCCTCCTAAAACCAGAAGTTATTCTGAGAGTGATTTTTGAATGTTTGAGTTGATTCTGTTGAGTGGGAGCTGGTTTGTTGATTTTTGGTTGGTTGTTTGTTTTTTTTAATGAAAGTGGATACATAACATAAGCTTGAACATTTTAAGAGGCTTTCACTTAGGACATCCGTAATTGATGATGAAAGTCAAGGCTATTGAAATCTTTCCCCACCGTACCTTTGTGGAGGGACCTTAGAGCTCTGGAGAAAGCAGGACAGTGCTTGCTTGCAGTGCCTTTTGAGTGGGAAGTGCCATGGATGTGTGGGAGTGCTTCCACTTCCATAGCACAGCAACTTACGGATTTTATCCACCGGCATACTGTTCAATCAGCCTTTCAAATTCCTCCATTTGCATCCTGGTAATAACAGAACAAGGCAGTTTTCTCCATTATAAAAAAAAATCTCCTTCTGCTCCACCTTATTCAGAGGTGTTCAGGAAATCTGGCTCTTTCCCCTTCACTCCCCTGCTCCCTGAAAGCACTTTTCTTTCTCCAAAAGCAGTATGTTGCACCTTTCTCTTGCCCCGGCAGATGGATTTGGATGATTGCATGTACTCAGGGTTATTGCTGCTACCTGCTATTTTAGCAGGAAAATCCCCCGCATACAGAAAAGAACAAAGCCTGAGGATTCCCAAGGTCTCTTGATGCAGAAGGCACCGAGTGGAGCGTGAAAGAGATAACAGAAGCGCAGCAAGATCCTCCTCCATCCCTCCCCCTTATTTGCCCTCTGATTCAAGGAGCAGAGACTGGTTTGTGAATGAGGAGTCGAAACTCGTTCAGACGGAACAAATAACCGATAAAGGCGCACAATAGCGGCTGCTCGCAAGCTGAAGTCAGCAACGAAAAGGTAGCGGTTCTCAAGAGGGGGCTTATTTCCTGATGAGTCATTGGTGCATGACAGATGGAAGGAACTAATAAAATATTACAGACTTGCAGAGCTTTGATCTTCCCGCTTTTTCTTTTTCCCCCTTCTTCCCAAGGGTGTGGGCTGTGTTGTTCAAATGAATAGGGTGGAAATCTCATTTGGAAAAGGCTACCCTGGCAGCCATGGCTTGTGGAGAGAAGGTCAGGAGCCCTGATTCAGCACCATGCTTTGGTGCGGGCTGGATTTCAGCCCCAGCATGGTTTTGTAGCCTTTGAAGCACCTGTTTCCCTGCCTGTTCTGTTGATGCTGGTGTGTCTTTCAGCCTGCTTGCAGGTCTGCTGGAGAAGGGGTGGGACGAGAACAGCCATTTTGCAGCTTTGCACTTATTATGCAGGTTCTGGACTTTGTGCAAGGAAGAGTAAAATGCATTTCTGGGTCAAATGCATGCATCTGCTAATTTCTGTTCCAACTGCTGCAGCTCACAAGAACCCAGCAACCATGAGCTGGGACCCTTGACAGGCACCAGGTCTTAATTTACTTTTCTTAATGCGACTAGTCTTTAGGGTGAATAGGTGTAAGTTTTGTCTCTGAGGCTGTGATGCAGAGAAATTTCTTTTCTTTATGGAGAAGTCACTATGGTAAGAGCCTCAGCCCTGGGGTTTGAATGCAAAGAGCACGAGTATTGGCTGTGTGCAGAGTTGCCTTTGTGGACAGAGAGAGCTTTCCTTGATTTCGGCTTGTCTCTCTGCTGTTGTCTGTCAGTCTGGTTGTCACCGCACAAACAGAGGAGGGTTAGCAATTCACTAGGACTTTATTGCTGCATAGGATTGAACAGTGATTATTTTATTTTTCTCTCCCCTTAACAAGGGGTGTTTGTGAGTGCCTCTTTTGAAAATGCATTTATTCAAGTCATCTGGTCTGGCTCTGTTCAGAACTTTTTCTTTCTTGAGCTCCTGCCTTGGTTCTGCCATCCTCATATGCCTTCTAAGCAGCTGATCCCTGCTCCAGCTCACCATGGCAGTTCTGTCATGGCCACCACTCAATGCCACACAGGTGTGCATCTCTCAGCCACTGATGAATCTCCCAGGCTTTGCAGCACCAGCTGTTGCCTTGGCCCCTCCTGCCAGCCTAGGCAGAAACCTGCCTCCACAGTGAATCTGTGACTCGCTGTTGTTCACTCCTTGTTGTTTTGATATTACAACCTATGGAAATGGGTGCTCCATCCATGAAATGGAGTTGGGATGCCTTGTGTGCATGTGGGTGTGTGGGGTTTGGCTCTGCAGGTTTCTCCCTTCCCTGTACTGCTGGTCGGCTTCCTTGTGCTGCCCTTGCTGCATTTACTCAGGCGATGCTCCTCTCTTACTTCCTTTGCTGTCCTCTTCTACCCTGTTTGCCTGTGTTATTGCAATAATACTGTGAGACCCTCGCACCATTAGCCCCTGGAGTTTACTCTCTGAGAAAAGTTTGAATCAGCGTTGTTGCCCCTTGCACAGGGAGGTAGGGAGGTGTTGGTGTAGCTCTGCATTTTAATTTCTGGAGCAGAGGTGGGGAGGCTGGGAGTCTGCTATTTGGTGGTGGGAACCCACGCCGTTGTGTTCAGCTGCTGTTATACTTTCTTTAGTGCAGTGTAGGGTTATCAAGGTGCATCCTCCTAGCACAAGGTAACCCTAACAGAGGATTACCTCTCTCTGTTAAAGAAACACATAATGCTTCCAGTTTGCATGGTTTGGGTTTTTTTTTTTCCTAAATTGAAATGTATGTGGCTTCTCACTGGGAAGTATTGATCCAGAGCTACATACAGAAGGAACCTGAGTCTGTTAACAGAGACAGGAAATATAAGGAAATCGTACAAGTGTCGTGGCTTTCGTTCTGAAGATTGTCACAGAACCTTGCAGAAATGCAAGGCTAGAAACAGGTAAGGGCAAAGGATTTGTTTAATTTTAAGGTATAACATTGCAACTCAGGACCTCCGTGGGGCCTTTTTATTCAAGATACAGTATTTTACTTTTTGTTTGTGAATTTATTACATTCCTTAGCTGGTCCCATGGGCACTTAACCTCCAGTAGCCGGGGGCTTCGGATTAGAGGGCAACAGCAAAGCTGCAGATGTGCAGCTATGTAGTAATCTTCAGCTGTGTTATAGATCTTGCTCGCCTGGCTTCATTTTAGCAGAAAGCCTGTGGTTCCTGCTTGTTTTTCATGTGAGTGGTTTTCTAACCAGTTATGCCCTTTGCAAAGCAGGAGGGAGGGAAGGAATGGATTCTGCCCCTAGGTGGGTACAGAAGTAATGTTTCTGGTCAGGAAGAGCAGACCCCAATGAATGCGTGTGCTGGGCAGGGAGATGCCTGTGGGAGTCGGGACTAGTTTGTCTTTTTGGTTTGTGTTGTTTAACACTGAGAAAACTGAAACATTATGAGTTAAAATGGTTCTTCTCCTTTAAATTTAAAGAACAAACTAGGGAGAGAGGCCTGTACAGATTGAACACTTAATATCTTGGGTTTTTTCAAGCTTGGTTTGCCAAAAACTCTTAGTAAGACTTTTTGCACTGATCTTGGACAGGAAAACGTTGCAAAATACCACATTCTCCTTGGATGATAACATTGTTTCCTGCCCCACTCTAATACCAGCCATGCCGTCCTTTTGCCTCAATTCCTGGGATTACTTTACTCAAATGTTTGCTTTCTCCACTGGGCTGGACTCTGACACTTCCTACTGGTTTTGGGGGATTGGCTGAAACTGCTCCAAGCCTAGAGGCAGCGCAGCCCAAATGCATGCTTGCTTGCTTGTCTGGAGCTAATCTGTGTTCCCAGCTGATATCCTGACGAGCTCCCACCCCTTCACCTCCAGAGAGCCAGCTGGCATATATAAATCCAACCAAATGGAATTACAATCGCCACATGGAAGTGACAAGATAAGTGCCAAAGCTGCATCCTTCGGTTATCCCCTGAGAGCATCACTGAGCTCTGGAGTTCAACTCATCGCAGATAACATGGTCCCTTCTGCAGACAGATTGGCTTTGGTTTTCATAAATTGGCTTTGATTCCCATAGACTGTTCAGAACACCCTGGTCTGAGAGCGGTAGCTCTGGTTGTGTTTGGAGCAGATGTACCTGCCTGGAGACCTGTTAGCTGTCTGCCCCATCCCTCAAACAGATATCTGATTTCTTGCCTTTATTTCCACAGCAATGTTTCTTTCAGACCTACAAGATCCAAAATCCACTAGGCGAGTTGCAGTACACTCTGAGGAGGGTATTTTTTGCATGAAAACAAAGCCTGTGGCAGACAGAAGAATGGTGAACCTTCCTGAGCATGCTGTGGTGACCCTGCCATCCCTGGTGGCCAGCTGGCTGTTTTCACCAGATGGTCATGTGGAGCCTCAGCCCTGCTTCCCCAGTCCCAGTTGCTCCGGCAGTGTCTTGTTGGTGGCTTCAGGCTGAAGTATTGGGCTGCAAAAGGGAAGAAGCTGAAGGACAAGCACAGCTTGGGGTTCTGCTGTGTCTTAATATCCTGCTGTTGTCTTCGCAGCGGGGGGGAGGAGGGGTGTAGCTTGTCCCTCGTTCCTCCCAGGCCTGCGGCAGGCAGGCTGTGGGCAGTAACCCAGCATCTCCTCCCAGCAAAGCAGGCAATGGCAAGAAACTGGTCAGACTAAAGCCACTGGCAGGACTAAGAACTGCCTCTGTGTCCCTGCAGGCGAGGGCTGGGAGAGTTTTCTCCTCACAGGTTTCTGTCATATGGTGCACATCAGCTTGGTATGCTGTTTACTGGCTCGTCTGCTCCAGAAATGTTACACGGAGGGGAAAGCTCTTGGCCAGTGTGAGGTTGAATTTTCCAGACTCTGTTCCCACCGGGGTTTTAGTGCTTGCAACCTTTAGCGTGTTGTTTGGTTTGGTTTGGTTTGGTTTTTTTGCTGAAATCCAGGCCGTTGCAACCTTAATTAGCTGACAGTGGACATAAGCTTGCTTGACACATGACGGTTTTGATGGGGAAGTATAAGCAATGGAGGTGATGAGTAGAGATGCTCAGGAATAGTGGGTTTGGTCTGTGGAAAATTTCAGGAGTGTCTCTCTCCTCCTCCCCCACCCCCTCTGAACCTGGATACATACTCAAAATTTCCCAAAAACCCATCCACCCAACAACAACAGAAGAAGAACTGCAGATCCCACGCCCCCCCATCTTCACTTTAAATAAAAACCTTAACTCTATTTATACCCTTTGTTTAAACAAAGATTTTTATAAATACCCCGAAGTATTCCTGGTGACTCATTACTTCAAAAATGTCAAAATAAGCATTTCGAAACCTTTTCTTTCCATTCAATGTTTAACAAAAGTATTTCAGTGCATTTGTTGAAGTATGCTTTGTTTATAATAGGAGATTCCTTTGCGTATCTGTCTCTGGCACATCCACAGCAGGTTCTGGGGACAGTTCAGCATGGGGGCTCCCAGGGACCTGCATGGCCCAGCTGGCTGGCAGCCCTGACCTGGATACAGGTAGACCAGGTTCCTGTGTCGACACAGAGATGGTCCTTCTGCTGCTTCATAACTCAGTGGACACAACTGGGTGCAAAGCTAAGCAGAAAGAGCGTAGCAGCCAATGTAATTGTACAGGATTACATGTGCAGCTGCGGGGCTTGTGTTACCCTGCAAGGCCACCCAAGAGCAGATGGAGAAGGGGACTGAAAGCTGTCTATGGCCTAGACCTTGGTCAGAGCTCAGGAATAACTGAGTGAACTGAGAAAAGGTCCAGAGCTGCACTGGCCTTCTCCCATTCTCCTTCTTTCTGGCTGGCACAGCTGAGCCAGTACAGGGGATGTCACTTGCTCCTGCTGGAGTGTGGCAGATGGCTCTTTCCAGGGACTTTGCTGCTGTTCAGTTGGGCTTAGCACCAAAATCCCACCTTGGAGTGAAAAGAGTAAGCGGATTCTTACCTGCTAACAGCACCAGTGTCCTGCTAGCTGGACTAGCAAGGCACTTCCCACCCAGCCTTGCTCTCTGCATAATTCCTGTCTTTACCTTGGTTTGAAGATGATCAGTGCAGAAAGGATTAGAGACATTTCTGTAGCTACTCCAAAATAAGAGCAGATGTTCCCAGCAGTGGGAATCTCGTCTACCCTGCGTGGGAGCAACATTTGGTACAACCTCAGCCCTGTGTTGGTTGTATCTTCTGCCTGTAATTTACACAAGGAAATGGAGATAATGGCAGGCTTCTGAGAAATGCGAGTAGATTTGGGTCTGAAATGAGAAATATTAGAGAGGTGACTAGTGTAGGCAGACATTCATCCTGGGCTGTGCAGCATAGCCACATTTGCCGTCTTTAATTTTAAGATGCCCAACCCAAGCTCAATGTGGCTTATCCAAATCGCTGTTGGGGAGAGAAGCTGGGCCTCTTACTGCATTAGAAGTAGGGAACCAAACTGAAACAGCTTGATGCTGTGTCCTGTTCCAGGGTCGTGGTGGCTATGGCCTGGCAGGAGCATGGGGAGCAGGCCCAAAAGGGACAGAGTGCCCCAGAAGTGTTCACCTCTCCCATTATGATTGAAAACAAAGTTGTCTTGTTCAGTCATGTCAGGGTAAACCCAGGGACTGTCCCCAGGGTTGCTTTTACTTCTCATGCAATCTTTCTTGGTGTGTTTTTTGTTTGTGCTTCAGCCCATGTGCTTCCTTCTCAAGGCTGGGAGAAGCAGACATCCCTGAGGGCCAGGTGTCCCAGAGAACAACAGGCATGCATCAGTCTCAAGCCTCTTCCAGCCTGGCTTCATTTGCTGAGCTCCTGCTCTGCTTGCAGCCTCTCAGCACAAGAGGTCTGCAGACCCCTGGTAGTCCCAACCATGGTGAAAGCCAGCTTCTCTTGGTTTGTAGGTAGACACCTCGCCACATGTGCTGAGATTCATTTGCAGAGTACGTGGTGCACCACTGTGGCAAATGAGATATTCTGGAGATAGTTTTCCAAAAGGTGAGGTGGGACCTTTATTAGAAGGGAACCCAGGCCTGTGGGTTCCCATTCCTGAGGTGAAACAGAAGGTGCCATGTGAGCAGTCCTTTGCCAGCCTACAGCCATGGGAAGGATATTGCCTAACAGATAACTTCCTTCACTGCTTTCTCACCCCCTTTTCTTCCGGTCTTTCCTTTCTTGCCTTGAATGAGCCCTCCATGGCAGAGGCTTTAGGGGTGGCCCCCCAAGAAGGGGGGAGGACAGTATTCTGATGTGAGTGGCTAGTCTTCCTTCAGAGCAGAGAGGTAGCTGCCCTTGGATACCAGGATGCCCAGGAGATGTATGATAGCTGAAAAGGGAGAAACTGATCCCATGTAGGATGCTTTGCCCTTTGAGCTTTATGTGTGTCTATATTCATTTTTTCGGATATATACAATGTTCTGTCAGGTGGAATAGTTATATAATTTTTTCATATTGTTTCACATAACAAATAGGCTGTTTCTATAGGTAGTTGTTTCCTAAAATCTAAGGATACATGGGTGAAGATGCAGCATGCTGATGCTTATACCTACGTTTTCCAAAGCAAATCACCAGAGTAGTTTCAGGGTGGTTGAACCACCATGGACCAAAATAATTTTGAAAGCCATGTGAAGTATCTGTAGAAAGCAATTTTCTACAATCAGCTACTGTATCCTGTATTTTTGGCTGAGTTCAGGAGCCTGTTATGTGGTGTTGATCCCTCTCATGTTTTAATCACAGCCATGCAATGAAAAAGAGTGAAATTACGCTTGTTTCAGAATAATTGACTGTGATTAAATCTCTGCTTCCTCTTGGGGGAAAGTAACTGTCTGGATCTGTGTGAGAAGTGCTAGGTCCCCATCTCCTACTTAGAGAGTATCCAGTTGAGGTGTGTGTTTTTATCAGCCTTCATGCTAGAATCTGGCCCATCCCCAAAGGGGGTCAATAATAGCACTGACAGTTTTCAGAGCCAGTATCAGGAGATGCTGCTGCATATATAAAAAAACCCTCTGCTCTAAACCCCCCTTCAATGCAAAAAGAATGGTCTTTATTTGTCACAAGGAGCTGCAGTGAGAGTGGATTAGTTAATGTTTCAACAACATTTGGAATTATTTATAGCATTAAACTAATCTTCATACCACTCAGTAAATAGCTGTTATTTCTTTATGGCAGGCTGCATGTGTGCACTGTTACGGTGATGTAGCCAAAGGGGCTTTTGATAGTTTATTCCCATTAGAACTTGGGCATATGCATTTCATGGGTGCTTTCAAAAATTTCTTCAGTTAAATCATTAGCAGCAGGAGGGGAAATAGGACTGAAATACAGTTTCTCCCCCCATTTCTCAGAGAAACTTGGTGAGAGGGAGCAAAGTGAGGTTTCAGGAGGGAGTGGAAGTGCTGTACCGTCTAGCCAGGATGTGCATAGGTTACAGTTCTGTTCACTGTCTTCTGCTCTATTTCAGTCACACCTTAGTAACCAGAGTTGCGAGAGTGAATTTTAGATGCTACAGCTAAGCTGATTTCTTCCTCCTGACAGCAGTGAACTGCTGCATCCTCTCCCTGCTTCCAACTGTGTCTTCCCATCTCTTCCCTGGTGCAGGTCCTGGTGCTTGGCAGACCTTGTGCTAGGAAGATGCACCTTGATAACCTGTCAGAAGCAAGTCTGCTGTATTTAGGGAGTTACTTGCTTCAGTGCAGGGTCTGCTGAGTGCCAGAGCTATGGCAAAGAGGATAAACAGGGGAGCATGCATAAGGGAACCAGCTCCTTTTGGCACCAGTGATCCATTAGATTGATTCAATCTGTACATCTGTCATTTACATTAGGACTAAAGATTTTTTATCTTCATACACACATTTTCACTTGAGGAGAAAGATAGCTTTAGGACAGCCAAAGCTGAAAAAGTGCAAAATGAAAAGCTGATCCATTTACTCCCAGCACCTTTGGGACTACTCTTCCAGAGAAAAAGGTTCTGTATAAGGCAAAAAGTTTTGCCATTGGATTTTGACCCTCACTCCAGGTGAGGTGGAAGAAATTCAGTTCCTTGCAGAGTTCATGATGAAAGTGAGCAACAAAGGAGATGTTTTGCTGAGATCAGAACTGAGTGAGGAGCTGGACATGAGAAAGAGAAAAGGTGGTGATGCATCTTTGTATGGTTCTACCTAGGCAGTGCTGGTACAGAGCTGCCTGAGGCACTGGAGGGACACAGCCCCATAGCTAAGTGTCTGCTGGTTTTAGCTTTGATAATGTGCTCTATCAATCTCACACTTCTTTTGATTATGAGAGTTTGCCATTCCTGCTCATGCAGAGGGTGCTGGATGCTGGCAGAGCACTTTGTCTAGCTACCGAACAGCTGGGAGCAGAGGGTAATCCCTGACATTGCTGGGAGGCTGGAAGAGCAGAAAAAGCAAAGGGAAACTTGACGATGGGGTCAGAGCTGTTTACTTAACACAACCCATTGGCATAACACTGTGAGTCCACAGTTCAGTAAAAGATTCCCAAGATGATGAAAACTGAAAGCTCCAAGAATAACTATTAGGCACTAAAGGTGTTATTTCATAGTATTATGATTGTTTATATTTGCATACACATATGCACAGCTGAGAGATCTTTTAACTCTCCTGGACTGGGGCCCAGAGAGGCTCTACTTCATGTGCAGGGCAAACTCTGGCTCCCTTGGAGCACCTGGTCTTTGTCCTGCCATCTCTGTATCTCTGTTCTGCAGGCTCTTGCCCCTGTCCTTTTGGGAATAGGCCCTCTCACCTTGCACAATGGCTGTCATGGGTCACTTCAACAAGCCAGGGTTATTCTCTGCATGGGAACAGCTGCCACAAATCCAGTGCAGGTAGGAACCTGAATGAGAACAGATGAGCCTTGACAGAGAAATGAGATATCACATGCCTAAGAGCTGGGAAAAGTCAGTATCTGCTACATCCTGTTGTTTGTTCCTATGCCTGGCTGATGAAGAGGAGAGCCATCATGTTACTTAGCTATGCAGAACGTGACAGAGAACCTGGCTGGCCTGAGACAGGGAGAAACTTCTCTGACACCCATCTGAACTCAAGGAATTTATCAGTAAGCTGCCACCTGCCTTGCAGAACAGATTAGGAACATCTGCTGAAAACCCTAATTATCCCTTTTCCCTGCTAAATATTCTGTGGTTGTCAGCTCAACACAGGTTTGACATGACAGACTTGGAGTCTGCATTTGCTGACCCTGCTATAAATGAGTAGATGCTAAGGACACAATTACATTCTTACTCCCTACAATAAACATCCCTATGAATCCAATTTTGCTTTAGCTACTGAGATTAAAGGCAGTGGATTAAGTGGAAGGGGGTGCAGGGGCTTTGAGGAAGACCTGTGGTTTTCCCTGATAGCCAAACAGGCTGGAGATGAGCAGGCTGTGATTTGGGCTGGAGCCGTTTCACTTGGGTGTCTGTGCACTAGAGGAAACCATCATTGTGGTCAGGTTTAAATAGCTCTTTGTTAGTTTTGATGGAAAGAAGGCAGGCAAGCTACCTTCTTGGGCTGGTCTCTTCTAAACTGAGCCAAGATGCTGCGTTGAGAACTGTGACCCTGAGACTGCTATTTTCTTCTGCCCCAGGAGAAAGAGGCTTTCCATTTCAGTAGTAAGATGCATGTGCTTGTTTCCTACATAGGATCAAATGCAAAAGCCCACAGCACCACCATGCAGGGGCTGCCCTGCTTTTTTCTCAGGTATAAGCTTTTTTTCCAGTTGGGTTTGTTGTTTTATTTTTATTTCCCTACCTTCTTTCCTCTAACTCCAAATCCTTCTAAAATATATCAAGTATCTCCTGGAATGGCACATTTCTGAGCATGATTTTTTCATTTCTCGTGTAGAGGATTCTTTTCCAGGCTTTGTGAAGTCCTCTTTGTTAGAACAAAATGCAGAAGAGCCAGATGGTTTGGCTGGAGTCCAGTTACCTAAGAAACGTAGCACCAGGACCCTATCAGAAGCTATTTCCTCTAAAGATCATGCTCAGCCTGCTTTGTTCTAATAACCGGCTTAGAGTCAACATTGAGCTGTCAATACCTATTTTTTTCTCCTGTAATTAATCTACAAGGTTCAGCCTGGAATCAATATAAATTACTTCATGGCTCCCCACCTCCGCCCCCCCACTTCATTCCTCAATGTTTCTCCACATGACTCCTCCCTCAAAGGTGTATTGAATCATGCATGCTTTTTTTGCCCAAGTAATACTGTAGTGGAAATTTTCTGGTCTCCTGTTCTCTCTCCCTGGCCCAAAGCATCTGGGTTGTCTGTACACATGGGAGAGCTGGAGGAGCTTTAACACCTGCCTGGTCTCTAGTGGCTTTGGAACTCCTGTAGCTTCTACAGTTGTTCTGCCCATTGGGAATTGATAGATGGGGGATGAGGCGTGTGCCGCTTAGGTGTTGGCCTGTGTATCTGCTGTGTGCTGATGTGCAGAAGTTTCTATCTACATGTTTGCAACATGAAGCTGGGCAGCATGCTGTATGTTCATTTCCCAAGAAGAACTAAAACTCATACAGCTGCTGGGTCACTGCTGTGAAGGGATGTGGGTATATTCAGTCATTCAGTGCATGTGAAGTGGGTTGGGAGGATCTCTCAGAGGCCATCCTACTCTGAAAGGTGGCACTGGCCACTTTACTGCAAGAAGCAGGCTCTTCTGCTGAGAAGAGCTTTCATTTGTTTCTTTTTTTCCCTAGCATGTTTGAGGTAACATTACATTTTCAATCTTGGTTCAGACTTGAATCAAAATTGAGGTTTTCTTCAGCAGAAAATCTAAGGGAACATTTGAGTTGATTCAGTGGAGACATTCTTGCTTCGAATCAAATGCTTGTCATGTTCTTTGTCTTTCAGATTGTATTCCACATTTTGAACCAGATTTGTTTGTTTGTTTAGACAATGTTCACTTAAAATCAAATATAAAGTGGGGAAAAGAATAAAGCAATGTTGTGACATCCATCCCCATCTCAGAGGGGAATGGCAGAGGGACAAAGAAACACACAGGATCGTGATCCCATGTGACAGGCAAAAATTCATCCCACAGCCAGTACCTGTCTGGATCCTTCTGACATGGAGGATATGATTTAGCAACTGCTTAGTATTATGCTCCAAGCTGAGTGCTCGGGTATATTGACTTTTTTGGTAGCGAGATAAAAGCTGATTTTTCTTTCTGAACAAGGCTCTGATTGTCAGTTGTAAAGCTGGGTAGAAATCTGGCCCTGTTGACTTCTACAGTGTGACCTGGTCATTGGCAGAGCCTTAGCTCTAAGGCATCTTTCTCTCTTCAGTTTGTATGTCGCCAAACTTTTTTTTTTTTTGTCTGTCTATGATTGCTCTTGCACAATCGCTTCACTAAAGTAGCGTATCAAAATAATCGAGTGAAATTGGATGCTTCCTTTGCAGATGTAAAATTTATTGTCCGCTCGTGCCTTTGCGCTGAAGTTAGGATCTTGGATTTTAAAAACCCTCCTTCTCCTGACTATGTGGGAGTTTCCCCTAAAGATGTGGAATGTTTACTGCATACCAACAGCAAGACATTTTGCAGACACGAGGCTCACAACACCTACAATTTCTAAACCGCATGTGGTCTGTGTGGATTTCCTTGTGCTGAATTCACATGGAAACACAAACACATGTGGCATTTTTGTTGCTTTTCTAGGAAATCACTGAGCACAGCCCTGCAAAATAATACTTCCTACTGTTAGATCCAGTGTGTGTGGGGGAAGGTACTGCCTTTGTGTCCTGGGCTGTTGGAGCCGCATGCCAAGGCTCATGAGTCATTCACCCCGAGTGTCTGGCTTTCCAGGAAGGCAAATCTCAATTTTAGAAACTATCAGGGACTGAAGAGCGCTGTGGGGAAATAATAAAGGAAAGGTCATCGCATGTTATCAGAACTGGAGTTTTCCAATGGGGATCATGCCAGGAAGTGCATGATTAGAAATAGGAGAAACTGTGTTGTGTCAAGACAGCTGGAGTAAAGCCAGCAGGATATGAAGTGGCTTCAGCCTGCTGTAAAGAAGGGTGAAGTGAGCTGGCAAGATGTGAGAAGAGCGGAGGTTGGAGAAAAAATGTGAGAAATTAATAGCTGTCTTCTTGCTATGTGTGTTCAATAGCACTGTACAGCTATCAGCTGTTCAGTCATCGCTTGGGTGATGTGAAGGAAAGGGACATCTCTCTTGACTCAGTTGCTGCCAGGTGAATATCAGCATGCGTTGATGTTTCTCAGAGCTTCCTGACCTGCAGTCAGGATCTCTCAGGTTGGCACCCAGTGAGGTGTTGCTGCATGGTCCTTGAAGAGCTGTGCAAGTGAAGGACAGGAGTGGCAAGACAGATCGTTGCTGCAAGAAGGCGTTCCCTCTACACAGGTACCATCAGCCTTCTGCCTTTCTGATGAGGGAGATGTCTTCTCTATCCCACTTATGATCAATATCGCTGAAAAAAATATCAGTTCTCGGGGAATGCAAAATTCCCTTTATTTCCTTGGTGCATATAGCAAGAACAAGAACACTTCACCTCAGTGTCCTACCCAAATTGTGATATATCCTCAGTTGTTTTGTTTGTTTACTTGCATAATTCTTTCTTTGGATATATTAAGCAAAATACATGTGCACTACCAGCAGCTGCAGGACTCCACCCCAGGAATGGCTCCATTTCAGTGGTGAAATCACACTGGAATGTGCTTCTCATCTGAATGTTAACCCCACTTAACCTGGAGGGGGACGGACAGGCGACAAAAAAACACCACAACCAAAACCACTCCAAGTTTATCCGGTTTGAGAACAATTTACTAGCCTGTAACAGAGGGACTTAAGTGTTCTGTTTATGTCCCTGCTGACCCACCTCAACTGTTTGGCAGAGAGCTAGAAGGCTTAGCCATATTACGTTCATATTGGTTTGGGAGACAACACATGTAAGTGGGAGAGAGAGACACAATTTACTTCCCTTTTCAAAAAATCCACTTCTGAAAAGCTACGTATACTTCGTATGATTGACCTCTTGGTCATGCAAGCAGTCCAGTGTCTTTCATGGCCTTAGCTACGGCCTTTGCAACTTCAGCAGAGTTCTTCTAGTTGGGTCTCCTTTCCCTCAGCCTCCTTTGCTTAATGTTCACTTTTAGCCCTAGTATCATGCCTCATATAACTGGCCTCTATCATTGCATGCACAGAGAGGCTTCTTCACAAGAAACCTAGAAAGCCTGGCTCCTCCTCAAATGTCTTCCTACTTAAACCAGGAGTAATGCTCTGCTGAGTTGGTACCACAATTGCAAGCGTTACCCTTAATGACTTCTATGTGTTAATGACTTGTACTGCAAGACTTTGTTAATATTTTCTTATTGAAACACTGGCTATGAGCAAGCAGTTGGCGCATGGTTTGTGATACCCCTAAAAAGCTCCTGGCAAGGAACTGCATCCCCCTAAGTTCCTCTGGGGAAAGAATGCAATGTGACCAGATGCATCTCAGGGCTTGGTCACTCCCGTGCGTGGTAATTTGGGCATAAGTATTTCACTGGTAGAAGTGATATGAGTTACCAGGTGGGGTTGCTTTACAGTTATATTGCCAGGAAAGAATAGGAGAGATCATTTCCAAGAGACTCACCATACCAAGAGGCCCACTGATTGTTTCGGTTCAGATCGTCACCTCTCCTGGGGTTACCTTCTACACTTTGCTGCTGAAAGCACTGATAACTGTGAATTACTGAAACGGCACATTACTGGTTTTAAAATGTAAATTAAGAGCCTTTCAGTAAGTGGATTGTTTTCTCCACCTGCTTTGACTTGAGCTACGAAGTACTGACACTGCTGATGGCTCTGTGATGTATCAGGACGAGTCCTTTTCAGTGAATGACTTCAGAAATCATTGTTGCTTATTTTGCTCATTGTATTTGGATTTTTTTCTGGCACCGTTATTCTGGAAACACTAGCTTTTAGGCATGTTGATGAAATTTTCATTCAGCATTTACATCTGATTTGAGAAAGGGCTTGAGACAAAGCTGAGTGACACCAAGTTGCTTGGTATGGCCGCAAACAGTTGCTAGTATCCAAAAAGACACAAGGATTGTTGGTGACATGCTAAGTTTTCACTGTAATCAGAAGAAAGAAGAACAGGAAGACCCTAATAAGGATATGAAAGGAGACGCAAAAAAAAAAAAACCTGAAATGGGGGCTTGAACTGGTGGCATAAATTTTTCCAGTGAGCTGTTCACTTCTTTGTTAACAAACTAGACTTGAGTCCTAAACAGGGCATATAGTCTAACCTGTGGGAATCAGACACTTCAACACTGGAAAGCCAACATCTTGTTAAAATGTACCATCTGATTAGGTGACAACTACAATTTATTCCCAGGGAAATCCATTTAATTAGTTGGAAGGAGTCAGGATGTTTGATCTTCCAAGAAACAGACACTTCCAACGGCTGGTAAATATGAATTCAGGAGAGGGATTTTGTGAGGTGTTCACAATGCATCTGTTCACTCAAACTTGTAAAAAGTCATTACAGCATTCACTTCTCTCACAAGTCTCTGAATATAATGAGTACTTATTCCAACAAGTGCTTCAGGTTCACATTTCACGTGGAGTCAGCCCGTTTTTCCTATCCGGCTCCTTCAGTTGCCAGAGAACTCAGAAAGATGAACCAAAACCTGTCCAGAACTGCTACAGCTCAGTGGGGAACCTGCACAGCAGCTGTTGTCCACAGTAAGCTGGTAACACCAGGGTGGTCACAGACTGTGTGCGGTATGATTTCAGGGAGGGAGGGTTCACTCTTCCTCTAATGATACTGGTGGTTTTGGAGATCCATTTTCACAGCTGCAGCTGGTGTTTGGTTCCTGTGGAGATGGTCAATTTGGCATTTTTTCCAAATTCCCCTCCTTTCTGCACCCAGCTCTCCTCTATGCGTTTTGCTAGAGCAGCCAGCACTAGTTTTACGTTGCTGGATGTGTTCTGCATGGTGTGAAAAGAGGGACTTTGATCCACAGGAGGAGACTTTCAGCCTAAAAGGCATATGTGATTTCCACGTACACATCAATGTACAGATACGTCACAAAACCTGATTTCGAGAAGCCTGGGGCAAGGGTCATACTTAGAAATATTTTGTCATTTGTAAGCTACTGTCTTTAAGCCACCTCTCTTGCCCTCCCGCAGAGTGCTTTAATGAGCACAATGTAGAAATATCTCTACTCCTTTAATTCCCATTATTAGAACTTTGATTCAGATTCAATGTTTTATTTATGAATTCAACCTTTGACATTTGAAGAGGGTAAATTCTCCCGCTGCCTGTTTCATGGGCACAAGATAATAGATTTTAGTGTCACAACAACAAAAAAACCCAAAACCCAAACCAAACAACAAAACCTACCAATATAGTGTATCCCTAATACTGTTATATGCAGAAGCTGTTGTATGAATGCACAGAGGTTGATATGATTTTGGGGTAGAGAGTGCCTTCCCAGTCTGCCTGTCACCAAGCGATTTGAAATGTCCCCGCTTTCCTCTCCCATATAAAGTTAAATATTTCCGTGTTAAATATTCCCCCTTTGATTAGGAAGTAGCTCTGTGAGGATTTCTAGGACGAAGGAGGGGACAGCTAATAACAGCATTAAACCTGACCTTCTGCGTGTGCCTGAGTCTGTTTTCCCCAAAGTAGTGCATAAATTAACATTCTGGCAATAATACTGAGCCTGTTTAATTTTCTGTTTGACTAGAAACACTGAGAAAATGTCATGATATTTGATTTCATCTTTGTCTATTTTTTGCTACTGCTGAATGAAGCTTATTGGACTCTCGAGACCCAAGTGCACACAGCACGTCTGGGAGCACATAAAGGGGCACTGTCCCTCAGGCACGTGCTCCTCAGCCATGCAGGAAGTATTGGGTTTTATGTTTGAAGCCTGGCTGAGGTTCCCTAATGGCTGTTAATCCGTTGGGTTCTTTGACTACATCCTGTGCCAGCCCCGGTCCCACCTCAGAAGTCTTGAGGTTTCTGCTTGTTTCACATAAGTATTCAAAAGTGTGTAGGAGCAGGAGGCTCTGTACCAGACCGAGTATACGGGAGTGGGATGGATTGAAGGAGTGGCTACAACGGCTAAATTTTCCTTGCTGAAGCACTGAAAAGTTGAAGGTACTTTCAAGCATTTGAAGGGGCAAGGCACTTTGAAGGTACAGGAGCTCTAGCCTGATTGGGCTTTAGCGTAAGAGGCAGCAGAGGAAGTTAAGAAAAGCTTAGGGGTGGGCTGAGCAGATCTGCTGCTGGTGGATGTTGTAGCTTCACTGAAAGCTGTGGGAAATGAAGCCAGATGGAGACGTGGCCTTGGGCATTGTTGATAGAAGGAATGGTTTCCCAGGAGAAAGGGTGAAAAACCTTAACCTGAAGAGATGACCTGACACATCACTATGGTAATAAGTCCTAAAAATAAAAAGTTTGGGAAGGAAATGAACCCTTTACTCACAATCATCCTTCCCTTTCCTTAAGGCTGTTAAGAGTGCTCTTCCCCCAAGTCCAGTGCTGCTCCAGCAGCTGTGATCCTATGGAAAACCTGTCCCAAAAAGGTACTTTTCCTTTTGTTGTCTTTACAGTCTTGCAGCTATTCTCTCTACGCTCATCTCGTATATTCCCTTTCCCTGTGGCTTCAGGTAGTGTTATTTTCTCTGTATTTATTTTCTCAAAGTGCTGGAATAAGAAAAGGAACAGGTTTTGGCAGTATTTTTTCCCCCTGGAGGTCTTAGGGGGCTGTCTGTGTGTGCCACAGGGCTGGCAAGCACCTGTGCCCCCTCACACAGGGGCTGATGTGCAGAAGGACATGCAGACCACATGGGTGCAGGCCCATGTTTAGTGAAGGATGTGATACTTTAGTGATGGAGCGGTGGCACTGAAGGCAGCGTGATTAACCACGGCCCACGCAAGGAGCACGTGCACAGAGGGCCCATTGAGCACAAGAAGTTATACATTATTTCTTTTCCCCACCTACTGCTACTTGCCAAGGGATCTCAAGCACAACAGCCAAACCCTGCTTGCTAATCTGCCCCAAAGGGAAATTGTGTCATTTCTAAAGAAAAGGGCCTTGCAAAGAGAAACAAGATGGGGCGGGAAGTGGGAGAAGAATATGGGGCAATGGAGAAAGGCGATCTGGGAACGAGTAAGGAGGCTGGCAGAGCAAGGGAAAGTTGAGCAAGGGGAAGTTTCTAACAAAAAGCCTTTGGTCGGGTGCATCTGGAAGAACACATGGTGTTGTCTGGCCACCCCTGTGCCATGATACCAGGTGAGAGTAGCAGCTGTGTAGATGTGGGGCTGGTTTGTGATTCCTAGGGACAAATGTTGCAAAACTTCAGGACCTGCAGAGGAACCTGAAAAATTACAGGACAACCTGTGGGGATATAGACTGGGTAGGCATAAATGTAGGCATCTGTCACTTTAAGCATGTCTTCAGAGGGAACAGTCAAGCAGGGCAGAGGACCAGCTTACCTGAAAGCATTTCAGAAAGGCATTCACAACCTGTCTGGTCTCACTTCAGGAGGAACCCCGTGTCCTATGCAGGTGCTTCAGTGCAGACTGGGCTGGAGAGCTTGCCCCAGTGGGTGCTGTGGGAACACCGAGCCCTCTGGAACGCACATGTCCTGCGTTGTGTTACTGCCGGCTGGGAGAGGGCTTGAAAACGTCACAAGGTTCAGCTTATTAGAGACCAAATGCAGAGGTGATCATGCCAGCACATACATTTCACTCCTGTAAATTTTAAGTAACTGGATATTTGCAGAACACTTACTCTTCTTAGCTGCAGTTGTTGGACCCGACATTGAAATGTATGCAGGGAAGACTTTGGCCCATGTTAAATGCAATAAACACAAGATCTTTTGTTATAGTAAATTGATTAATCAAGACGGCTGTGGTAGAGATCCCGGTGAGTCACTGGTGGCTCATGGCCCCTGAGCAGGAGCTCTCAGTGATCCTGGGCCTCTCAGCCAACAGATGCAATATGGCCACCTCAGATTCTCAATGTGATTTTCATGGGTTCTGCACATCTTGGGGCTCAGTCGCAACATGGAAGCAGAGTGGGATTGGTCCGAGATCATTAATGTTTTAGTAAGAGCTGCCAAGGAGGGAGAACGGTTGTGAGCTCGCTGGGTGAATGGCAGAAGCTGTTCTCAGCTCCCGTATCTCGGTGCTGTGCTGCTGCGTCTGCTGGCCGGCCAGTGCCTGTGAGCACCTCCCTCCTTGCTGGGAAAGCCTTGCCGGCATAGTCTTCTTCAGTCAGTTTGCAGCCACCACCAAACTGTAGTAGCCAAGACCTCTGTGTCTCTGAAGAGAAGCTGGCTGAAGGGCACGTGTGTTAGAGGTGCGCTTGCCAAACGCAGGCCCTAAAACCTGTCCCAAAGATTCATTCCTCAGCCCCTGGAGAGGCACTGAAAGGTGTTATGATCCCACCCAAAATTTCTGTTCAAGCTGCTCTGACAAAGCAATGTTTTCGTCAAAGCCAGAGGCCCCTTGTGCCATGTGGCAGCACCAGGTCGCTGCCTGGCGGTGGGTGGCGATGCGTTTGTGGCACTGTGGCAATGGCGGGTGGTGAGGCAAGGCCCTCTAGGCCATGTCAAGGCAGCACCTCACTGCGTGTCAGGAACAGTAACTTGCCTGGCTGTTGTCTGGAGGTTTCTTAAAACTGTAGGACTGGGTAGATGTGGGTTTTTGACCAAGATTCTGAAGTTAAAAGCCTGTAATGATGTGTACAAAATATATTATTCTGGTGGAACATGAAACTTGCTGAGGGCTTAAAAGCAAAGTCTGTGACTGCTGCCCTGGGGAGCAGGAACGTGGACGTGTGTAAATCGGGATGTGAGATTAGCGGCGCCTCCAAAAAGGTGTTTTAGTAGCCGGGCTTCCCTTTGGCATTTTGTTAAAGCATCTGAGCCTGAACTCTTCACCATGCTGTTTCCTTGCTGCCAAGGAAACACAGGCATGTTTGGTGGCGGGGGGTCCCCTTTCGTGTCTCTGTCTACACAGGTATATGCTCCTTAGCAGCCATCCTTACTGCTCCATCAGCATGTGTGGGTTTTAGTCTCTGGCTGGCAGTGGCCATCCAGGCTGGGCAGAGCACATGGGGAAAGATAGCCCTGCTCCAAGGGGCTTGAGCTCTTACCAGGCAAGACGACCAGAGAGACATGAATTTTTTCCTTTTGTCTTCACAGAAGCATGGAGGATGGCTGGCTGAGAGCAAGCAGGAACAGCAGCGCTAGCAGTGGAAGGGGAAACCCAGATCTCCCAAGCACCAAACCAGCAGCTCCTCCAAGGATTGCTGGTTTTGCTCTGGTTGCTGCATGATGCTCAACTCTTCTGTTCCTGAAGTGGAGCCTGTGCTTGGGCCAGTGCAGCTAATGGAGAAAACCCCCGTGTTTTGGAGGTGAGCTGCTCAAGCATTCTTTTCTTCTCGATGTTTCCTTCTAGGTAACTCTGGATATTTCTGACTTCTGGTCTGTGAGATTGCATTTCAGCTTTGAAAGATTGTTTGAAATCACCTATTTTTTCCTACAAAATAACTGTGAAACTATTTTTACATTTAGGCACTGGGTGGCTCTGAGGGGTTATTAGTTACACCTGCTACTACAAACAACACCTAGAAAATGAGTGAAATTCTGGCATTTTTCATACCTCTGTGTGTATTGTTAGTGGCAGAATCAACCTGTTAGTTAAACCTTGTCAAACTCAGGAAAAGAATGTGAATTCAGTTCAGTAATTTTATGTTTTGATGGGTTTCTATTTTGTCTGGATCAAGCCTTGATGAAGTTTACACCACTGCTGTCCCCAGTGCAGCAGAATCAGTAGCAGGTAGCCTGTGCGTGCAGACAGGTCTCCCTGTTGGGGGTAAATGCAGGGAAGATTTCAACCCACTTCTGCATCTGAGGGTACCATTTTCACCCAGATGCTGCTAGCCACCCTGGCACTGCTTCTCTCCTGCATTCTCCATTTTGTGTGGGTTTGGTAAAAGCCTTTTTCCCACTGCTGGCTCAGAGTACTTTCGGTCGTGGTGATTTTCGTATTGTTTGAGTGGTTATTCACCCACCATGTAAATATCCGCATGTTTGAGTCAGGTTTGAAGCCTCTAGGAGGGGGCAGGGGGAGAAGACATACACCAGACCGCAATCAACCCTGATCTAGATGTGCTGGTGGTGGTAACAGTGTTTAATATGACGTGATATTGGGTAATCGTAAACAGCTTTTGTTTCATCGGGGTGTCTCTGTCCCATATTAACACCCCCACCCTCACCACAGACAATCAATGCCTTATGCTGAAAAACAGATGGGGACACAGAATTTCTTTTTGACCGTGATGTAAAAACCCACAAGCATGAAGCAAAGTTTTTCCCCTCCACTACACACCACCAGCAGGTCCTAGGGTGGAGAGTTTCTGAAGGGTCATCTCTGCTCAGAGTGTTGAGAAGCAGATGGCTCAGCTTCATGGGCTGCACACACTGGGAGTGATGGTAGCTCAGTCATTTATGACACTCAGTCCCTTGAGGTTGTTTTGCTAGAGTGTTATTAAGAATATATTTCTGGAAGTTGTGTGTGAAACTGCTGAAAGATCATAGGTGTTGGACAAACCAAGGGATCTGAAGCAGCAAAACCCTAGGGCTCTGGTTTAACACCAAGCCTGAGGTGTGCCACTACTAGCCCTTGCTGCAAGGTGTATTTGGGACATGCACTGTAGACAACGGTTGTACATAGTGAATCATGAGGGTCTGGCAAGATATCTAGGAGTGAGAAATCCACCCTGAGTTTGGCAATGCAGTATTACAGGCTCTGTGTGCTGGAGGGAATTCAGTAAGAGTGGAAACACAGAAAACAATGATAGGAAGGAGCCTCTGCAGATCGACGTAAGTGCTGATGGTAGGGACCTCTCACTGCTCAGGACTGGTGCTGTTGAGAAGACTGTGGAGTCTGGGAGCAAGGCCAGAGGCTCTGTGCCAAGGGGAAAGAGCCGGTCTCGAAATTTGGGTGCTGTATTTTATGCTGGATAGCAACGAGCCTGGCCTTGAAAAGCCCGCAGCCAGTTGGAGGGAGCAGCGGCGAGGGAAGGTCTTGCATGGCAGTACATCTCTGGGGCTCTGTTGTGGCGTTGGTGTGCTTTGGTGATCACCATACCAAGGACTCAACCTTGTGACTAGGAACAGAGCGTGTCTCACTAGCCCCTTCCCCAGAATGAGCTACCTGTCTGGCTCACAAATGCTCTACATCACCTGCTAATGAAGCAGATGGCAGGGGAGGTGTAGGCAGAGATGCTGGTAGGAGTTTCTACTCAGGGCCACATCAACCAGCACTATCAGGATAATGTAACTGTGATGACCTGACATAGGGTTTGGGTAGCACCTAGCACTGTGGAGACATGATCCACATGCAGGCCTCCTACAGCAATGCACATAAATAACAGTGATCTAATGGAGAGTTATCGTGCTGAGTGGTCCAAGGGCCCCTTATTGCTGCAGATGAATGGAGTCTTCCAGATGACAATTCATAAATTCTGAGTTATTTACTGCATGCAACCTGTCCCAAGCAGTAAATCTTATTTTCATTTACCTGAAGTTAACTTCTTTTTACAAACAATAGCATTGCCCAGGAGCCTTTTGGAAGATGTATCAGTTTGTGAACTCATGGCTAATGGATGGTTTGGATGGATTCCAAGACATCAGGAAATCGGTTGTGCCCATTCTGGCTGAGCTTGAAAAAAACATCAGTGTTTAGTAACACTATCCAGGGGCAAGTAGAAAGATGAAGCAACTGACAAGCAGGAAGGGAAGAAAATACCCTCTCCCACTGTGCATTACTTAGCTCTGGTCTGGGCTACATGATCCATCCACAGAGGTGCTGTGCTGGAAGTTGGAGGCATTATTGCATAGTGCAGGACACCCTCCAACAGGGTGTAGTGAACTGGGAAAACAAATCAGGCAAATCAGTGTAATGCTTTAATGCCACAAGTTGGGAAGGGAGACTTCATGCTCAAGGACACAGAAGCATATTTTGACCGTGTAAGTTGTATCTGCAGAAGAGCATCTTCCTTGACTACCAGATTGCTTTGCTCCTGTTAAAGTCAAGGGCAGTATTCCTATGGATCGCAATAGGAAAGGACAGTAACTTCTCTATATAAAAAATTTTATCTGGAAGCTGGATATATCAGGAGATTTAAAAATTTAAAGGCCCAGTTCTTAGATCTTTTGTGCCAATAAATTGCTGTGAAACAAAAACAAGGCTTCTGTCTGTACTTGTGGTGCCTACAGATTGCAGGCAAGTACTTTCTTTAAACTCTGTTCTCTGAAATAATACTCTGTGAGATCTGTTTCATTCTGTATGGGAAATGAAATTTGTCTTGAGCACGGCCGCTTTGCTTTATGGAGCTAAATGGATTGAGTGTAGCTAATGGAGTCGTCTGACAATGTCAAAAAGAGGTAAGAGAAGAAAGGCAAACCACTTGCATTTGAACCCCTGTGGATAAAGCAGGACGTGATGAACCCATTTCATTCTCAACATGAATGCAGACTTAAAGTGTATTGGTTAATGTGTGTTTTTCTTTTTTTCTAAAAGCCAGTAGTGTGGGTTTTCTTTCTGCACTTGGGAAACGTGTGTCACAGATGAGTGATCCCACCAGATAATGTTGTCACTAGTACTTAGGTCAAACTAGACTCTTGCAGGTCATCTTGGCAGCAATCCTTAGGGCTTTGCATGGTGGCTAATGAAGTGCCAAGTGAACTGGTAAGTGCCCCTTTCACAGCCAGGCCGACAAAATGTGGCAAAAGGTACATTTGTGCAGAAGCATGTCTTCTGCACCCCCACAATCTCTCCAAGAGTTTGGGTAAGATTTGCTCAGTAGTTCTTTCTGGTGAAAAATGGGTGCATGATGGCTTGAAGGTGGACATACTTACCTCTTACTTGGAATTTCAGTGGCCTCATTCAGAACATGAGAGTCATAGGTCTTTTTCCTTTTATTGCTGGGAAGGGTTTAAGTTTGAACCTGTTTTTACTTCATATTTGTGGGGATTTGTGGGTTGCATACTCCAGGAGAGTACTTCCTTCCTTCCAGAGCTCTAGTGATCTCATCTTTCTGAATCCCTGTTTTCTTTACCATTCTTTGTGTACCATGTCTGTACAGATTCAAGTGCTTCAAACCCTCGGTGGTTTGCTGCTCGGGTTTTTATAGTCTTATATACCATAATCTTTTCAGTAGTTGCACTGAAACCTCTGTTTAAAGTGTAACCAAGTGTGAATTCAACCCAGAAACATATGAATAGACCCTACATCTAGAAAGAGGCAATTTTTGATGCATTGCAAGCAGCAAAGTAGACTTGCGTCAGTGGAGTTCCTTGTAAAACTACTAATGGTCCTGGTATAGATCTAAGTGGATCAGAGACCAAATTAGGTAGATATTAATGTTGTTAACAGAGATACCAAGAGTATGGTGAGCATGAAGAATGAATGATCTTCTCCAGCTCTACCTAGAAACCCCACTAGTTTGGGCTATTGTGCGATGTGTCATGTCCCATGTAGTAGAATTTCTTGTCTAGCTTTGGAGATGTAGTTGAAAGGGAAAACATGTCCAAGTGTCTCTGTTTGAACTTATATAGCCTCTCCTCTGTCCTGGGAAAAATAAATGAGCTCCTCTAAGGAAGCTCTGAATGGGTAAGGTTGTGCACTCTGCTGGGTCCTACCACCTTGGAGGCACATCCTGGAGGTCTGCTCTGCCAGAGGAGAAAATTGCCACTGGGCAGCGTTGCCCAAGTGATTTCCATCTGTCAGACAGTACAAATACATTTCCCCTCGGCTGACAATTTCAGAGAATTCATTAGTGCAGTCATTAGAGGGGGTTTCTCCCCTTCGTGTGTGGTTTTGCAGCCATTGTTTCAAATGAGCTCAGCCCTGAGTCATTTAGGATTTCTTCATAGTATTTGTGTCCCAATGGCCTGGCAAGCATGTGGGTGTTGTTCCTGAGGACAGGGCAATGTAGCTCTCTTTCCATACTTCTGCTGTTGTGTGTGCTGAAGTTGTGTCCTGAGGCCACGAACTCAGTTGAGACCCACCTCACTACTGGCAAGTGGTAAATTAGTGGGGTTTTTTCCACAAGTGATTATAATAAGGAAGGATAATACAAAGGGGAATGTGTCATTTCCCCATTATAGATGGCAAAAGTTAGGAGGATACCTCTTGTTAGAGATGTGCTCAACTGCCTTAGTGGAAATAATTCGTATACTGATGGCATGGGTTGCACTGATAGAAAGTGTTTGTACTGCTTCAGCTTGCTCTCCTTCCAGTGCAACAAAAGGTGCAGTAGCAGAGACAGCCTGAATGCAGTACAGGCAGGTGAGGTTGTGCTTCATGAAGTGAACCTCTGTTGGAGGAGTGCGCTTTTTCATCTGAAGAGAAGACCCAAAATGCCTTTCCCAACCCACACAGGAAGGTGAGGGCAGCACTGTTGTCTGAACCCCCTTCTTACTTTCCCTGCTGGCTGATGAGTTTCACTAGGCTCAGTTTTCACACCAAAGTAAATTAAAGCTAAAGAAAACACAACAGCAGGGAGAAGTCCTGTCATCTTGCAGCACAGCTTCCCTGCAGAGAGATATTTTTGACAATTCTGTTTCTTGATTTCCTAATTAGAAATAATGATGTGTTTTTCGGGTCAAAAGACCTCCTTTGCTGTGAAACATTAGGCAGATTTTGACAGTGTAACTAAAAATAGGCATGTGCACACACGTGTGTATGCGTGCACATGCACTAGCGGGAATAAACATGCAAAGTTCTTTGCTTAATTATGAACATACTTTCCTTGGGGAGGGGCAGGGGGGGAGCGCCTTTGCCTCCAGTTAATTGTTTTTCAAGTAAATAGAGAGAAGGAGTTTTCTGAAGAACAGATGGGCTGGAATGAGGAACAGAAATATTTTCAGTCAAAGAGGGGATGGATGATGTAATAAGCCACAGGAACAAAGTTCAGTTATTTTATGCTCTCATCCAGACCTCAGAGCGAAAATGCCTCTGTTGTTAATTTCATATTCATCTGCTTTTGAAGCTGGCTCTGTCTTTAAATACTATTATAATACACACGGAGCTAAACTGAGCAAATAGCAATTGAGCAATGATGGAAGAATATATTTGTCAGCACTGGAAGCATTTGGGTACCGTTTGCACTGCAGATGATAGACTAGATACGCATTTGGTTATTCTGGAGGGAAAAGGATATACCTTGAATAACCTTAATGGAGGTCCTCAAAATTTTCATGACTGAAGTGAAGTTGGCTTTTGAGGTCTGGCATTTGGGGGCTCAATAGCTGCTCACAAATACTTCCGGAAGTATGGCTAGCTCTTATGCTGGTGACAAAGCTCTCTCCTGCTTCACTTACATGCATAGTTCCTACTGGTGGGGGCTTGTAGATGTGCATGTCCCCACCTTGGGCTGTTAGGGGCCTCTTCATGCTTCTGTGGGCAAACCAGGGAGAAGCAGACATGATGCCCACTCTGCAAGCTCAGCAACTTTGGTCATGTTGGTTACTATCGTTGTACCCTTTGAGAGAACTGCTAATGAAATGCTTGTTGTCATCCTGAGTTGTAGACTCTTCAGGTGAGTTTAAGGGTCAACAGACTTGGGTTGCGTCCCACCATGCAGAAGAGGGCCAAGACAGACGAAAGAGGAAGAGAGAGTGATGGGGACCCTGCTCAGGAACTCGGTGCACTTTGATACCTCCAGTGATGAAGAATGACTGTGAGAGTTAAAATGATGGTAATTGGAGCTGTTGATGATGACCACTTTGCGCTCAAGCTGGTCAGGCAGCAGCTTCTGGGGGAACCTGAGCAGCCTTCACTTCTTTTGTCTCAGAGCTATTGAGCTGGCATGTAGCTCTTTGAAGTGTTGGTGTCCCAGAGCTTGCTTGGAGGAGCACAGTAGCAGTATTGCAATGGAAAGAGGCTGTAAGAAATGCAGAAACTCTTGCAGTGGGTCTAAGCATTGAGATTTTGCCAATCACTGATGCAGCCAGAGAAAGGTGGGGAAAGTGTGTGTGATAATCACCTGGTGGCTCTGACAAGCTGGTGGAGAAAATGAGGATAACAAATAGTGCAAAGGATGATAGGGAAGACTGTATATGAAATGAGGCGTTCAGGGGTGGTTGCATACCTGCAGAAGCATTCTCTCTAACCTCTACAAAGCTACTTTTCAGGACTCAATTAACTTACATTTCAGCTGGAATAAAATTCATGCTGTTTGTTTCAGTATTGATCAAACTGGTCCCAGTTGCTTGTGCAGCACTATGCACTAGTCCTGGTTACATTCTGGTTAACTCCCTTCAGAGACAACAGTGTTGCCCACAAATCAAGCAGAACAATTTATTCGCTAAGAGAAGTCTAATGGATGGTTTGGACAGCCTCCAAAAGCACAGCTCTCCCTGTCTGAACAGCCTGAAATGTTTCAGCACTTGAGAACAAAATCCAGAGATGGGCATGGCAGAGAGCTGCACAGAAAGCTGATGGACCAAGATTGCTTTTTCCTTTCTCTGCTTCCTCAGTGTCTCTGGGAGACTGGACTTCTAGGGGGGAGGATTGGGGAATCCAAATCCAGCCTAAATACCATTGCCCCAAACCCACAGCTTCACCTTCTAAACTTCAAGGGTTGAGGTCTAGAAAGCTTCTGAAAAGTACTGTGATTCCTTACAGGTGTAATGTGTTCTGGGTCCCTACATGGCTTTACTTACATTTATTTCGATTAGCATGTCCTAAAGTCTGAAGTGACTGAGAGATCTGAAAAAAATCAGAATGCAGGGCAATTTGAGACATAGCTAAAGGGAGGCTTTGATTGGTACAGGGTGGTTTTAGCTGTGATTACAAAAAAATAATTAAGCCCAGCAAAGATTAGCCTGAAAATGTACTTTTGGAGGGGTTTAGAGTGTAGTGGATCACCCCCAACCAGCAGCTAAACACTCACCTGGCCACTTGCTTACCCCTCCCGCAGTGGGATGGGGAGAGGATTGGAAAAGCAAAATTGAGAGAAACTCCTGGGTCAAGACAAAGACAGTTTAATAAGTGAAGGAAAAGAAGTGGGGGTGGGGGGCAATGGACACAAGTCCTCAAAGGCAGTCATTCACCATCTTCCATCAGCACACTGATGCCCAGCCAGTCTCTGAATGATGGCTACCTTTGGTCCCACCTGTGTCCCCTCCCAGCCTCTTGCCCACCCCCAGCCTACTCGCTGGAGGGAGAGAGTGAGAAACAAAGAAGGTCTTAATGCTCTGGAAGCACTGTGCAGCAGGAGCTAGAACATTGGTGTGTTATCAACACTGATGAAGTCACAAATCTAAAACACTGAACAATATGGGCTGCTAGGAGGAAAATTAACTCCATCCCAGCCATATCCTGTGCACAGGGTTTTGGAAGGGGGAGGTCTTTGTCAGGTGCACGTCTTTTGAAGTCAACAGGAGCTGGGGAGCAGAATCAAGAAGCTGTATAAAACTTCCCAAAAGGGCAGTATGGAGACATTAATTCCAGCAGTAATTTTTGTTTGGTGATAGTCACCCATGATACATGGCAGAAAACAGGAGATAGAAAACCAATACATCAGTTCATGAGTTAAGAGGATGGAATATGTTTGGGTGGTGGCGAGTAGCCTTCACTTTTGAAGGTCACAGTGGGTGATGGCTTCCAAGATGAGCATTTGCATTGTTCTTCTGCCTGGACAAAGAGGTGCTCAGCCAACAAGAGGATAATGTTTTGTAAGGGGAGTAAGCCTGGTGTTTCCTAAGGTCTTGCAAGTTGGTTATTTCTTATGGAGCCCAATTTTCAGCTGGGAGGGTTGACTTAGGGAATGTCAGTTTGAGAGCCTGTTTGTAGAGCATGCACTGTCCCTTTCTGGCAACATAGCGTGTTTGTCCAGATGACACATTCTCAGGGGCACAGTATGGGAGCACACTGGGCAGCAAGGCAACATCAACATGGGGCTGTGGTTCCTTCACATGCTGTTATTAGGAGAGGTTGTGTTGTGAGTGTTGAGAGCTTGAAAATTCACTTGGCCAAGGGGAAGAGAATTTCTCCTATGTCTACTCTGTGTCACAGCTATCAGTCCGTTGAGTTAGTGCTGGCTGGGGCTGGGGGGCACTAAGGATCACTTATCCTTGCACAGTTTTGTTAGAAAAATGCCAAATGGGTATAAAGTGCTTCCAAACCAGAATACAGCAGTGACGGTCGCACAACATTGCAGTAGACAGTGTATTCAAGTGGAGAAATCTTTACTGAGACATTGTAAGGGGTCCTTAGAAGCCCGGATGTCTGCTGCTCCATCCTTTGGCTGCAGATGGAAGAGACCCTCATGTGCTAAGTACAAGTTCCATAGAAGGAGACAGCATTGGCAGAAGCGCACACAAACAGAAAATACATACAGGAGAAAAGGCAGGTATGTGGTATGAAGTCTTGAATAGCTGCCAAAAGGCCAATCTATGTATTTAATCACTCGGAGGAATCCCAGAGCCTGTGTGGTACAGTGAGGGTCCCTCAAGATGGAAGCGCTACTGCCTATAAGTAATGTTCCTGTTTACTCCCACTGATGCTTTATGTAACAATCCTGCTCTGCCCCTGACTGCCTGTCAGATCTGAAATAACTTTCCTTCTGATGGATGTCTTCATGCTGGAGGGGAATTGTGGGGATTTTCAGTATGAAAAGCAGCAGCAGGAACAGGTATTCTCTCTGTGCTGTCTTCTAGAGGAGCACAGAGGCTTGAAGGTGGATGATGAAGGTCCAGGCACTGAATACTGCATTTATTTTTCCTGAATGTTTCTTTACCTGAAGCAAGGATTTTGAGAACAAGAGTCTTTTACTTTGGGAGAGTGATTCTCTGATTAGTCAGATGCTTCCAGGAGTTTTTGAGTTAAAATACTAAGTAGAAGTCCTAACATAATAATCTCAGCTGCTTTCTTTACGTGGTGTTTTCTGACTTCCTTGCTATGTTGTATTTCCATTAAGCTGTGGAAAGCAAGGCTGTTTGTGCTAGGAAGATGATGCAGAGGCAAATGTCCAAGCATGTCCATAGTATTGAAGAGTATTATATTCCAGCCACCTCCGATGTAAACCACAAATCAACCACTCATGTAGCAGCAGCAGCAAACGGAGGGATATTTAAATTGCTTTGAATAATTTAAAGAATAAAAGCCTTTTTAGTCCCTATCTGCAGCTAATGCTGTATATTTTTTCCCTTTTGTGAGAAGAAGTGGAAGGGGCAACATTGTTGGAGAAACACTATGATTCAGTGCTCCAGGGACCCATCGTGTTGTGGGGCAGGACATGAAAATTGCAGCAGCATCTTAAAACAATTTTAGGTGTCAGCGACCAAGTTCCCATCAGGAAAGCTGCTTTGAGGATGCAGCAAGCCGATCTTCCAGGACTTGCTGAGGTCATGGCTCAGATCACATTTAATGAACAACGAAGTTTGTGGTAAAGAGGTAGGCTCTGAGTTTACCAGGACAAAACTCACCCTGAATCATTTTGAACCATCTCCCTTGACTCTTAAACAGAGGAAGAGAAGCAGCAGCTAAAACTTGATGTCGTTTAGAAGAACTCTAATTACTTATGTCCTTTTTATGGACTGCTGCTGCCAACAGCTTTCTGTCACTTTGCGGTTGTGGGTCGCACTGCCTACTGCTGATGTGTGTTCAGCTGGGCAAATATCGCATGCCATATTCAATGAATATATTCCCTTGATCAGAAATCGGAATTTCTTTCAGCTGTGTTTATTTCTCTCTTCATCTCCTCTGTCTCCATCCATCCACCATACCCCCACCAGCAAGACCTACTGTTTGCTTTTTCTTGAGACTAACACGGTCTGAAAATGCAGTTGCTTTTCATTTTATGCATGTGACTAGACCTCTGAAAGTCCTGTTTTCACCTCCCTTCCTCATGTCTTCCCAGTAAGCTGTGTCAAGATGTGTCAAGGGATAAACCTGAGTTGTGTTCATTTATTCTGAAAAATCTCAGGTCTTGGCTACACTGCGAACACCTGCCCAGAATAGGACACTAAAGGCTGTTACACCCACAAAATGCTTCCTCATCTGGACATAGTTGTGCTTTGTACTGTCACAGTGTAAAGGAAGAAACATACCTTTGTGCAGACACAGATATACAGCACAACACAAGTTATCTTTGTTTAAAAAAATAAAAGGGGGGGTGGTGGGAGAAGCTTGTGGTATAATCATATCTACACATGGGATTGTTGCCAGCACAGCTCCATCAGCGAAGAATCACACCTCTTCATATCCCTGCCTTGCAGAGCTGTGCTGGCAGAAATGCTTGTGCATACGTCACCAGCTGTTGCCTGATTTTTCTCTTTAAAAGGACTCTGCTGATGGGAAGCAGGGAGAGCAAGAGACCTGGCGTGAATTCCTCTGCTTCGCCCACAGAATAGCTCCTGTGGGAGAGGAGAGACTAATAAATGGGGTGTGAGTTTGAGATACGGCCCCCTGACAAAAATACACATCAGCTGAAATGGTGTGAATCCAGGCTGCTCTTGTCTCTCTGGTATTATCTCAGTTACATGATTCTCATTACGGCTGGAGCAGAGCCATGCAAGTTTGGTCTTCAGTGGGAGAAGAGAGACATTGTGTGGTCTCAGCTCTCTAGGGCAATCCTGAAATTCATCCTTGCTTCGAGGCTGCATTGGCTGTTTCAAGGTTGCCAGTGGCCACCTGACTTCATTGAATTTAGCAGAATCAAAGAGATCACCTGCAAAATCACCCAGTGGCACAATTTCTCACTGAAAAGGTGTCTGGGCCTAAGATTGCTTTGGATACATGTTAATTTTGTGCATTGTCTTTTAATGTATATATGGTCATGCTGAGGTTGTCCTACACCAGCTGTAGGATAAGGCCTGATCCTGCCCCAGGCAGCTCAGAGTCAGGAACCACATTCAGTGGATCATTGTTGTAGGATTGAAAGTATCAGCAAAATAGTCTTGTTTCCCAACTCCCTTCACCACACAGGCAAATCCATAGTGTTACCAAAGTCCCTCTTATCCTCTTTCAACATCCGACTTCTGACGTGGGATGTTAGCTCTAGAGTGCCTGAGCTGGGAGGTGGCTGTCCATGCCATCTTCAAAGGAGACATTTTCCTGCTGGCATCTCCCAGGTTCAGCCCTGGAGCACCAGGATCCTGATGCCATTTGTTCCTAAGTGTCTCTTCTCATTATCCATACCAATACCTAAACTCTTTCTTTGATTCTGCTGAGATCCTGATCCCAGAGCAGCTTTGCTGCAGTTGTTTCCATAGTCGGACAATGCAACCCACAAAAAGTCATTTTACATGTTTTCTTTGACACCAAAGTGTTCCCCAAATCCTCCTATTGCACTTTAGGTCTGGTCAAATGCTGTGTAAGGTTGGTGTGTTCAACTTGCATCTCAGGTTTTATTGCACAAGTTTTGTATTCACTTAACTCCAGTTTGGATGCCTGTAAAATTCCCAATACGCAAATGTCCTAAATTTGGCAAAATTGGACTGGAAATCTCACTAGAGTAGGCTTTTATGTGCTGTGTCTCTGACTTCCTTTCCAAATAATCTCTCTTCAAAATACTTTGTGGTAGTTCTCTTGGGATTTTTGCTTTTTCTATTCTTGCTTTTCCCCAGAACAGGAGAAAAAAAAAGAAAAAAAAGAGAGGCTGGAAAATTACAAATGCAAAAATAATTTGCACACGTGGATTTTTTTTCCAACCTTCTGCCCAGGTTAGCTTCAGATCAAAGTTCAGGTCATTCCCCAGTGCCTGAGGCTTTTTATTTTCCACGCTTGCAGCACAGAGGATGATGGAACTAATATGAAGTGATGCCAGTGCCTGTTTGGACGTTACTTGGATCCGTAAAAATGCACTCAATGTTTCCCAAGTATAAAAAGCCAAAAGAAACCACCTTGAGGTACCATGTGATGTTATTTGCTTTGACTCAGGATAACTAAAATGAAAGGTCTCTCTGAACGCAGGGTGTGAAAACCATCCCACTATTTTACATGTATGTGTGAGGAAGGAAATGTTCTGTTTATGGGGGCTTCAGCTTGTGTGTTTGCCTCTGCGTGTCTGTACCCAGACAGAATTTCCCGAGTGAAATGGGTTTGGTGGCTCTGGTCCAGCTTTCAAAGGTGGGCAAACAGAGAGCTCTTCTCCCAGATTACACAAATTGAACGTTTTGTTGGAAATGTCAGTAAGCAGGGCAAGGGCTGGGAGGCTTCTTCCAGACAGGCTCACTGGCCAAGTGAAGTCTTCCAGGTCAAATTTCAGGGGGGCTGTCAGAGCCCTGTCAGGTACTGTTACAGCCAGTTGTTCAACTGCGATGTGCGTACTTTGAATATAAAAATTAAATAGAGCTGCTGTTACTTCTAGCTCTTCATGGGACTGTTCTTGCCCACAAGGCTCTCAAGTGCCTGTGTAGTTTGGGACTGAGGAAGCCAGGACAGTCTGAGGCTGGACCGTGGGTACCGGTACTGATGAGCAGTGCTCAGCTGTATTGAAACCTCAGAGCTGCTCTGCGCTTCATCTTGCCTAAAATAGGAATAACTCTTTCTACCTGCTTTCTTTGGGACAGTGCTGTGAGATCCGTGGATGAACAGCACTGCTCAGAATCAGCACTTTGTGCATTATTTTGTGATACCGGGCTGATATGCTGGGGAGCTGTTAGCTGGTGAGCATCTTGGAGGGCATCTGCGCAGTTCTCAGCCTTGTGCTGTGGTTGACAGTGTTTGTCTAGCCTATTTTCCTACCATACCTGTTGGTTTGGGGGTAATGAGAGAAGTGGAGGGGTAAAATGCTGGGATGAGCACAGTCTTAGTTTCACCTATTTGGAGATCACAGTAGTGGCTGTTGGTATACCAAGGCGTTAACTGGTGTCAGCATCCTGCCTAACCCCCACTCATTCTCCTAACAGCACTTAGTGTGGGGATGCATCGCTCGGGGTTCAGCTAGACAGAGAAAGAGAAATACCAATAGCGGAAGAACAGGAGGGATGCAGAACTGTGATGTGAGAGGAGAAAGTCTCCATGAGCAAGATGTGCACTGGTAGGATTGGTATGATTGTACACAGGAGCACACTGGACATCTATGAAAAAGCTACATAGGTGGTGTGAATTGAAATAGAAGAAAACCAGAGCATGTAGACTGCTACACAGCCTGGGAGCTTAGTCCCAAGTGTGAACACAGCTTCCATCTCTGATGTGGAAGAACAAGCCCTGTTCTTGTTGCGCTGGTTGACTCCATCAGCTACGATCAGAGCCTCCCTCGGCTCTGTATTAACACAGCCAGCATCTGCAAAAGTACGGTATCGTGCAGATACCTGCAACTTGCAGGTGGACACCTGTGCACAGAGGAATATCCATGTCTGTCTAGGTTGTCCAAGTTCTGGTCTCAACTGACAGAATATTCTTCCAGTTTAAAATCTGCAGCACTCATCCTTTGCCCAGCCAGAGGAGGAACATCTCTACTCACTGCAACCCTTTACAGGATTTCTGACCCTCTCCCACCCCCCATGCTGCCCTACACATGGCTGGGTTTAATCTGGTGTCACTTGTACACCCTGTTTTTCTCATGCAGGTGGATGGTAGGGGGCCAAGGACGGATGTCTGAACTCTTTGAGCATTTCTGAGTGTTAATGTGTTCTGGGCTCAGGGGCGCTCACTGTACCTGTTGCTGAAGCTTGGAACAATCTCAGCTCTGACCTGATGCAAATAAAGGTGTCTAATCTAATTGCTGTCCCCTGCTGCAGGGATTACTTGTTCCTGGTGAGCTGGGACTCACATCTGATGACACTCGCCCTGTTTAATCCTGGGGATGTTATCCCTGCCACGGGAGGGGCTCCCCAGGCAGCCATCTGTGCTCTGCCTGCTTTGACATTGTCTCTCCCCTTGCATCCCCTTGTGACTGAATGAAATAGGGAGGATTACAAGCAGGAGGAATATAGCTGCAGAATGGCAGGTCACTCTTACAGTGGTAGGAAGCTCTAGTTCAGTTGAGGTTTTGGCTTTTGAATGAAAGAGGCACTGGGCTGCTGTTTGGTACAGAAGCTATTAATTAGTGATTAGTGGCTCACTGGCCCAAACTCAGGGCTTTGCCTATCTGATTTAGTATACCCCAAATTGCTCAGATATCTTGGTATGTACTGGAAGGATAGGCCCTTGGGGTTTTTTTAGTTTAGTTTATTCTTTTTAGCCCAGGCTATGGGAGCTTTTGGGTTTAGACCTGGAAGGTCCTTATTTGCAGTTGCTACTTACGATGCAAACAACAATCCTCAGGCACGCACGTGCCGCCCACCCCTGCAGCTTAATAGCTACATCCAAACAGTGTCCTCTGCTGCCTGTGCACTAGGGCGTACTCTCAAGTGTTCGTTGCTTTATTTTACAACCACAATTTCTTCTAAACTTAGCAGAGCATACAGTTTGTCAGGAACTGTTCCCATGCCAAGTTTCAGGTTTCAAAGTATTGCCATTTTTGAGCTATTCGCTGCTTCTTTCCTTCTGTGTGTCTCCCTTGCACTTGCACACAAAACTTTCTTTTTAATGCAGAAAACTGTATTTTTTCCACACATTTGTAACTTAAAACATCTGAAGAGGTTTTGCTCCAAGTTTATATTTAAAAGAAATAATGAAAGCCAACACTGGCAGAGAAAGCAGTGTGAAAAGTTGCAGTTCAGAAAATTCAGGAACGTTATGGGCATTTGCAGAGGAGGACTAAAATGGAAGTCCTTGCAGCCTGCCTTAGCAGGAACCCGGGTGCAATATTCAGTAAGGTTTTAGCTGCTGTAGCACAGGGTAGTACTCCTGTCTGGGCAACTTAATGTGCTTTATAAAACGATGAAAATTACTTGCTGGCAGTCCAGTTGGTTGTTGTGATCCAGCATCTTCAAAAGCACTGCAAAAGCTAAGCATTTATATATTTGAAGATCTAACTGGGAGGGCTGTGCTGTGAGTTTCTGGCCCATGAACAGTTACAAACATCTGGGTTTTCTTCGTACTAATATTGTCAAGTCGTCAGCCTTTTGGAAAACGTCTGCCCTGGCAGAATCTTCCACCATTCCCTGACATCATGGGGTTTATCTACTGGCTGTCCCCCTGAAGAAAACAGGTGTAATATGGGCTGGGTCTACATTGTCTAGAGGCTGGTAGGCTCAGTTTAAATCTGTGTTTCAGAGGGGTGCTCCTGATTTATGTCTAGACATAGCATAGATATTCCCCTGTCTTCACTCTAGTTGAAGCATGGTGTTAGGTTTTGGTGACCATGTGGCTGCTGGTCAAGGCAATGAGCCAGACTTTGATTTTCATCAGAAAGTGAAGCTTCTCCACATCAATATCCCATGAGCCAGATGCTGCCATCTCCTGCAGATTTTCTTCTACTCCCACCCTGTCCTCTGAAGCCCCCCAGTAGTTGTTTCATGAGTAATGACATACACCTGGGTTTCAAAACACACACTTTTGTGGATTTTGCTGGGCTCCAGCACAAAGTTGCTCTTTCATCCACCGCATAGATGGCTACAGTGCAGAAAGTATGAGATCTGTAAGATAGGACTAGGAAATGGGTTTTGGACTAGGAAATACATCTTCTGCTTGCTTTTTATTTAACAGAAAGGGTTTTCAGCTCTAAGCCATAGTGCTGGGACCAGGGTGACAACTTGGCTCCATAGTAGAACCCAGCCTATCACAGCTATAATGTTATTACATTTCCCTGGATTTTATGTGTGGCTCTGGAGATCTTAAACTTCGCAAATTATTTTCTGTAGTACTGTTAGGGCTTGTGAATCTGGAGTTATGGATTCTTTGGCATGTACAAGGATTTGAGGTGCTACACAGTTAATCGTGTCTGTAATGCCAGCTACTATGAGATGTGGCTCTGAATCTAAGCCACAAGCTGGCCAGCCTCTTCTTTGGGGACATCCTTACCTGTTTCCAGATCCAAATGTTATGTCTGTCTTGAATCTTTGTGATCATGTAAATTAAATTCTTAAGCCTGAACAGTGCAAGAATTTGTAAAAAAGTAGAACTAGAGGAGGATATAAACTGGCCTAGTTTAAGCTTATCTTTTTGTCTAAACAAACTTCAGCTGGGAAAGAGGTAAACCTTCTGGGACCAAATTGTAGGTTCACTGCCCTGAAAGGCATGATTCAACATTTCATCTTTAGGCCTGGCAGGATTCGTTTGGGTGCAACCTATCTATTATGCATGAGCATGAAAGATCCCATGTACTTTCCATAAAAATCTTCTTCAATTTGGACTGTTTCAGACTTTTTGCCATTGAAGTATTTGTAAATTTAAAAAAAATCTGCTGATTTTCTTTAAACCAGCCTTGTTTGGTGTGCTCCTCGGTTTTGTGCTGCTTTGAGTTGAGCTGTGTGTGGGCACTGTATTTTAAAAAAAAAAAAAGAAAGAAAAAAAAAAAAGAAAAAAGAAAAAAAGAAGGAAAATCCAAGGATATTATTGTTATCACTGGAGACAAATTCCTAGAAGCGGTGCCATGGTGTAGTAAATGCTGTGTAAACCCAGAGTAACAAAATGTTCTTTCATTTACCACCTACCACAACACAAAGCTGTATTTTTGGGTGTGAATACTGTCATGTGTCATACATACACAGCGTGCAGCTTCTGCGGCAATCTGATGAAATGCTGCTCGTTGTTATTTCTAAGCTTGCGTCTTTGGGACATTCCAGGTTGGATACAGGAGGTTTCTCTGTGGCTTAGTGTTCATAAACAGCCTCGTTTTCTTTGGCATCTCTGCCAGTTGACATCTGCCTCTTGCTAATTACACACAGATTAAAAGGTGATCACCCAGCTACTTATCTTTGCAATACAGGTGGCAATGCCAGGCAGTGTGTGTTTAACATGCCGGCAGCCCCTCGTCCCACACCAGTCACCCTCGGTCACCGTGCCCACCACACAGCTCTATTTCTACTCGTTAAATATACTTAATAAATAAATAGCACCTTCTAAACGCGTAGGCGGTTTGTCTAGCACAGTGCTGGTCCTTCCAAACACGCTCTGAAGTCAAAACTGTCTGTTCAGCTTGGCCAGGATTTATCATCAGAGCAGTATGGGCTAGAAAGCGTATTTGTGGCCGGCGTGCCAGCTTGCCTGAATAGCCCGCAGTGTAATCTCCCTCTTTCCTTGGTGGGAGGAGCTGCCAAAAATAGCAAGCAAAGAATTTGTCCATGTTATTTCTGGGATTGCACCAGGAATTGACATCAGGAGGAGAGGAGAGAAAAAGCGGTGTGAGAAGTTTAGGGTCCATGGCTGTTTGTGTTTGCAGGCTGCCTCGGGGCTGTGTGGAAGGGTCTGGTAGCCACCACCTGCACGTGCGTGCTTCCATGGGCAGGACTCTCTCCCCAGGCCCTGGATGTCTTCAATGAAGTGACTTAAGCCTCTGCTGTCTGTTAGCGCAAACCTGCTTGGCCCAGCGCATTGGACTGAGCCAGAGAGTCCGTTTTGTGGTCCCAAGGAGCAATAATGTCCCCCCCAACAGCCACGGGACTGTGCCAGGAGTGAAGTGTTAGTTCCTGTGGCCGAGAAAAGGCATGAATGAGCCCTAGCTGAATCAGCCTTCACAAAAGCCTATGAATTGAGCTGTGACTTCTCTGTGGAAAGGGCTGTTTGTGCTGTAGGAGACATCACTGCCCTGGACAGCTGGGTGGGATCCCAGGGATGGGGATGGAGACGCTGAGCATGTTTCTGCCGCTGCTGCTGCATCCAGACCTGGGTGGCCCTTATGCCATGGGGTTATTTCTGAGACCAGCTTGAACAACCCTCCTTGTAGAAAATGTTTGCTTATTGCTAGTTAACAAAAGCAAGATTGGTCCTACCTAATGTTTTCTGTGCTGTCTGCCCCTTCCTTTCTCCTATTCCCTTTGTTTTCAGTATGTACCTTTGGGAGCAGCAGCAATTAGCATCCTAGTCTGTGCCCACAGCAGTTCCCCTGTCAGCAAGGAAGTGGCTCTGCACCAGCCTGGCACACACCACCGCTTGCTTGGGAAAAGGGTAGGGCACATATAGAAAGCTGAGGTTACCCTGTGCTGAATGATGAGACAATGGGGGAAAAGCAGGGTGTTCTTGTTGGAGCAAGAAGTGAAAGGTGGTCATGGCGAGGAGGGAGGAACTTGGGCAGTGTAGGAAGATGGGCTGCAAATGAGTGGTAAGTCAGGCTTCGTTAATGTTGCTGCTGAAATAACAACTTTGTTAGCCCAAATGGATTCATACAAGTATGTCATATGCATCACGGAAGAGATCAGAGCCTCCTCTGTGTGCTAACGAAAGATCCGTCTCGCTCCAACACAGGCTGTGGGCCAACTCTCTGGCCTGTGATGCAGCTAATTGGGCATCCGAGTTCTGGGTTCAGTGGCACTGGCCTCATAAGGGCCTATTTAGCTGCCTGACTTATCTCCAAATAGCTGTTTGTTCACTGCCTGCAGTTGCATTCACCATTATCTTTACTTAATAGCGCATCATACTACAATGAAGAGGCTACTGAGTGCAAGTCCTAAGGAATGAATAGATTTCTGTGTTTCCTGTTATGGGGCAGGAAGAGAAAGAGTTCGGTTGCAGCTTTGGTCTACCCTTCTCCAAAATTTGTCATGCTCTCAAAGTTGGTCCATGTGCTGTATCAGTGGCAGTTTAAACATCCTGTGGGGGGCCACTGAGATTTACCTGTGCAAAGAAAATAAGAAATGCATGTTCACATTTGACTATGGTGATTAATGACATAATGACACCCATTTTAGCAAAAGCCATGTTTGGAGCTCAACACTGCTGCTGCCATGGTGAGAGATCCGTCCTGCTTCACAGAGGTTAGGGTCTAACCAGAAAAGCCAGGTAGTGATGGAGAAAGGGGAAAAGGTGAATGTAAAGGCTCCAAGAGGTAAATGCGTCTTCTCCAAGTCCTGTCTATACCAACAAGCAGGGCTATGTGCATAGATTAGGTGACCTTGTTCAGAGTTGTACGTGAAAGCATTCTAGGCAAAACCTGTCCTGTAGGTTGAGATTCTGGATAACGCCAGCTTCTCCTGAATCCTGCCTTTCACCATAGTTAGTCCTGCTAGAATCAGACAAAGCAGCTACAGAGGTGAACAGACCTCACTGCAATTAAGGAGATCAGCGTCTGACACTAATGCAGCAAAAATCAGTCCTGGCTGCAGCTGGTAACAGGAGCTGGGCATGATGGGTTTGCCTGCACCTTCTCCCTGAAAAAGTAACTTTCACTTGTCATCCCCTTTTTCTTTCCTCAATGAATCAGAAATCAGCAAAGCATCTTGGTTTAGCACTTGCAAAACAAAACATGGAGTACTTTTTGTTTGAAGTACCGTTGCAGTTCAAAATGTACTTGATCTTTATTTCTGTTTAGAACGACTCGAGCAAAGTGTTTCATCCAAAAGGGATTTTTTTTGAAGAGAACAGTCCTGGGTACCACTCTACTGGTTGCCTGATCATTTTTAAGATCTGGAAATGGCAGCCTGCCTTTTCCAGGTAAAAAAGGGATACCTTAAAGGCGTTAGCCAACACATTCAAGGGGAATACTGTTGTTTGGTTTTAACTCCTCCTCTGGTCTGGTATTTAAAGGATAATGTAGAAATGTGTGGACATTCCTACAACTTGGAAACAGTGCAGTAGGTTTTAAAATTTCAAAGGATGAATTGTTGCAGTAGAAGAAAATTGTAATCATAAACCTATAACTGGGTCATCTGCCAATTACAGGAATAAAAGAGTTGCGAGGCAGAACACACCCCCCGTATTAGACTCAGCAGGATTATTTGATTAACGTATTGCTGTCATTCCCATTAATGGCACACAAATGAAGCTGCTGTAGGTGACCCGTCAAAATGTTTTCATAGTTTTTAGATTCATGGGAACTTTTTTCTAAACTACACAATGGAACAGCTGCACCGTACAAAACACAGCATCTCATCGAGGCACAGCCTTGAAAAGCCACACTGTTTTTCTTTGGTGCAGGTGCAGTAAATGCTAGCCAGTCATTCCATAATTTGAAAGCTGCAGATGACCAATCTGTATGCAGGATCCCAAACTGTAAAACCAGGTGGAGAGGAGAGAATGAGGGAAGATAGGGCAAGGAGGGAATTTGGCTGCACAGCTTTTGGGGATGCTTAAACTGATGTTGGTGAACAGGACCCATCCAGCAAACAGAGATGTGTTTCCAAACCACTTTTATCGACAAAGGTATTAAAAGTCTGAATTCAGTGGGATGGCAGGGTGCTGAAAATGCTGATCAGGAAGGTTTAATCCAGCGTGAAAAGCGTTTGACAAGGAGTTAAAGTGAAGGAATACCTTATAGAGCAAGCTGTGAGGTGACTGGGTTGAACCGCTCTGTTCATCGTGCTGACTCTCTTTATCCCTTTGGTTCAGTTTCATTATTACGCCTCCATGTGAAATCCCCTACAAATAAAATAGATAACAACAGCTCATGAAACTGTTGGTCTGCCTGCCATAAAGGATTTCAGCCGTGGCCTGGAAAGATAAATATTATTGCAGTTTGGGGGCGGGGGGTCCCCAGTTCCAGATCCTTTTCCTGAAGAACATCAGAGTGGTGGCCAGCTGTAGTGCTTTTCACATAGCAGATGTAGGGAGATCTCTATACAGAGCATCATCAAAGCTCTGATTCAGACCTCCTTTTCTACTTGGTGCAGTTGAGAAGTGAGCTTGTAATGTCTTTCAGTTAAAATCATATTGAACCCCTCTGAGATTCACAAGTGCAAGTTGCTGTATGCTGTTAGCCACCTGCAATGCAAGCACTAGTTTTGATTAAAGGCAGCTCAGCAGTCCTTTGGGTCTTCAGGAAAGCATCTTGCAATGGAAATTTTGTACAAAGTGAACAAGAGCAGTCAGTAATACTCAAGTAAGTACCTTCAGTACCTGCATTTGGGCTTAAAAATGTTGGTTGGGATGATTTTCCTCAACAGAGCTCTGTTTTTCCAGAACAAGCCAGAATCTGCTTGTATGTTCAGGCATCTTGGCTAGTAGTGAGATGGGAACATTCTTATTTTCTTGTACTTTTTAGTTTAGCTATTGTACAGGTAACTGTTGTGTTGGAAACCCAAGGTTGGCGGTTCAATCCAAAAGGACAAAAGGGAAACCGAGTGTGTATTCTGTTCTTTCAGTGCTAAGTGAAGGCCTTTGTTTTAGGAGATGGCGTGGTTAGCTGGTTGGAAGAGCTGTTATCCGAACAGGCCAGAGCTGATTTTGTTCTGCAAAGCTGAAACAGGGCCTCTGGAGAGGAAGATAAAACTCTGTATGCTTAGGCAGGGAGCTGCCAGAGGATTTTCTGGCTGGGGGCTCTCATCTTTCAACACATCCTCACCCGGGCAAGGTAACTGGGAGATCAAGGACTACACAAGCTGACATTATCTGCACAACAGACCCATTTCAATTCTGGATAAGGGTGGCCAGCTTGCTCTGTTGCAAATGCTTTAATAGGACTCTGTAAAGTCCTTAGATTTTGTCCCTGCCCTGTGGGGCCAAGCCTATCCAGCTAAAAAACCCACACAAAACAAACCTTTTCATCACTCCCCTGGACTTTGTCCTCTTTGCATACCTGCAAGTGATGTTGGTGGTTGAAATGTTTCCTCCTAGCCTGAAGCCCTCGCTCAGGACAAACTCCCTCTGTCTCAGTGGGAGTTTCCCAGTGTAAAAACCGATTAAGGACAGGACGATGCAGTGACGATATAAGCCATAACCTGTTTATTTTAGCCAGTATTTAGATTACGACTGAAGTGGGAAGCAGCGTGAGTTTCTACAAGCCAACGCTCACATTTTTCACAGAGCATTTGAGATGGCATCGGTTCAATGTGGGGCTGGTGATGGTGGAAGCCTTTGGAGTTGATGTTAGAGGAGAACAGACACGTAGAGCATCACATCAACCCCTCGTTTTATGTGAAGATATAATGAGGGGTGTTAGAGATTAACCACAACGACGTATGCTCATAGGAAGCAGTGGGCCTGGCACTCTTTCCTCTGTACAGATATAGGATCAGATAAAGACACTGTGCCAGACACAGCTTCAGTTAGAGGAAGAGCTTTTAGGCTGGTAAAGTCATTGAAAAATATCAGATTGAAACAATCGTCCTCTTTCCTACCCCAGAGTCATTCAGAACAACCTCACTTTGTTTGAGACCCTTTACTGGAATTACTGGGGAGAGTTCAAGCCTGCATTGCTCACACCATTTTCCTGTTTGCTCCTAGAGAAAGAGGATTGAAAGTGAAGAACCGTTCTGTGCTCCCATTCCTGTGGTTGAGAAATTCTTAGTGTAAGGCAACATTCGTTTCAATCAGATAAGTAATGAAAAAACTGTTTTTCCTAATTCCCCCTTTTTGTCTAAGTTTAGCCTTATTTTTTAAAATCTGTTTTGTTAGTTTTACTTAAAAAACAAACAGAAACAAATTGGAACCCAGAAGGGAAGCATAGATTCACGTGCACACACACTCACTATTTTATTTTCATCCTAATTTTTGACATTGTGACTCTTCACCAGCACCTCTAAACACAGACCAGCTCTCAGGTGCAGGTGTTGCAGTGCCCACAGAGGCTGAAGGCTGCTGCTCTTGTTCATCATTAACAGCACAGTCGTGCCATTGTGTACCTCTCAGCACTCACTGATTTGAGACCAAGCTCACTGCATGTCCCAGCAGAAGCAGCAAACTGCTGGAGAAAAGAGGTAACAAGGGGACAAAAAAATTGTATTTGGTAGCAGTAAAGAGCATGCACGAAGACTCCAGTCGTGCAAATCTCTTGCAATGTAAATGTTGCCTGCTCTCAGGTTAGCTTCAGTGTGAAAAGCGGCTCTAGAAGTATCACATGTAGCTTCAGGTGTAAAGCAAGTGAACGGCAGCAATGAAGTCCCCGTGTCGTTTTCCCTGTGGGTAGTACCCCTTCAGGTGGCGGGCTCTATGGGAGCAGTCATTTTAGGACCCCCCCTCTTTGGCCTTCCTTGCAATTATGTTTATCTCATCTCTAAACATTCCCTCTGTTACCAAGTGTATCTTTGATGAGCGTCCAAAGTTCATATCCGCTCTTGTGTTTAACCTTCATGTTCAGAGGCTGAGGTCGGTGAGCTAATTACGTGCACACCAGCCTCTGAGCACGTAGACCAGCTCTTTTTCTTTTTACTGGGTGACTGATTAGCAGCAGTGGGCCAGCCCATAAAGGAAGGGGCAGCCATTAACGCCAAGGAGTGAACAACAGGGCTTGTCTTGCATCTTGCAAAACGTGCTGGAGGGCTGGTGGGCAAAAGTGAGCGCTGAGCCCAGCCCATTGTGGTTTCCATAGGTTGGTGTACAGAAAACATACTCTGTAGCTGATTGAAAACATTTTCAAGCTGGTGTTAAAAGTCATGGCCCCGTATTTTATTTTGTGATCTGGCCCAGCTTTGCTACTGTTATAGAAGTGGAATGTTGGGAAGCTGCTGCTGGAGTTTCCCTCAACATGGGGGAGTCCCAGCCTTGAGGAATAAGTGCTCAAGGAGACAGTACAACAGTCAGTGGGGTAGGACCCTGGGTGATGATGTCTGTGTGTGTGAAGGAGACATCACAGCTTTTCTGCCTCTTGAGCTGTTTCAGTGGAAAGACAGTGTCATGCTGTGCAGGGTGCTTGTGATGTTCATAGTGTCTTTGATCTGTATCTGCAAGCAGTTTTCTTTTAAGGCACGAGACACCTCGGCTTTGGAGCACTTAACTGGAAGGATCTGCAGTGTCAGGAAGCTATAACACTGGAACTGTTTGTCATTGCCCTCTAATACATGTAGCACATAAAAAGGATACACAGTGGTCAACACATGGAGACATGTAAGTAGGCCAATGATGAAGGCTTCAGAAAAGGGTATGTCCTAAGTTCTCCTCTTCACTGGGGATAAAGCATTTAATGTTCATAGCAGAGGCCAGTTCATAGATGTCTAATGCAAAATATGGAGAGGGTATGGCTTCTCCTTTTAAAACAACATGGTAGGACCAGCCTCTCTGTGATTACAGCACGTGCCCAAGAGGTGTGCGGTGCCAGGTAGTGGGACTCGCCTTGGGCAGAGGGACTTGAGAGCCCCATTTCCCTCACCGCAGAGACTGTCCCGGGCAGGGTGCTCTCCCCTCCACCTTCATGCAGCCTCATGAGGCTTTTGTTTTGTCTGCGGTTTTGGGTTTTTACTTCTTAAATGCCTAAATAAAAGCATCTGTTTGGATTGCTTGAGCAGGATGTTATGCACACCAAAACCAGAAGGATTTTTCCCAGGGCTTCCAGACTTCGGTGGCCTTAGCACCCACTGAAACTTTGGGAAATGGAGCTTTATACATAGATTTCAAATTCTTTATCTCCACATTTTACATGGATATTTTGCTTTGCATTAATATTTCTCAGACACTATATTTTGTGCTAATGAGCTCCAATACTTATTATAAGGAGCAGAACGGAACTGAATAAAGTGCCAAAGGAATAATTATTTTCACACTTGAGCAGCAGACTGACAAAGACAAGTCCTGCTCAACCTAATAAGCTCCTGGAGCAGGAGGTGTTTTAGTGTGTTACCATGAGAAGTTGAGCTCCAAGAGGTTAAGAGTGTATTTCCAAGCTTCCTAGAGACTGACACCTATTTGAAATGCAAACCAGAGGGAAGCAGGAAAGCATTAGCAAATCAAAGTGTGTTCTTCACTTGGGGTAGCTTCTGTCTTCAGAGGCAGATGGGTTATGGGCACCAGTTTGGTGCAATATCATTTTTTTTTCTCCATGACTGGGAAAGAAAATAAAGCTAATGCTGCGGTTGATTAGAGAGCTCTTGCCTGGTCCAAACAGAAAAATACACCTTTTGCTGTTGGCACATAACACTGTGAATATTTGCTTTGGATCATAAACATGGAGAAGTTGTTAAATGATTTACCTGCTCTGTGTACCTAGCATTTGTTGCTAAGCTTTTCAATATTTAAACGTCCATCTCTCCAGCACACAGCTCTCTGCGGAGGTGGAGTGTGGAGGTTCTGTATAGTGTCTCCCACCAACCTTCCTGGTGAACACTGGAACTGGGTGTGTAAAACATCCCAGAAGCAAGGATGGGCTCATGGACCATCAGCTCTACTTTGTAGGTAGCCATTGTGTGCCCTTGGTGGGAGCTGCATGTGGGGCATTGCTGGATTTGCCTGAACAGTCTTGCCAAGGGACTGCTGATGGCACAGTGATTGTGCTGGCTGCAGGATGCACAGGGTGCCTTTGGGAAGACAATTTGTTAAGTCTGTAATCTAATTTTGGCTTTTTTTTCTTTCAAATAGTGTTAGGCTACCAATAAATTGCAGGGGTTTGCCCATGGATCTTAATAGCAACTTTGTTGGCAAGAGAGAACTGCTTTTAAATGTGTTTGTCCTAAGAACAAGCAAGTGAACAAAAATCCAGCCAGTTCTCATCTGTGGTTTTAAAGAGGACTCAAGGTGTGAGTTGTGACCTGTGATTTTGGTGGTTTCTTAAGCAAAGCTCTTGGGTTTTGATGAGCTTGGGGATTTTATACGGACTTGACTCCAGTGTCTGCAGCCATATCCCAACAGGTTGGCCCAAGAGCTGGATATGCAAGACAAGCTGCCCTGAATTACTGTCTCCAGTACAGGTCATCTTCTTGTTATGATAGAGATTGTTGCTGGGTTTTGACCCTCCTAGGATTCATATATAACCAGAGGTACCTTTTGATCCTCCCTGGAGGTGGGATTTTCCAAAATAATCACTTAATGGAGCCATATATAGCCAAGAACAAATTGCCCCTTACGCCAGGTTGATGCTCATGCATGACTTCACTGTAACGCTGTACAGCTTCTGGGCACACTGGTGGGTACGTTGTGCCTTTGCAATCTCTTCTGCTTCAAGAGCTGAAATAAAGAACAGCACAGAGGTGGTGGTTTGCAGTACAGTTTTCCTGGTCCTAAAACCCAGGACTTACATTCCATATGCTCCAGTGCTATTTACTGATGCTGCCTATTAGCTGTTTGTTGGTGTGGCTGCAGCCCCAGAGCATGCTCATAGCACTGCTGGAAAACAGACAGCAGGACAGAAGTGGTGTCTTCACCACCAGTTGAATACATCCCTGCAGTGCTAAGGGCTGTGTGGTGTCCTGTGTGTCCTCACGGATGGATGCACTTTTGCTCTGAGCTCCTACTGACACCCCAGTGCCAATCTGGGAACCAGTCTGGCCCCATTGGTATAGAATCCTCTTTTAGTGCAAAATTCTCACTGTTGACATGGATATCTGTGTTAGCAGCAGAAAACTGTCCCTGAAAATCTGTAAACTGCAGTTCTTATGCTTATTACAGAAGGACAAGTAGGCTCCCTAGATAGCTGGTTTGCTCGCTGGAGCTTAAAGTGTTAATTTATCTTTGTCCACCATGTTTAGCCACACAGTGGCCCAGTAACAGCTATTCCAGACAAATACCTGATGTTTATATGACACATGGGCAAGTGCAATGACAGACTGTCCACACAGAAATACACTGCATGGTGTGCTTCAAGGGATAGATTTACTGAATAAAAGAAAGATGGATTTAAATAACCTTTCCTCTTCATATTCAGAAGTGGGAAAGGCTCCATTTGAAGTTCTGCGCACCTGCAGAATGATCTTTTTTACCCCAGTAAAGAGTTGCTAGTGAGTTGAATTTTGTACTTTGATTCCAAATCAAACTATTTGTTGATGTCATGAAAATTATACTTTAAGCTGTGTCGAACCCTCAAAAATGTAACTAATTTCCTCTGTTCACTCAACACCCCTCACTCAGTAAACTGGGGACGGAAACCAAATGGCAAACCAGCTTGTGACTATTTTTGCTTTTTGTATGAATGTTCTGTTTGAATGTTTTTTTGGGTTGAGTTGTTTGGGGCTTTTTTTACCTTTTCTGTAAGGTATCTTACAGAATATTTTTATCTTTCTGTGATCATTCCAACAGCGGCGTTTCTGCTGGGTGATTTTCTCTAAGCAAATGAAATGTGTTTGCTCAAATTATCTCCGAATGTGAACTCTGCATTGCATGTTTCCTGTGATGCATTGCAAGCTGTTAGTACATAGCTACCAAAATGGGGAACACGTGCAGTCCTGGAGCTTCTATAATTATTCAATATGGAACAAATTCCTAAATTTGACCATGAGCTGTCTGAAATTCACTGTTTTCAAGGTATTCGCTGAAATAGACTTGTACAATGCAGCAAAATTACAAGCAACAAATTCATTCAAAGATTTGGTGAGATACATTTGAGCATTCAGTGGGAAAAACACAACTCATCTGGTAGATTCCAGGTAGAAAGTAATTCATATTTTAGTTATTGTGGTGGCTGAGTCCTTTGTATGGGAACATTTCATAGCAATTTTAGTCCTCCAGTAGTGTATATACAGTATAATTTCAGAGCGCTTTGAGATAAATAGGTCTGTGTGCCTTTTTTACAAGGATCTCTAGAAACTTTACAAATACTGATTGTGGCTTACATTTTTCTTTCCACCTGGGAGGTGTGTGTAAGTGGTTGGGTTCACATGTACAACAAAAGGTTTGTGATCATAGAGGGCATCCGCTCTGCCTGACATCATGTGCAGTACCTCAAGGTCAAGCCAGACCTCAGGAATCCTCACCTGCTGCTCACTCCCCTAACTTTATCTATGACCTCAGGCTTTTTTCACCTGCACTGTCAGAAGGAAACATGTATGTGTATCCCGTGTTTGCCAGTAAGAAGGGTTTCTAACTTCTGTGGAAATGATGGGTAGGAATTGGTTTGAGACAGGTTTCAATGTGAGCTGGAACTCTGATCTTATTGATGTGTCAGCTCTTGTAAAAGTTGAAAACTTAGAGTGGAGAAGTTAGCAAACGTCTGATTATCTCTTTTGGCCCCAAAGTGGGCTGTGAGATCTTAACTTGAAAATACCATGAGAAGTCAAAATGCAAGAGCAACAGGAAGAAAATGTAAATGGAAGGAAATATGATTGGGCCTTAAGCCTTAGAGCTCGATTTGAGGTTCAGAGCAAAGTTCAGGCTAGCTGCTGTTCTGTCCAAGCTGGATCATGTGCCCATGGCTGGTCAGGCCACCACTCGTCTGCATAATGTCTAGCTCGAAGCACCAAAATATGTTTTCCCCAATTAACGGTCACTGCCTGCAGGAACTGAGTGCTGAGCCCAGCTGAGCTGCAAGACCATCAAAGGGGACCCATGTTTGGTGTTCAGGCAAGGTCAGAACCTGTGTGGGGGCTAAGCCCTCCATTATGGGCTGCCTTTGGCCTCCACCACATTGGCCAGGCACTCAGAGCAGGCTGGCTGCCCCTTACAAATTACAGGTATTTGGTCTCCAGCGCTGTCAAAGCCAGCAATTGTCATCAGTACTGCATTAATATTTCATAAGTAAATAAAATTGGCAGAGATGGCTCTGCAAGCCATGTTAGCTCCTTGGAGGACAATTTTCCAGGTTCTCTGCTTACTATAAGACTCGCTTTTGCCTAACGTAGTAAGTAACTCTCAGAAGAGCTTAAGAAGAATTTTAATGTGCTAAAGCTGGAAAAGAAGTGACCATCTCATGGCAGGATTTGCCTATCCCCTTTGGCCTCTGGATCACTCTACACTTTCCTCTGGGTTTTGAATGTGTTCTCAGAGAAACATACTTTGTCCCCCAGGGGAGCATCGCTCTTTGGTGTTTCCTTCTATGCATTATTAAGCTGCAAAAAGAGCTTTTCAGCTTTGAAATATGTTCTCATTAGCTGTAATTAAATCTTTAACTTCTTCAGGCTTGGATAAGGCACAAGCTCAGCTCATCCCAAAGTCTTTCTTCTCCTCTTGCTTTTTTTTTAAATATTTTATTAGTCTCACACTTTGCTAATTACTGAATGCATTGATGTTTCCAAAGCAGCCACAAATAAAAGTATTTACTATTCAGCGAGGCATGTGTTAATCTGGCAAACTATTATATTGGCTACACAGTCTCTTATTTAATATGAATCACTCTGTAAAATGCCTCAACAGCACAGCTTCTTATTCATTATTTCTTAATTTCATGATATCTGAGATGTGGGATTTCAGTTAACGGATAATTGAGATCATAAATCAAAATATTTTCAATGAGATTACATGAAACACAAGATGTTCAGGTTTGGAACCTGAAATACCGTTGTCCTTCTCAGCATCTCTCAGCAGGGATGGGTGAGGTCTGCAGGCATGTCCCTTCTTCTGTCTTGACTCCAACACTGGGTCAGCCAAGACAGGGCAAGTTTTTGGTGCGTGGTCCACTTTCTGTCTGTCTGATATACTTGCATCACCTCTAGTGGTGTAGGATTCCCAAGTTACGTCTCTCTGCTCCTGACACATCTGTTAGATGGGAAGATTTCCTGTTCCCAGTTTACCAGTAAGAACATAAGGCCAGTCACAGCACATGCACTCAACTTCTGGCAGCATCTAAGCATCCAGCGATGTATATGGGACTTAGCTGGGTTTTCAGGCTCTATACTACGTTGCCAAAACGATCCTCCAAGTGTCCTTAAGGTTGCACAGGAAATCTGGGAAGGAACAGAGATGTCATAGACAGGTGGTCTCAACCACTGACCCATCTCTCTAACTCTTTTCCATGGCAGGCACTGAAAATCTACTTACCTGGGTTGACTAATTCCTTCCAAAAATCCTAATTATTGCTTTTGTTACTGAAAAGGACTCATAGATAATATAGCAACCACTGATGGAGCAAGTATTTTAGAAGAGAGAAATTACTAGATGTACTGACAGGCACCTTCATTCTCTTTTCCGCTTTAGCCCTGCTGACCTCCATAGCCTTGGATCGATCATGCTACCAATTTTCTGACAAAAAATTAACTGTTTGATTCCTTTTTTTGAGAAAGTGGGAGAGAAAGCTTATCTTAAAAGATCACAAAGAGGACAGGAGTCCTCTTCATGTGGAACAAAGATGTTGTAAAACAGGAATGTCCAGTTCTAAATTTTTCTAATGGAGATAAAACCTGCAGCAGAGTTTATATATTTTAAAAGGAAAAGTATTTTGTTGCTAGATTCCTTTTGTTTCTTTTCTTTCTTGGCTTATTTGTAGCAGCCTTGAAAATAGTAGTTCTATATGGAAATGCTGATACAGCACTCGGCACCATAGCAGCAACCCATATCTTCTCTGGTGTATTTTAGGCTGCCAGCAAGGCCTGGGTTACTGCTGGCCAAATCTCACTAGGCAAAATTATTGCTTTTTATAAGGTTAAATGTGTAGCTTCTTCCTACTGGAAAGCTTGAGGAAGGACAATGAGTGATTCATTGTAGGCACTCGAGACACACAGACCCCTCGTGTGCACGGCTGTGGGAATACATTAGTACACAGATTTCCTGTTCGTACAGTCCAAGTTATGTAGAAAATGCCTTTGACTCATCGTTGGAGGACAGAAAGGGCTGTTTGTGACCAGCTTTCTCTTGTTTCCTATTCTTTTTTGCTCTGCCCCTTCCAGGGTGTTGTTTGACTTTGCTATTCACCCCAGGGCTTGAGCTGGGAGGTTCACCAAAATCATGGACCATGTAGATTTAGAGCAGCTGAACGATTTAACCCAGGGGTGCAGCTCGCTCTGGGCGTTATGGAACCTCCTGCAGCTTTGTCCAAGAGTCTCTGAGTTGCTCCATCTATCCAGATACTCAAAGTGGACAAATACACTCTCATTGCTAATCCTGTTTACTGACCCCATACTCTGTGCTCCCAGGTATCTGCACAAAATGCAGGGGGAGGATGGAAAGGCCATGGGATGGGAGAGGAGAAACATAGGAGGATCAAAGGTGGAGGGTGTTCAGAGGGGAGAGCATCCTGGGCAAATATTTCCTCGTGCTGTTAGACCCTTTGGGTCCACAGGTGCTCACACCTCTCTGATGTGATGGGGACACCATTTTATTTTAGCAAACACAGTCATTTTTCTAAGAGCTGAAAAAGTTGCTTGAAGCCTTCAAAGCGGTAGTGGTCTGATGTCAAAGTAATTTTGTGGATCCAGTGGTTTTCCCCAGGCTGCAACCAATTTGATGCAGGGCTCATTGGTCCTTTGGTGCCTGTGGTTCTGCCCTATCATCCAAACCATCTTCATCTTCTGCCTGAATTCAAAAATTAGAAAGTGCCATTTTTCATTCCCAAAAGCTTCCAAGCTGCTCCATAGCTGCTTTACTTTTGTTTGGTGTTAGCTAAAGGCCTTGCTAAGAAGTTCATCCGTAGGTAAGGGTGGGTAAAGGGTTTAGGCAATGTAGTGTAAGGTCCCTCTCATTGTCTGGCCTGGATCACAAGACCCAGGGAGCTTCACTCATTTGTTGGACTCTCTCTTCATCTCTGCTTTGCCCTTCTAGATGGGTTTTTCTTTCTTTCTTTTTTTTTTTTTAATGATTAAAATAGTTCTTAATATCATTTGCTCAAAGTGTAGAAATAGACTGAAAATGCATTCCCCTACTGAACCGAAAAATGTTCAGGTCTCATGTCATTATTTTTTAACCAGGTCTGCATTAAAAGTTTTATGAGCTGCTCCAGTTTCGGAAGGTTTCCCGTAAATGAACTTTCCACCACTCTATGACAGCAGTGTGTTGCCAACACATGGATAATGTGGAAAAATGAAAGGGGGGGGGGGAGGGGGGCAGCCCCCCCCCCCCCCCCCCTTTCCTCCATCTGTTACAATATGGGACTGTGGCAGTAAACGAGGTTTTGCAGTTTTATACAAGCAGAACTGTGTTGTGTTTTTTTGTTGCTTTTTTTTTTTTTTTAAAGCTGTGGAGTGTGTCATTTCAGAGCTGTCTCCAACAATCTGGAAGCAACCAACTTAAGGCATGGAAAAGACATTATGTAATTGCAAAAGACAAAAAACCCTCCCAACGCTGAGGCCTTGTGGCAGAAGCCAGTCTCTGACCTCACCCTTCTCAGGATCTCTGGAGAACACTGTGTTCCTCTGGCCCCTTGCAAAAAATAGCCTCTGCCAGATTTCAGCAAACAATTCCGGCATTTCCTTCCCCTGCCTCTGGTCTGTGGGTGTTTTGGAGTCTCTCGCATGTGTGGGCAGGGATTCATTAGCTAAAATAAAAACCGTACTACAGAGCTGCATATTAGAGAAAGAGAAAAAGAAAGTTAGGGGGGAAAAAAATGTAGGCAAGTGTAACAAGCCTGCGGCATCAGCTAGTTTGGACTCGATTCCAGTTTTGGAATTAATAAAGAGCAAGCCAGAAATAAAGGGGGTCTCATGGGTCCTCTTGTCTCCCCTCCCATCATCAGTCGTGGTCCCTGGTGCCCTGTCTTGCCCAGCAGCAGCCAAACCCCTGGGGTCTGAAGTGCTGCCTTCGCAACTCCTGCCGGCACAGCTGAGCACGGGCCGAGTATTTGAAAGATCAAGGTCTTTGTTCTTTTTTAGCTTTTCCCAGTATAATCCCTACAGAGATGTAATCGTTTGGTGTTGTTTTTACTCTGAATTCTCTTTAATTTCCTGCCTGTGGTTTTGGGGGTTTTGTGAGGTTTTATGGTTATGGAGAAATTTTGCTGTTTACAGTGGCTGTCCTACATGCTCTAAAAACAGCATCCCATTTCTTCTAAGAAAAGTCCTCGTATGTCCTAATTTAAGTTACTGGGTCATCATTACTGCCACAGTGATACTGCTGAGGGAACCCAAATAAATATCCCTGCCCATGGGCATCCTGCCATCACTTTGGTCCCAGGTCTCTGGGGGCAGGAGAACCTTGTTCATCTTCAGGCTGCAGACCCCAAATTTCACTGCTGGTATATCCAAAAGCAAGGGAAAGCTTCTCCGTTTCCTAACCACAGAAGCCAGCGTGTTGCCCTCAGCTTTCCCCGCAAATGTGCTTGACTGTGGTTAGTGTCTGCCAGCTGGAGCTCAATACCTTCTTTACAAGCTTCTGCTTTCTGCAGGCAGGCTGCCAGGCGAGCCGGTGATAGATTTTCAATGGCTGGGCTGTTTATTTAGGATCACTGAACCTCAGAAGGCTCCCAGAAGCAAACAGAAGTTTTGGTTGGCCTTGTAGGGAACCCTACATCTGCCTGCTTGGGCTCTACAACCATTGTTTTAGCATTAGGAACGTTTGTGCTGCATGTTCTTTAGCTTAATAATTTGGCTGTTGTGGTGCAGGAAAGAGTTTTGTCCTGTTCCTGTCAGCAACGATGCTTTCCTTGCTCATAAAGCTCTGCACTGAGGAACAGGTTGGGGCTGGGAACTCCAAGGAGTCTGAAAGCTGGCTGTGGTCAGGATGCCACATTAGATGTGTTAAGGTTCCTCTTCTAGGCTTGAGAGTATGAAAGTTGCATCTATTACCTAAAAATGTGCAAATTCAGTGATGTTAGGAGTGGAGAGGCTGGGGAATAAGGTGTAGCTAGACCTGGGCTTTCATGAAGGGAGTCCTCAAGCTCACTCACTGTGCTGCAGCAGGCACAGGGTTCCTCTTTCGGTGCCGCAGCAGCGCACCCCTTCCCCTAAGCCCAAAGACGATGGAGAGATGCGCAGCCAAGTTCTCCACTGCAAATCCCGCTCCTGTAGCCAGCAAAGGGAGGTGAGCAATTGCAGGGCCACAACAATGATGCTGCCAGAACCACAGAGTCCAAGAAGCCTTCCTTTTGACCTGAGCTCAATTTCTGGGTAAAACGGGGATCCTAGGTTTTGAAAGAAACACTAGCATATCCCTGGGATGGCCAGGTGCAACAGCCCAGCAGCAGGGCTGTGCGTGGTACAGCTGGAGCAGCGCACCCACAGCCATGTCTTTCTGATACATCAGCTCATGGGCTTCTTTCTACAGCCACTTCCATGCTCCTTGGGAAGGCAGAAGGACAACAAAGGGTAAGGAGAGGACTTTTTGCCTTCAAAGGGGCTTGCAGCCATGCCTTTAAATGCCTCTGCATTGATCAGTACTCCCTGGCACCAGCCTGCTGGCTGCACAGTTATCTGAGTGCTGGCCCTGCCACTTGCCTCACTACAGGGAGAAGCTGCTGCTTACTGGCAGCTTTTGCTTTTTCCCCTGTGGAAGAAACTATAAATCATTGATGAATCCTTTACCTAAATGACTCTGCAGCTCCTCCGCCAAGGGAGCCAGGCTGCAACAACCCAGAGTCATTGGGGGGAATAATTCCCATTCCCTTGTCCCTCGCCAGTGGCAGCAGAGCATGCAGAAGCCCTGTGGTCTGGTGGATTGAACATGAAGCCCTGGGAGTGTGTTTTTTAAGCCCCACAGTGGTGCTGCCTCATTGCCTGCCTTCTGGAGAAGTATCTGACATCTTGGTGCTGTGGATTTTTTCCTCCATTGTGCCAGAATAAAGATAAATACATACTTAGTGCATTAACGGATAATAAAATTAATATATTAAATATATTATTAAACATCTATTACACAGATATATAATTAATAATATAATATAATGAATAAATATGAATAATTAAAGGTAAATAATAAAGCTGTTTGCCTCCCTTGCAAACAGCTTTAAAATGTGGCAGGTCTCTGTAGTGCTGTGGAAAATGCAGCAGGAAAGGACAGCGACCTAACTGTGTCAAAAGTGTTGATGGTCGCCAGGATCCTTCAGGCCACTTTGAAAAACCTCTGCTGAAATCTGGCAGAAACTGAGTGATGGATGGATAGAGAGAGGGTGAGCTGGCTTGGGGAGTCAGTGCTGGTTGCCCAGTCCCAACTGGCTCCTCGTGGTATTTTGTCTTGGTTAGAGGAATCAAGCTCACTTTGTAGGGTGATTGGTAAGAGCTTTTGAGTCTCTTGAGCTGGGAATGGTGTTGAGTATCTCCAAAGCTTGTGGGAAGTGGTGGCTGGGGAAGCAGCAGAGATGCAGCTGGGAGAGAGGGCAGTGAGAGCTGAGTGTGGTCATTAGGCAGTGGGGGGAAGGATGTGAATAAGCTGCTGATGTCCTGGGGGCCTCCTTCCATGATTGCTGAGGCTGACAAGTCTAGAAGGATCACACAGACATCGGAGAGCATTTATGAGCCTGATCTCAACCTGGCCATGCCTTGCTGGGGTTTCCACCGGGAAGAAGTTGGCTCTGTACACCTAATTCCTCCTCCTCAGATCCTGATCTCTTGTTAAATGCCTGCCTGATTTCTCAGGTAATATTCCATTTGCACAATGTAATTTGATTTTGGAGAGAGGGCACAGAAAGCACTGCCAGCAGTTGTTACCCCCTTGACAAACAGCACTGTGTGAAGAGAGCCTTGAAATGCCAGCCCTGAGCCCTTGCTCTAAATGCAGCCAGCAGCTGGGTTTAAGCCGTATCCCCAAGGAGACACTAGCGCAAGCATCACATCTTCCTCTCTGGAAGAGGTTTTGTCTTGCTGCTTGATAATGTTCCTTATGATAATTTGCCAGCAATTACTTCAGAGCTTTGTCTCCTTTTGTAAACAGTCTATCAAATTCAGAGTTGTCATTCAGTTTCTGGGCTGAAATAGCATGTGTGTGTCTGTGCAATCCTGAATGCACCTGGTTTAGGTTAAACAAAGCCTGGGGGTGCATTTTCTGCTGCACTGATTTACCTGTGTGGCTCAGACCTGTGATTGTCCTTAAATGCTGCAGATTAGTTCTGGCTGCTGCAGGGGTTGCATTGGTGTCTGCTGACTGATATTAGGAAGAATTTCTTCACTGAAAGGGTTGTCAGGCATTGGGACAGACTGCCCAGGGACGTGGTTGAGTTGCCATCCCTGGAGGTATTTAAAAGATGTGTAGATGGTGGCACAAAGGGGCATGGTTTAGTGGTGGACTTGGTAGTGTTAGGTTGATGATTGGACTCAATGATCTTAAAGGTCTTTTCCAGCCTAAACAACTCTATGATTCTGTGGTTGCTTAGGTCTCTGTATATTGCTGTGTTCCTACAGCACATCAAAATGTTCTCTCCAAACATTTTTGGAGCAAGAAACAGTTTTTGCCCAAAAGAAAAAAAAAAAAAAAAAAAAAAAAAGAGAAGTATTATTTCTGGAAACATTTTTGTTTTGAAAGAAAAAGGCAAAAAGCATCTCAGGCAGATAACAGCAATGTAAAATACTCAGTGGAAAGTAAAATCCTTTTGATTTTCTCTCCTTCTCATCCGCGTCCAGCCCAGCCCCTCAATATCTCCCATGCATAGCTATGGCACAGCCAGTCTAGAGTTGTTAAGGGAATTTCTTGCTTCTGGATTGCCAGTAACACTGAACTGAAGATGATCTGTCTTGGAAGAAACAAGCCTAATGCATTTTAGCTTGGCTAAAAAAAATGGACTATTGTTTTAAGTTGGATTATTTGAAAGGGTTGAAACTACTCAAAATAATTTGCTTCTTTCAATAAGCAGTACTTCATGGTGGAAAGATCATAACTTATGTGTCTTATCTTTTTATCACAGTTAAGTTTTTAATATATTACCAATTATCTCTGGATTAGTTGAAAAGTTCATCGCTATGTCTTTTCTCTCCAAATTAACATAAATTAATTACTCTTCCCGGAAAGGACTGTGGAGAGAATAAAAATGCCTTTTGGTAACTGGTCAGACTTGAACAAAAACTCAAAAGTGAGTGTAGCTTTAAATGCAGAGAGAAGAGACAAAGCAGCCCCCAGTATTAAATGCCAAACAATAAAGCCTTTAACATGTCTTTGGGATTTCGAGGGGACTGTACTGCTGACCTCTCATTCCTGCATATTTTCTGCTGGCAACGTGGCAGCCTTTTCCCTCTTATCTGGTCTTAGAAACCCATCCCATGAAATGGCAACATGAGGACCAAAGTAAAAGCAGGCACTGAACTGATGGCTCTGCTTGGGAGGGTGGAAGAAGCTCTGAGCTGGTGGCCGCTGCAAGTAAAAATGGTCCAAGGCAGTTAAGGCCATGGACAGATGTCCTGCTCCTGATCTGGCTGGACTGGCTAGACACATCACTGCCACTCACCAGCAGTGATTTCTACAGCTCTCCTGGCAGAAGGGTTGTGAAGCCCCCCGATGTGGCTGTCTCCTTCCCTGCGGGCTGGTTGGCTAGTAGCTGATGGGGCAGCTCTGGCATAGCCATGGCAGTAAACATGTAGGAGATGTGGGAATGGCTTGATCTGGCCACTGTTTGTAAAAGAAACACTTATTCAGAGCCTAAATCCAACTGCAAATTCCCAGCTTGCTGCTGCAGGTAGCTCGTGAAAGGTAGCTCGTCAGGCTTGTGGGGAGGTTTAGGTGATGTGGTTCCTGAGTCCCGGTCCTGGTGGGACCTCGTAATGAGGATGGGTGAATGGTGGCTCCTTCTCACTCCAGCGTGGACTGTGGTTGTTGCACACACACAGAGCTGCCACTGTGCTGTGTCTGTGTCATATTGAAGGCATCACCCGTGGTGATGAAGCACTCACTGCAGGCAGCATGCACCTCTGGCAAATGTTCCTGCTCCGGAGCCAAAAGGCTTGGGCAGAGGAAAGGAGCCTTTATCTCCTGACAGTCACATCGATTCTGTATGAGCCTGACAGTGGCTTGGATACAGAAGCCTTGCCCCTGCGGGAGGAGGAGGAGACTGCATTTAGAAGTGACTAGTGGGGGCACGAGCACCCTCCTTGCATGGTGGCTGAGGGCAGAGGACCTCCTGGCTGCTGACATGGGGAGCATTACTAACAGGTAGTGGTTGGGTGGCTGATTTCATGTATTAACAAAAGGGACACCTGACTAGTAAAAAGGTAATTACCTTCGGATATTGTAAGTGTAATTACTGAGTAATCCACCAGAGTATATAAGGAGGTACGAATATTTTTAGCCTGCAAGTGAGTTCTTCATAGTCTCCAGGTGCCATACTCCAAGTAAAGAGCACTTAGGCAGCACTGATGGCCTGTAGCTTTTAAGAAATTACTGTGATGCATCTTTAAAACTGGCAGCTTTATTAAAAAAGGAGGTGGGGGGATGCTATTATCTTAAGATAGCTGGGTTAAGAGGGAATACACATTTCAGGAAGGCCCCATTGCACTGCAAGGCTTGCAGGCTTGGTAGCTTGAGGTACAGCTTAGAGCCAGAGATGCTGAGAAATTTTTCTGGGCCATTTTGAGCTGAACATGCTGCTGTTCTCTGATCCAGGCAGTGGGGCTGAGCTGGGCTTATCCAGCGCTGAGGTGGGCACTGCCCGGCTATTCCATGTGTAGTAAGAGCAGGAAAAGGAGCCTTTGTCAAACACCTGGAGGATGCTACAGCACAGAAACCGGTTGAGCTGGACCAGTGCTTTAGCCCCAGGTTTGCTGCTTGGCTGATGAGTGAGAAAAAGGAGAGGAAATTGTAATTTTCTGGTGGAGCAGATTTATTATTCTTTTTTTAAAAATAAACATCCAGGAAATCCCGTTCATGTTTGCCATGTGGCCAGGGCACGTTTTCAAAGAACCATTGCAGAGCAAGCAGCTCACCATTATGTTCAAGCATGATTTCAGAGCACCTGCCTGAGCTACTCCCATTGCCAAGCACTCAGTACAGTGCCCGAAAGCAGATGAAGCCCTGGGACAGCAGAGCCTTTGAGCCTGTGTCAGCACAAGCACTCCCTCATCAGCCTTTCTTTTAATACCTCTATGTAACAAACACCAATTACTATCATTTATGAGGGCAAAACAAAGGTCACACTGGCACCCTGACTTGTGCTTGGATAGTTTCAAGCTGCAGTTTGCTACTTACGTGACAAACATTACCTTTTGCTCCTACTAAGAACTTTCCTTTGCAGGTTGCCCTCCTCCACCCCCCAACCCCAGCCAGAAGTTTGCGCTTTGGAGAACGTTTTTCTAAATTCAGGTGAGGGGTTTCAGAGGTGAGTGGCCATAGTTCTCCTGAGCCAGCCAAGCACTCCCAGTCTTATCAGTGCCTTGCCAACAGGGCGGGATGCTGATGGGGTGGGTGCTTGAGTGGTTCCCGTTGCGATTGCAGGGCGAGGGAGCTAGCAGTTTCTATTGCAAGCACCTATTTACCAGCAAGCCTAGTACGTACACGTTCACAGTGAAAGGTGCGCACTCCCCAAGTGCTCACAGAAAGCCTGTTAAAAAAAAAAAAAAGGTGTAAAAACCACTCAGCTAGATTCATTTCCATATTTGCAGAAATTTCCGTGGGAATGCCTTTCACAGCACTCAGCCAGCTCGTGCTATGAATTAGCTGAGCCCTTCAACTGCCCCCAGCCTGCAAAGCGATGGTGTGCTGCCTCTTTCTTCCTTTTTTAGCAGACATTTCAAAAGGCAGTATCTTATTCCAGCCTCTTCAGACTGGAGTGGGAATGCAGGCCTCGAAACACCTGCTTCCCGCACCGGCAGCACTGAATGGCTGAGGAGCATGCAGCCACTGAGCCTTTGTTTTAGGGCTTTCTTTTAACTACAAGGAGTAATCGGAGTTGGCTGTTAAATGAATGAGTTTAGTTGGAAGACAAGCCTGGACACCTGAGGTCTTGCATTCCCGGCAGGGCTGGTGAGCACCAAAGGGCTTTTTCAACAGGCATCACTGGAAAGTTGCTATTATGTGTGAGCTTTACACTCAAACACCTTTGGACAATGAAGGCATCAGAGGACACTGCTGCTCCCAATTGTCAGCAGCAGAATAAATCCGTGCGTCCTGCAGTGTTTCCCTCCTCCGGCCGCGGGGCCAGTGCAGAGCAGAGAGCTTTGCAGAGGCACAAAAGGTCTCTCAGTAGAGCAGGGGTCAAACTGCGGGTTCCTCCTTTCAGAACAGCTCCTGATCTCTGATGCAGAGAGCCCTGCAAGACCCCCTTTCGGAAACGGAGAAAGAGTGACATTGTGTTGCTGAAGAGAAGGAGAGAGGGAGGAGGAGGGAATTCCATTCCAGGCCCTGCTCCTGAAATGAACCTGGGCTGGGGTTTTCAAAGCTCCCCACAGCAGAGTTTTAGGCCCCCAGCTCCCCATGGGACTGATGGGAGCCCTTGCCCTAAATCTCTGCCGTTCCTGGCTGTGCAGCATCTCTCAGAGGGAGATCCAGATACCGCAGCCTTCTAGCCCTGCACCCCATTTGGTCCTCCACATGTGTCGGGCATTTGCTGGCCCTGGAGCTGTAGGGAGGCAGTGAGATGGGTTCTGGTACTGAAGGACGCCTGCAATTGCAGTAATTCAGGTGGATTGGCGATGCGTGTGTCAGCAGGAAGGGGCTGGCTCTTTGCAGAGCTGTGGGCTCCAGTGTCCACAGCCTTCCCCAGGAGTTTGGTGAGGACCAGCAGAGATCTTTGGGATGAGCTATGCTGTGGTGCCAGTAACGCACTCACTCTTTCCTCTAGGGGTGATAGGCTGCAAGTGGATTTGCTTCTGCAAAGCAGATGGAGGTTGCAGTGTCTAACTTCAAAGTTGCTGGGCTCCCTGCAGAGCCAATGTCTGCCCTTGAAAGGTGAAATACAGTGCCCTTAAAAATAAGCCTAGAGTCTTACACTTGTCCTCGCTCGCAGTTCTGTCCTGTGGCAGTCATTGATGGCAGGGTTGTTTTGTACAGTGGGCTCAGCTGGGCATGGCACCCCAGGATGGCTAAAGGAGCGTGCACAGGGCAACCTCGTTGCAGTTCAAGTGGTATCTTCATGAGCAGGTACAATGGAGCCATAGAAATGGATATGGAGAGTGACGTATTAATGCTAAGTACTTGATGTCCCTGCTGTACATGGTTTGGGATTTGCTTTGACTAGTTCTGTTTAGATCTTGAACCTGTTAGCTGATGGGCCGTATTTTTTATTTGTACCTGTAAGGAATCCCGTTCTCACAGCCTGAGTCCTCTGTGTGGTGGGAGCCAAAGTGCAGAGTGTGGGAGTTCCAAACCGCACTTCTGATCCAAATCAAATCCTTCTGAGGACACTTTCTTGGACCCTCTGCTGGGGGTAGGGTGATGCTTTATCACCTTGTTCCTGCCAGTGTGTGCTGGGTGGCAAGTCTGGAAGAACTGATGGGATGTGCAAACCTCCTCTCCTGTACAACAGCACAGGCACCTAGGCTAGGTCTACCAGCAGCAGCTGAAGGGGCCCAGGCATCCAGCCCTCACCAAATTCGAGTGTCCAGTGGGTGTTTTGTTCCCCTGCATACTGTGAACCACCCAGCCCTGGGCCGTCAAGGTCTGGCAAGCCAAGAACCACTGATGGCCAATGTATAAATGCACACAGCATCTGCATTTTGAGTCTCTTACTACCTTTTTTAAGGCAAATGTTTTTCCCAGAGGTTTCTGAACTCTTTGAATAGTGTAGGAATATGGCCATGCACGTGTTGGCCTTCCTGTCCAAGCCCTGCGAAATCTCTGGCTGCATCACCCTGGCACACGTGGGGTCTTCAATGGCCCTGGACCCCAGCTACTGTCACTTGTCCATGTGGGTGAGGAAGCTTTTGCAAATCATGCCCCTTCTATTTTTCTACCTGTAGAAAGCTTGGGGCAGCCCAGTTCTGAGAAACTAACACAGGGGAGCCTGAATTTGGTCATCACATTCCCCATCTGTTAAGTACATCCACACAATGGTATTTCAGTACGTGTCTTAAAACAATGATTTCCTTTTCTCTTATTGTTTCAAATCCTTTGGATTCCTCGTGCAGATTAAGGAGTGACCCTGTAGAGCTGAAACACAGCAGTAGAGCTTCTGGGGTAAATCAGATCCCGTCTCCCTGCAGAGCACCAGCAGCGGAAGAATAGCACTGTGCTGGCATTGCATATTTGCTTTGCAGCCAGGAGCCCGGGGAAAGAAAGGATCCAGCTTCTCCGTATTGCATGGGCGCAGCCACCACATTTTAAGGGGTGGAAGAAGGGAAGGGGAGACCCACCAGAAACTCATTGAAAACCGCCATCCATTTACAGCTTTTCTTTCTGTGCAATAAACTCCTCTGTTTCTGCTGTGCAGAAAGCAGCATGTGGGGAATTCTGATGCCAGCAACACTTTTTACTGGAAACCAGGATGTTTCTGTAATGAGGAAAGAAACGTTCTTGAGCATGAAGTTATCAAACAACTTGACAAATTCAGATGCGCTAAATCACTCGGTGTAAACATCTGTCTGGCCTGCTTTTATGTGCCTACAGCAAGGGCGGCTTATCCACTTCTTGGCAAGATGTGACCTCTGTCCTCTGGTGCTATTTTTAGCTTGTATTTATTTGGAGGAGGCTGTTACAATAATCTAATCAGGCCTCACTTGCCTTTAATTCCTCTTAAGACTGTTTTGGGGAGAGGGGAGGTAAAAACACTGCTGTGGCTAAGGCTTTTGCAGCGTGCTGTGATGTGAAAGCCCCACATATGGTTCCCTCTGAACGTTGGAGCCATTGGACCCTGGATTGTTAGTACTTGTCTTGGCTGCATTAGTGACTTGCTTTCTGATGTTAGGGAAAATTGCTTCACTGCTCTGTTTCACGTTTACCTTTTGTCCTTACGGACAAAGCTCTTCTGGGGCAAAACTGGCTGTTAGTGAGTTTTCCTGACCCTCGTCTTGGAGTGTAGGGGGGAGAAGCATGGCTGGGAGCTGTTAGAAAGCAGCTATATTCAAGTGTAATCCCATTGACCTCACTGAGAATGCTCACATGTTTTAAATTAAGTGTGTCCTTAAATATTTTCAGGAATCAGAGCTGGGTTAGTTCAGGCTGAATATATTAAGAAATGCATATGCATTTGGGACCAGAAGGGAACCTGACTATTTCAAATCCATTAAATGTAAAAGAACGAGATTGTGTGTTGGCTTAAGAGCTGGGAAACCAGTTTTGAAGTCAGTATTTCCTATTGCTGAAAGAAACCCAGTGCAGCAGCTGCACAGTAGCATGGGAGGGGAGCAGAGCTCCTAGGGGAAATGCAACCACCTCCCTTCATCCAGGCAGACCTGGGCACAAAGAAATGCTTGGTGCAAACATCTGCTTGCTTTGCGTTTCACTTTGTGCAATGATGCACTGCTTAGGAAGGTAGTCCCGCCTGTGGGAACTGCACCCTCATGGCTTCTGTGCTCCCGCCATGGGACAGCATCGTGGAAATAGATTTGTAGTTTATACTATAGGAGAACCTACAGACAGTTTTGAGAAAGTTGCCCACACCAGGGTTTTTACATCTTTTCCCATTGAGGCATTTCTGTTTCATGAAAGGGTACTTTATTTGGGGAAAAACCTTTAGCTGTTTCTTTTGTTTGGCATCAAAGCCAGCTTAGAGGAGACTTCTTTTTTCTTTTTTTTTTTTTTAATAGCAGCCAGCTGCATTAGCATGGTCTTGAACCATATTCTTCCTTCTGCTTCGAATATGAAGCGTATAGCAAGGGAACATTAGTTTTTAGTCTTGGCAATAAATAGCGTCTTAAGCTGCCAGTAATGGAACTTGCCCATTTGCTTGGGAGAGAAAGTCAAAATAAGCGCTAATGAAGCAAAGGAGCAAATCCAGCATTTCAGGTCCATGTTCCCTGGTCCCTATGAATAGGCATATACTGCTTGGAGCAGTTATGATGATGGACTGGAAATCCGCTGGGTGTTGCTTGTGCAGGTATAAATCCTGCTGGCTCTGAGCCACTTCTCTCTTATCAGTTTCTCTGCTGCAGTGAAATGGCTCAAAATTCACTTCTGGGTCCTGAGGCAATGCTCATGTACTTGCTTTGGCTTTTACGTGTAACAGCAGAGCATGCGTTGGCACTTTTTTCTTTTTAAAAAAGGGCCAAAGAAGAAGAAAATAAGGATCACCTCACAAACCTGAATGAAGTAAAATAAATGCTGTTTGGTTCTCCAGCCACAAGAGAGAGCTTGTCCAGTTGACAGAGCTAATGCCCTATTCATGGGCTAACTCTTTGTGAGCTCTTCAGTGCCCATGGCCAACATCCCAGAGGCCATGGAGCCTTTTTCTGAGCCAGCCAGCACTGGGAAATGGGTGAATCCCCTAGGATTTGCTCTCTGGCATGAGCTTTTTGTGGCCCTTGGTCACACATTGCAGCACTTCTGGTTTTTGGCTGGTTCTTAAAGGATGTCCTGGTCAGGCTGAGCAGACACAGAGTCTGTGGTTTTCTCTCTTCCTGAGTTCAAGTCCTGTTAAGTGGGAGTGCGGGAAAGAAATGAGCCTTTGTAAACTTTTAGTTCACAACTATTGCTGGGTCTTGTATCTGTCCGCTCATCCCAGTGCCTGTCATCACACAGCTGCCACAACCCTCTATTTATCTTGTTCCTTCTCTTTCTTCCTCAATCATTTCCCCCCCCCTTCCCCCCTAGTCTGCCTTGCTGCTGGTTTCTGCTCCTTTTTTTCTTTCCCTCTTGCTCTCTCCTTGTCTCTACTTTTTTCTTGCCTTTACAGTTGTTCACCACCTGCATTCGACCAGGCTTGCAGCAAGAGCAGCTCACTCCCTTCAAACCTCCTAGGGGTGTTCTCATCCTCTGCAGGAGGGAAATGAGCCATGACCATGGGACAAAACCAAACTTCATTCCTGTGATTAGAGCATAGTGAAATTACTCAAAAGTCTATTTAGAAAATAAAAGCCCAGCTCATCTTTCCTTTGAGTTTTTAATTCACCAAGGTGAAGATCCAGCAGAGCTGGACACCCTGGGAGTCCCCGCAGAGCCAGTCTTGGTGCATTGCAGTCCAGCTGGGGAGTGCGTATGGATGCTGAGGACACCAGTTTAGCAATGCTGCTGAGCCCAGGGTCAGTTGCAGCTTCAGAGGCAATTTTGACACTCAGTCCTGCCTTCTTGGTGCATAGAGTTGGAGTAGATGATCTCCTGAGCTGCCTCCCTGCCCTGCATTCCAGATAAGCTACTCTGCTGGACTGTGATGCACCCGCAAAGTGCCCTGCCTGACAGACAGCCTGGCAAACCCAAACGGGATTGGGAGCATCCATTTCTGTCTGAGGTCTGTGTTTGCCCAGTCAGGACTTGCACAAGAGGAATCCCATGTGAGTGCATGAAGGAATGAACATAAAACCACCTTCTCACCCACTCTCCTGCATCCTCACCTCTCTACTTAGTGTTTCCAAAGGTATCTTTGCATCTGCTCACAGATGATCTCAGGAGTGATTTTTGGAGATGAACAGGCTTTGCTGCTTCTACATCAACTTTAGTTTTCCCTGTGGCACCCTGAATTTGTTTAAACCTGAAGTTCCAGAAATGCAAAACCGTGGCAGAAGGCTTGAAACATGCACAAACTGGCAAGCAAAATATGCTACATCTTACTGAGAGGGCCAAAGGTCTTCTGTGTCTTAGAATTATCCTTCACTTATTTAAGGGCTCGAGTGCAAACTCAGAAACCTGACTTTAGTAACTCATGTCTCTTAGCTATTTTTTTTATAAAGAGCAAAAGGTCTTCTGTGTCCTGCTAAATAATTTTTAACTGGAAAGATATGAGGTGAGGTATGTAACTGCTTCATAGTCACAGGAGTGCACTTGGGATTAAGCTTTGAATTTTCCTAGATATTCAGATATCAAGGCTTTTGCCTTGAACATGCTCTGTTTGTAGGAAGACTTTAAACAAGGCAATATATAATTCTAATGGGGTATTTGGTCAGAAGGTAATCGTACGATTCTCCTTCAAGTGTGGATATATCATGGCTTATGTAGATTTATGGAAAACTAGTTCTAATTGTGACCTGAAATTTTTATCTAAGATATGATGATTTTTTAGAAGATGCACTCTGGAATCTCAGGTCATGATCTGCCATATTGTCAAAAGCCAAATACTGTATATAGCATACCATTCCTGTCTGTGTCTCACATCAATTTTGGCCAACAGCTAGTCAAGGATGAGAAAGCACGGAGAAGAACAGCTGAAGCCAAGGTGATTGTCTTCCTCATCCTGCTGTCACCCATCTTTGCCCAACAGCATGTGACCCTGCAGAGCTGCTGTTCTCTCTGACACACAACCAAGATTTCTCTTTCAGGAGAAAACTCTTGATAGCCAATAGCTTCTAAGGTTTTCAGAGTACCCCTGCCAGACCCTAATTGGTTGTCTTAATCAAATGCCTTTTCTTTTTTGGCTTCATGCAGTTGCTTGTTAAATATAAAAATCCACTAGTGATCTCAGATGGTCTTTGGAGATGAGAATATATCTTTTTATATATAGATATATATATACACACAGACAAATAAATATGCTTCTTAATGTTGTGCCGCCTTCTCTGTCTCAGAAGTCTTACATTGAGATGCATAGTGTAAGGAGGCATTAGCGATACCCGTGGACATCTCTGTTGATTTATTTTTTTGTTTTAGCAACATATCTAATTCCTGTTATATTGAACCTTCTCCAAAAGGACTAATGAAAATTGTCAATAATAGAAACCACTAACACTCCTCAGCTCTTGCAGGGACTTGATGAGGTAAAAGACCTTCTTTTCCACATATCACTTTGGTTTTAGCTGTATGTTTCCTGTTAAACATATGCGGTGTATTCCCAACATATGGGTGTTAAAAAAGAAGGAATTACCCCCAATGCCGCCTTACGAACATCATTATGATTCTTGTGACTTTTTGATGGTTGGTCTCTAGAGGGGGAGAGAGTGTGGGATTGCACAGTGAAATTTCTAGCCCTCTCCTGTCCAGACTCCTCTCTCTGAAAGCCAGCCTGTTCCTGACCAATGAAGCGAGGGAGGCCAAAACTGGGATAGGACTGTGCAACGGTAACAAGGCAAAAAGTATAATTTTGTTTGCATATTAGAAACCATGGCCAAATATCTTGAAATATTGCCTAAAGCAATACTCAGGCTGCTCCCCTGCGCTTTGCTGGGCACATGGCTTGCCAGCTGGATTCAAGAGCAGGCAAGGAAATGTTGTGAGGTGGTGTGACAGCTGTAATTGTCATAGAGGGGGGAAACCCTGCAGAAAGCTCGTACAGTGTGTGTGTGGTCTCCTCAATGTGCCTTACTCTGTGTGTATGGGTGTACGTAGTTCCACGTACGAGTCAGTTTGAACTCCAGGGATCAGCTTAAAGACTTGTGATGAGCCAGGTTGTGTTGAGAAGCAGGAAGAACTGATTCAGAAGATGTCAGTGCAGGAAAAAAGTAATCCCAAAGCATTTTTAATGATGGTGGCTTGGAGTTTTACACCTAGTTTATCTTCTGAAGGGAAAATCTGGTTTCCACAAAAAACCATTTTCACTCCAAAACCTGAATTTTTACTGAAAATTGGAGAAGGGGCTTTTGAGACTGGGGTAAATGCTAATCTCTGCGTCTTCCCAAGTACTAATGAGTGCCTCTCTAAAGTTGTATCACAAGTTGTGTGGTTTTGTCCATGATCTGGACACTCTCCTTCCTCCTCTCTGGAAGTCACCTTCCCGCAATGCATTGCACTTTCTGCTGCAGGGCTTAGGTCCATACAACCCGCCACTTCATTGATAATTGCCATAATTTTCAAGCTAGCTGAGTTCTTGATTACATTAAAAGGGATGCCTATACTCAACTCAATAGATGTTAGCTATTTTGCTTCCAAGGGTAATTAGTCATGGATTTAAATAGAAGGAAATAATTGATGTACACATTGAGTGGAAGCACTTCTGTGCCATTATGGTCTGAAAACTCATGTTTATTTGTTCATTCTGTCTGAACTTGAAGGAGCTCTTTTGTTAGCATGGTAAAAGCAGTAGGCTTTTTAACATAAGATTGTTCTGTGTCTTATTAGAAGCTATTTTCTCATTTCTAGAAGAGTGGGTAAGAGCAAATTACTTGAATTTATCATACTTGGAAAAGGAAAACAAAGGTAGTTTTCTGAAGAGTTATAATGTATTTCTGACATGGTGGGGTTTACATTGGTATAACATGACAAACGTTTATTGAGATACACCTGCATATACATGCTTTAGCAGGAACCTGTAGTTTGGAAAGGTTCTGATTCAGGATTTCCATCTGGGAGGTGCAAGACACTCTGGTATCATCAGCCAAGAGCACAAGAAGGACCTTTGCTTTGCCTTCGTAAGTCCTTTTCCTCCACTGACCTTGCGGTTCAGGTTCCCTGTCTTCCCTTCTCTTCTTCCAAATGACCTGGTGTGGTTAGTTGTGCAGTGACAACATCATGAGGAGGGGCATCACCTGGCTGTCATGCCTCAATCATCTTAAAATACAGTCTCATCTCTATTTTATGCTTCCCTTTGGTTATCCCTCAAGTTTCCCCGTTCCCTTGCAGCACTTGCTAGGTGCAGCATCTCGTGATTTATGTTGTTGCCATCTGTCCTCCAAGGAAGTCATCTTGATTATCTTCCCAGTTCTGTGTCCACCTTTTCACCTAGCCTTTCCATGGTGAGTTCTTACAGGAAAAAAACACCCTGTACGCAGGATACAGACCCGTGTCATGTTGATTTTTGGAGGATGTGGTATCTTAGCTAGAGCAAAAAGTAACTGAAAAACTGGGCTAGGATACAGGAGCCTTGAGAGCTGAGCTAAAGGCCCCTTGAGGGAAAATGGGACCCAATCCAGGTCTCCCACATTCTGTGCAAGAGCCTAAGCCACTGGCCACTAAAGAACAGAAAACCTTTTTATTTACTGTTTCAGGTCATCAGATTTTGACTCAAATTCACCAGTTTCTGGATGACCTACACTGTATTTCTGCATTAGTTTTATGAGTAGGCGGTTGGGTGAAAGATATGATCTATGTGTAGATAAAGTGATAGCATTAATTCTTACCATGCTCTCAATCTGACAAGAGTTACACCGTGCTACTATACGTAGGAATTCCCATTGCTGCACATACAAATGCTAGTGTGTTACTTATAAGCTCTCTTTCATGTCTCTAACTGGGCTAGAGAAGTGTCTTCTCAGAAACCTGTGCTGTCAGCTAAGCTGACAAAGGTTTTATTTAACATGAGGCAGAACTAATATTCTTTAAAGAAAGCTGCCATGCAGTTAATTGTCACTCTGGTCTGTGTCAGATGCTTGCAAGAAGCGTGCTTGGTTCCTCCACAAATACAACTGCATCTTTCACTCTTAATGAATAATGTGCTCCAGATGTTCCACCCTGTGAGAATTTCTTGTGCCCACTGCAATGCCAAGAGAAAAATAAAGCGGTTCAACTTATTTAACCCAGATCTCAGACTGTCTGTCTGCATCATCTAACTCCATCAAGCTGATGGAGCACATGGAATGGATGGAAAACATGTGGTTCCTATAGACTCCGGCATTTCATGTTGATTAACGAATGTAGCATTAGTTTACCCAAGGCCATAACGGGCATGAGCTTAAACCCAGTGTATTCATGGCAGGTTCTCAGTATCTTCCCCATACGGTACCATTAATACTCATGCTTTGCTACTCAGGCCCAGAGCCCCCAGAAAACTTTGCCAGTCCTTCTGATTCTGCTCATGGTATCAGCCTGAGAACTTTTTTACTTACTTTCTTTATAGGCCAGACACAGAAATAGTGCCTAAGCTGCCCTTAAAATTTTAAATGGACTGCAATCCTTTTCTGCCTAAATATTTTGTGGATGGCATTGGGACCGCTTGGGTTCTTGGCTGTAGTTCAAATACTTCTTGTAGTGTTTCCAGGCAAGACTGGGGGCTTACAGAAGAGTTTTAAAGAAGGCCACTCACAAAGGGTTCCAAGCTGTCCTGCACAGACTGTCTTGGTATGTAAAATGCCAGCACCACCTTCCTACCACTGTGTGGTGATGAGAACCATTCAAGTGGCGTTGGAGGAAGGGCAGGAGAACTAGGTGTGACACAATGTGCTACAGAGCCCTGGTTCTTCCAGCTGAGCATGCTGAAAAGGGTGAGATCTTCTCTGTATTTAGCTCAAGAGTTTTCCATGGTTGTTTTCAAGGAGGAAGAAGTTTTGTGGTTCAGGTATCTTGGGACATGACTTACAGATACAGCATAGTGACAAACTACCCAGGTAATCCCACTCATGCTGTATGGGAAGCTCATGCACTTGGCTTTGCCCTTACAGAAAATGGATGTGGGAAGTTCCCAACTGGTCAGACTCTTGAGAGGGTGTTGATACAAGAGTGAAGGTTTTGTGTTGCTACAGGGATGAAGGTATTGATATGAGGATGTGTGCCTACATGAACACTATAGTCCTGCATAGGAGTGGAGAGCCATAAAGTTTGATAAAGCCTAAAAGAATCCCAGATGGATTTCCAAAAGTCCTCCTCTTTCTGTGTTCAGAACTTATTCTTTAAAAATTATCTAGATTTTGGAGAAGCCTGTGGTGCCTAACTCAGGTGCAAGACTCCAGAGCTGTACGAGTAAGAGAAATCGATATTATAATCAGTAGGACCTAGTGTGCTCGTTCAGTGCATTAAGACTGTATCTTGCCCTGAAGTGAGAAGCGGTGCAAGTCAGCGGGAGCTCCGGTGTGCAGGTGGCATGTGCAGGGGGTGGTACCTGCACGGACAGCAGGACTTCATCAGGAGCGCCAAAGACAGGGCTTCAGTGCCAGAGAGTTGCATTGTCTTTACAAATGCAAATAGGAAAAATATTTAATTTTTTTTTTCAGTGGCCACACAGTTGGGAGGAATTATGTTTCTTACTGAAAGCTGGAGCTCCATGTGTCGTTTGAAAATAGCAAGTGTACGACTGACTTATTTTCCACTGGCTTCCCCTAAGGTCCTGGTATTCCCTGGTCCCTTCTGCAGTGCGCTATAGGGTACAGGATCCTGGTTCCACGGAGGTGCTGAAACTCTGCTTTTATAATGCCAGGCACCTCAGAGGTGATGGGGGCATGTGTTGCTACCACACTGACTGCTATGCTCCCTTGCTAACTTCCTCAAGGGTTCTTTAAACAGAACGACATAAACTTCAGAGCAGAGCAGCTCTTATAGGACAGAGGAGAGGCCACCAAAGTAATTTCATCCTCCAACCTAAGAAAGAAGCTTTGCAGAAGATGGTATTTGGTTACCCATGCCCCCATGTGCGCCTCTTCCAGTGCCATATCTGTACAGGATTACATGTGAGTCTTTTGGCATATCCACCTCTGCACCATGGCTTTCTGAGGTTTATTGAGTCTGGAGGACACTGATGTTCTCTAAGCCCTTTCAGAAATGTCTTACTTCCTTTGAGCTGCGCATAAGATGCATAACCAAAGCAGCATGCAAGAACAATTATTAGATGTTGTTAATTAGGATGTGTGAAGATGGTCCCTCTCCCCTTCTCCTTTGAAGCACAAAAGCCCAGAGGGAGCCTTTATTAAAGTCAACAAAGAAATCTCAAAGGAAAAAAAATCCCTTCTTTAATATGGTCATACACATCATCTCCCGCCTGGTGTGACCTGACATGTGAACGTGATTACAGACTGTGTCACATCAGGGCACAGGCACACTGTGCCCTGAGCCACGGTGGGGAGAGGAGAGGGACAGAGTCTTCACAGCTGGTTGAACACACAGCTGCTTGGATCCTCTTGCTGCTGATACCAAAATGCAGCATCTGAAACTTGCTTTTGATGGATCACATATTTTTTGTTAACTACCTTTGATTTAACATGTTCTCTCTCAAAAGCAACCTCTGATAAAAGCAAGCTTCAGCACCCAGGGTAGCAGCTGGATATCCATCCTGGATTTTGCTGCTGGAGGGGTGGACATAGCAACTTCTTTACTCACCAGATAAATTTTACTTGTGTGTTTAAAAACAAACCGGAGTCTCACAGCAACCTGGTTATGGTGTTGCTTGTGGGCTCAGGAAATCCCATCAGAAATCCCAAAGATCCCACTGTACTTGGGGAGTTGGGGTAGCAAATCAAAACTCGAGATTCAGGTTGGTTACATGGCAAGCAGTCACAGTGTCACTTCCCAACCAAATTCTCAAATGGCATCCATTTGTAGGCATAAATACTTTGTCCTGTTTTATCCCAAATGACAAAGACAGGATTTGAGAAATGCTGCTTCAGGAATTTCTGCTTTCTTCCTAAACCTTCCCTCACCAGGAAAGGTAGGGTATGGTGCGCTCTGATCCATAGGATAGAAGACATGGAGGTCTTGCACTGAAGCTGTGTTTTCTGTTGGATGCAGGTGGTGGAGACAGGGCACAATACGTTGTGCTATACTTTTATTGTATGAAAATATAAGAAAGTGATGCTCTTTTCCCTTCTCAGAGCTGCTCTGTGGGCTGGTGAGGGCAAACACTTGATGTGCTATAGCTTCTCAGGGATGCTTTGGTAATCATGGAGATAAAACAGAGCAGGTTCATTATAAAATTTGCAGAGTGGAGTCTGTACCTGCATGAAGTCTTCAGGAACGTCGCTGGTTGTTGCTATCAGAAATATTGTGTTCAAACAGAAACAGTGCAAAATGTGCTGTTCTTGTCAGCTCTGTGCTGTTCCTTTGGTTTGGTCTGACCATGTTTTTTCTAGAGATTTTTCAAAAATACCAGGATTTCTGCCCCTCCCCGTTGTTAGGTTACTAGTGGGGCAGCGTCATCACTGGGCTCTTCTGTAGCCAATACTACCAACCATGTCCCTTTCTGCATCCTAGAGTTGAGCTGTGAGCATGGATTTTTCCAACCAAATTTCTCCCTTCCTTTCTTAAAAAAAAAAAAAAGACAGACGTATGAAAACAAAATAATTTCCTAAGTGAAGCATCCAGCTGCTTTCTCCTGACACCCAGATAGCTTGGCACATTCACCTAATCTTCTGCCTTGACTGCTGGGCTGGCTGGCCACATCTGAAAGGAGGGGGATAAGCCAGCAGTCAGAGCCTGTATCTATGAGCGATGTTGGTGGCAAGGAGACTCTGGCAGTGGATTCCTCTCTCACAGCTGCTTTTTTCCCCAGCTGGAGGTTCCAATTGTTGGGCAATGGCACATGAGCCTCCCTCTGAGCCTGGTGGAGCCCCGCAGGAGCCGGCTTCATGCTGTGAGCAGACAATGCAATTAGCTGAGTTTCACAATGTGCTGCTTTGGGTGACCTTTCCAGGGAAAATAATTAGAGGGAGACCATGTCTGCTGTTGATAATTGGCTTCATTAGCTCTGAGGTTAATTTCAGGGATGTGCCCAGGAAGCAACAGAAGAGGCTTGGGGGAGGCTGCCTAGTTAATTACTTATGAAATCAAAAAGTCCGTCAGCTTTGTCCTTGCGCATGCGTGAGGGGGGTGGGGGGTAGGGGGTGTGTTCATGGGGCAGCCTGGACCGATGGGCAGATTGGACCCTTCTCCTGCCATCACAGTCATGGTGGGGTCAGCCAGCCTCTCAGAGTGGCAAGTTTCCAACTCCTTGCTACAGACTTGCCTGACTATTAGGAAATTTGAAACTCAGGGTCTGGATCTGCAAAGACCCATTTGGTCACCCAGGCTGAAAGCCAGAGGACAGGGCTGTCCTCAGCATAGGCTCCTGTCTCTCAGGGCTTGGGGGATGCGAAAAGAACATTCCTTTTGGGGACTTGTTATTTCTGGTGGCACTGAGGGTCCAGAGGATGGGAGCAAGATGAGCAGAAGGGGAAGCCCCCTGGGCATCAGAGCCACAAGCCCTCTTCATACTGCATCTGGTCTGGCATCACAGGCACAAGTGCCACTTTCTGTCTGTCACCAGGGCTGTTCCCACACTGCCCTGGGGGCTTCTCTGCAGGGCTCTGTCCCTCTCTACAGGGGCAATTGGAGACTGAACCTTGCATTTCCTGCTGGGAAGACAACATTCCTCATTGTATGTGCAACATCTACCTTCATGGAGTCTCTTTTCTTTTGTCCATCTGCTTTGGTCTCACCAAAGTAATTAGGTGCTTGACCCACCAACAGCCCGGTGTTTGCAGCCATGCCATCTCCAGGCTGGGAGTGGTGGGAGCATGGGAAATTAAGACAGAAGAGTGCTTTGCAAAATGGATTGGGATGAAACTCTCCTCCTAACCTGGCTGGTCTCAGTATGCACCTGCCAGGCTTAGTGGGGCTGGTCAGCACAGACCTATTTCAGACCCATCCCAGGAATGGACAGCTAAATAAAACCCTTCCTTCCCCCATGCTCGCCTGTCATTGCAATAAGCAAACTGTGGGCTCTTTTTTAGCTTTTTGTGAACTTCCAAAGTTTTTGTTTTCATTTGTATCTGAATCTGCACAGGCTTTGACTTCCACTTACTGGTGCTATTCTGACTCTCAAACACCCACCACTTGACTGCACCTTGCCATCTAGGGTGTCAACCATCACTTGCGTGCGCGGTTTTGTAGGATTTGCCAAAACCAGAACTGGGGAGAGGTGCAGCCTCAGTCTGTTCCCTCACTATTGCCTGTGGTTCTCATGTTAAAGACTTGTTATTGCCTGGTGGGACGTGAAGGGGAGAGAGCAGCAGGGAGAGCAGCAACACCAACCCATGCACAGCCCTCACTCCTCTCCTAACACATGTGAGGGGACCATAGCCAGAAACGGCAGCTCAAAGGGCATCCCAGAGGTACATACAGCATCTGAAGGACACTTGAGGTACATTACATTTGTGTGGCACATCTTTGTGCTATGAACTAAAGAGATGACTGTCAGACATAGGTTTGTCTCCGCTTTTTGTTGAGAGCAACATCAGAGGAGAGCAAGAGGTCTTGGGTTTTCAGGCAGGAGTGTCAAGCATAAAGAAAGTGGGAGAGGGAGCACTTAGGAATACATTTCCACAGCAAGCAGTTGTGCAGGAAAGAGGTGACCAGGTCAAAGGAAAAGCATATAAACAACCCAGAGAGAGAATCTTCTTGGCTGACTGTTTGTTTATATCTTGCAGAAAAGAGTTTAGCAAACCGTGTGTATCTCTAGCTAGCTACGACGCAAAGTTCCCGTCCTTTCAAATGGTAACGCAGGGAGACAACTCACAGAAGTCACGTCTGTATTTCCTGTCCTGATTTTGGCATAGGAAATACTGTAGGTTGTACCCTAATAAAATGATCAAAGTTTTTTTGTTTGCTTGGTTTCCCTTTCCTTGAGTGCACAATTCCCTGGGAAAGCTCTCTGCAGTGTGGTGTGGATGGCGGAAAGGTAGGAATTGTCTGGGATGTGTATGAGAGAAAGAACCTTCCTCTTGGCCTGAGTGAACCAATGCTTAAGCATGGCTGGACTTGGAGAGGCTTTGTGGATTAAGATTCCAAAATACACCATCTGATAAAGACTAGGGCTTTTAGGGACTCAGCAGGAACTGGACATAGATGTGCCAGACCATTCCAGTGGGTACTGGGCATTTTTATGCTATCAAGGTTTTAGGAAAATCCAACTCAATTTCCCGGTTTAGGAGCTGCTGTTTTGTCCCTTAATCCGAAGTATTCAAATCTGCTTTTGGCACCCTGCTCCTCCCTAGCCTGTTCTCATTGAGCAGAAAATGCATCCACTGAGTGAAGAAGAATAGATTGTACCTTGATGGTATAAACATACTTTAAGAGTATGTTGGATCATCCCCAGTCTTCAAATTTCTCATTTGTGTTTCGAGTCCAATTCTGCAGCCTTTAATGGTGATTGCAACTACGCGAGTATATGCGTTGTACTTCTCTGGGCCCTTTGGTGTGCACGTTTTACATGAGAACATTACTTCAGTTTAATACTCACTAGGATGTTCTTCCTGTTGCTAAAAGCATCACAGAAATTCAGCATGCTTGAGAGCAGTGAAGTCCTGTAAGATTTATTTGAAAAGCCTATGCTCAATATCCAGTTAGTGTAAATCCATCTAGCTCCATGGAAATTGAAGCAGCTACACTGATTTCCTTGAGCTGGTTGTTCCACAATAATCTGGTTGCAGCTTATACCTCCATGATAGATATTCAGAAAAGGTCTCAAAGTCATTAAAAAAAACCAATGTTGCTTTCTATTCCAAGCTATAAGATCTTTTTTTCCCAAAAAAGTTCTTAACAGTGAGACACACTCATTTGTTCACAAACTGGTCCCAGTTTTTGCAACTGTGTCCCTAATAAACATTTTCTCACCAGCTGAGAGGATTTGCACCCAAAGGGTTGTTTAATTATGGTTGATTTCTGCAGTTCGGAGGGTGAGTGGCGGGTGAGATCACATGGCATTGTTTCTGCTCCGTGAATCAAAGCCTTAAAGCTAGAGCTGAAGGACCAAGAAAAAAATGTTAATAAGTAACAGGCTTCTAGGAAAGATCTTTGGAGAAATAAGTGTTTGGTCAAAATTAAGGAGGTCTTGTGAAACTTCTGGACATTTTCACAAGTACCTGAATGCTTTTTAATGATCATCTTGGATTGTGAAGAGGCAGAAAGCTACCCCAGCACTTCTATTCATTATACTCTTTGTGAATCTCTGTTTAAGTTTTTCTACCGGCAAGTATTTGTTCATTTGCAATTAGTACTTTGAACACATTCTTTTGTTCTAAATAACCCATTCATTTGCTCCCCCAGAATTACATCTTCAGCTTTATAACCTCTCCACACAGATACAGCCTTAAATCAATGCTTGGCTTCAGGCTAGTGATATTTCTTTACCAGGAAAATATCTGGCAGCTCCTCCCCAGTGGATTTGAGAACTAGGCTGTATTGAAAATAAGGTTATACCTGGTCATTTCTCCCTATGCTGTCTTTAGAGAGAGTGCAAAGCTCACCGCTCCTTTATCCATGTCATTTATGGATTTCCATAGTGCCAAAGGAAGCACATAGCATATTGCAAAGGCAAATTATGCAGAATAAATCATATGGTGGGTGTTGCAGGTTTGCAGGCAACTGGCTTCGGGAAGATTTGAACCTGAGATGAGGTTTGATGATGAAGGTGAAATGATCACTTGTGAATGGATGGGAATGCCCTCCATTTATTTGGAGAACTGTGAGACTCGCCTAGCATACAGGAGCTCTTTATTTGTCCTTCCCTGATCCTGCCCAAAACTTCCCTCACTTTCTCTACTTCCCTCTCTTTCCTCCTTCCCTTCCACCGCTTTCCTGCTAGTGAAATCTGTGAAATCAAGTACATTGTCCAAGGACTCATTTTGAGGCAGAGCTGCTTATTTCTGGGGCCATGGGACACAGCTAGGTGCAGGGAGTTTGGAGCGAGCAGACGTGGCCCTCACCAGCCCACTGGTATATTTTCACCAGCTATGTTCAGAGCCATCTGTTTAACCCACAAATCCCATCCCACTAAACTAGCCTTGTTGTGTGTCGATTTTCATTTCTGAGCAGAAGCAGGAAACCAGCCAAAGTGTGAAAACAAGAAATAATGAGAAGACCTGTCTGAGTTGAACTGAGGTTTGATTTGCGCTGCAGTTTCGGGTCAGCTCTCTGGTTTTTTTCTAATTAACTCAGCAAATGGGTTTGGGTAAAGCACAACCTGTGTTTGCTGGGTAAGACCAGTGAACAGAGAGCTCTTAAGCAGAGCAGAGTTGGCATTTGTTGAGGGTGAGCTCACCTTCGCAATGGGATTTTACTGTGCTTGGCTGCAGCCTCAGAGAACCACCACAGTGCAAACACTTGCTAGGAGTAAACATCTGGAGGCCAGAGCCATTGCTCGGTCTGTCTGCAGAGCATCTTGGGCAGAGAGGTCCCAATCCAGGCAAGAAGTGTGTAGCAAATAATAATAAAAAGAAGCAAAGTGATTTTTGGCAAACACAGCTAATTAGCCCATCATTCTTCTGTTCCCTGGAGATGATCTAACAGAGTTGTCTTCAAAATCCAGTGATTTTGTAAGTATGTAAATATTATTTTAGTCATCTTTAAAATTACTTGCTCAAATGTCAAGAATGACATTAGTATGAGAGGCTATTCTTTCAATTACATTTCCTCTTTTCTTTTTCTGTCTCATAATTTTTAGAGCCACCTGCGTAGATTATTTTCGAGCAACTTTGTGCTTTGTCATCAGGTAATCTTGTCACTAGTGATGGGAGGGATTATCTTTTCTCTTTTTTTTAATCACCTTTAATGTCACTTTCTTTTTCCAAGCTCTGAGCTGGAAGGTTGTGAAACCTTGTCATAACTCCAGAGCTCTGAACTTTCCTTGCCCAATCAGACAGGCATGGCTGAGTAGTTAGCACCTGGCCCGGAGGGTCAGGGCATCTCGACCTATTTCTAGGTCTTTCCTGTATCTACCATGTGACCCAGAATGAGTAACGCTCTGAAAAATGTGACCACAAATAGCAGTAATGAGAATTTCTTAATCCTCAACTTGGCTTTGCAGAAAGCTGGGTTACCTGCCTTGCTGTTATTGGTGACACCTCCCATTTCATACTTTGGACCTACGCTAATGCTTGCTGTCTTGGGGATAGCACAGGGGATGGATGCTGGTATGCAAAGCATAGCTGCTTGCTGGGAAGCATGTGGCAACAGGGCTGTCCCACCTCTACCGCCTGCCAGTGGGCATCCTACCAGCATGCATTTAGGGGAGGCTTTTGAAGTGAAGGACTCAGTGCTGGCTTTCATCCATTCCTGCTGGAAGACAGTACGATATATGCAGGGGTTGACCTCAGATTCACCAAGCCAGCCCTTGCCGTTGACCCAAAAACATCCCTTTTTCTGTGTAGAAGTGGAAAGTTTCCTGTGTTCAGTAGTGTTGAAGTTCTCCATCATGTCACTGGGGGGGCTGTCGGATTTTTCTAACTGGTGTTCCCTGAGATCAGCGCTTTCCCCCCAAGGATCCCTTGCCAGCTGCCACTTCATTTCTGCATAGCCTACATAGCATCTAAATATGAGCCACACAAATACCAGAAGGACTGGAGATACCTTTCATTTCTCCTGACTGTGTCCCCCATCCTCCTTGGCCCTTGGAAACATTGCTATTCCTTGTAATGATGTTACTTCCCAGAAGAAAATGAGTAATTCACAGTCACACAAAGACAATCTTGGCTCCTTGGAGCTCCCTGTTCAAGAATAATTTCTGCCCCAGAAGATCTTTTCGGAAGGTAGTAGATGGGTCCTTGCAGCTGGTGGGTTTCATTGAGGAAAACGATGATAACCTCCTTCAGCTTTCCAGTGCTCAAGGGACCTGCTCAATGTGCCCAAATGTTGAGCAGGTAATGTTGAAGATGACCTTGTTTGACAACACCTGCCGTGAACCAAAGCCCATGACTGCCCAGCAGTTGTGCTTGGTCAGTGCTGCTGCCAAAGGAGGAGTTGCAAGAGAGGAACATTAATCTTCTGCCTGTGGCTTTGGGTGGCATTAAGAAAGCCTAAATCTTAAAAAAACTTAGTGAAACTTGCACAGGGTTTTATGCAAGCCTCAGCTGCTCGACCACGGTTGTGAGAGAGCCTCAGCCAGTGGCGCGGGCTTTCCCCAGCAGCTCTTCTCGTCAGCCGCTGAATGTCGTGAGCAAATGAACGTCAGGGGCCTTCCCCATGGACATTTTCATTCTCCACCATAACCACATGACAAAATGCTTGTCAGGCCAGGTTGCACACAGTGACCATAACAGTAAAAGGCAGTCATCTAAAGAAGTACCCGAAACTTCTAAGTATATTATAGGAGGAGCAAATGAGACGGAGGATGTAGAAGGCCCTCAGGGTCAATCATCTCGTAAAACCCCTGGAAAAGTTGTCATCATTTCATGAAACGTCTGCTTTCACAATATGGCCTGTGGTTATTTAGCAAGTCAGCAGAAGCAGAATTTCATGCTCCTGTCTCCTTCACAGGCACTAAACATACGAACAATCTATATAAGTGGTTTGTTTCCATCCTCCCATCGTTTCTCATTGCCATGTACTGGTGCACAGAGGCATTCGGACAAAGCAACTGAAATTCATCTAATTTCCAGTTAAAGCAAAAGCACTGTAAAATGCTTTCAGCTTTTTGGAGGTGTTGAACATCAAGTTGTTTTCACACCCCACTGCAAAGCAGCAGTTCTTCCTGCAGCCCCACTTCATCTCAGGGGTCTCCTCCAGTTCAGGCTGGGATTAAGGCTGTGACAGGGTCAGGGAGAGCAACTTAACCGAAGAGTGGGGGAAACCACTGTGTTTCAGCTGTGGGATTATGGATGCATCGGGTTTCCTAGGTGCTAATCAGGCATGCCTTCCTCACCTCTGTGATGTGCCTGGCCAAAGCAAGGAGGGAAAGGAGAGGAGGTGAAGCTGGAGGGGTGCTGCCTGCTCCTGCTCATTGCATTTCTCATTAGTGGGACAAGGGGGTCTGGGAGTCCCAATCCTGGCTGAATTCACAGGAAGCACCTGGGGAAGGTTTGTTTGTAGTTACTGAAATCCAGGAACAACAAAAAACCCAACAACCCTGCCCCCGGTCAGACCAAGAGGTGGGAAGGTGAAAATAAACCAGTCAAGCACGGACTGGACACCAGCAGCATAGCGAGTCTTGCATGACAGCATGGAACTATGGAACTTGTGTCATGGAGCCAAAGAAGGGGCACATTGTGGGTAGTTGTGGGGACCCAGGATGGTGGGCAGAGCTCTGTGGAGGGCTGGGGAAGGTTTTACGAGGCTTCTTGGGAGAAGTGACCACACTGGGGAGCTTCAACAGTGGTGGTGACTTTTCCTCTACATCGCGAGAAGAGCCACGAGAGGCATAGCAGAAGGTGAGGAGGAGATAACTGTGTTTTTTCTGGCAGGGCAGTCTAAAGTAGGGAGATAAAGCACAAGGACTGTTTTGTCTGTGCCTTCATGCTTTCTCCTTATTGTGTCTCCCAGTGCCTCTTGCCTTGGGTCCTTTTTCTTTATCGCTGCGTTTTGGAGGAGGAGAAGCAGGGGACTACTCTCTGGCTCTGGTGCAAGCAGGGCAAGGCAGCTGCTGGGCTAGAAACACCTCCCCTGGAGACCTTTTCCCTTTTCCTTTGGGCAGAGAGTCCCAAAGCCAAAGGTGAGGTCTTAGGACAGAGTGGATCCAGGAGCTATTCTTCGGTGGGCCTGTGTTTGAATCTGTGCCTGGGCTCTCCGATCCTTCCCCTCCATTTCACTTTTCCCTTTCTGCCATGGTAGATCTTGGTGCCATCCTTTTCTTTCCAGCCCAATTCCTCCACATGCCACTTTCATGGTGGGATTCATTTGCTTCCCTTCTTGGCTCCGCTGTCTCCTGTTTTTCCAGTGTGCTTGGCCTCTGCCCTAGCAGCACTCCCATGGTTCATGCCCTGAAGCTTGATTTCTCCCTTAATCCACCACCAAGGCCTGCACTGTGCTGCCCTCTCAAACAGCGTAGCGCTGGTGCTGTTTGCACTTGGTAGAAGTGGCCAGTCCTAGGTGGAAACCCAGATGTAGTGTAATTACTGCATCCTCTCCTCTCTCTGTCACTTCCCTCTGTCAAGCCAGCAGGCGTGTAAACCCCCAATCTGCCATGGATGTCAGTGGGTGTTGGCCCCATTAGTTCCAGGATATGTAGCCCTGGGAGGGATGTTGCCAGCAAGGGTGCACAGAAGGCAGAGGATGCAGAACCGTCCCCTCTGTCCCTCTCTCAGTGCCCTGAAAAGAGGTGGGGCTCAGGTGGGCTTTCGTGGTCATGCAGGAGGGTCCTTCTTACATAAGTTCAGGCCTTTGCACTAGAGATGGGTCAGTGCATGGCTTATACTCCCAGAAAGTCACCTCTAACACACCAAACGTCTTGACAACACAAAATAACTAGGAATTTCAAAAATTTCCCTATCTCCCCACTGCTGTACTGTATGACGCTTTTTGCTGGATGCCAGTTTGGGGATGTGTTGCATCTTTGAAGACAACATGGCCTTGTGCAATCTCAAGCATCCAGACAGGGTGTTTGCTGCTGGATTTTCTGCTTTTACATTGCATTTTCTGGGGGAAAGAGCCATGAGATCAGGCTGTGAGGCAGCTATGGTAAACTATTGCTACTCCAAATGAGGCTGTTTTCCTTAGGAAATGAGATGGGACCTCTGCCTACATACAAGCCATCTTCCAGGGCACATTAGGAGTTAATGGCTGTTAGATGGATGGAGTGAACTAGGGAAACACAGCCAGTGCAATTAGTTCGTGTATGACTGGAGGGAATTAGTTAATTCAGGCTTTGATTCTATCCTTTGAGGAGAAAACAAATGAGAAGACATGCCATTTAGAGGAGATGAGTTGTCTTAATCATTGACTTGACATTCCTGTTGGACACCTTTTATCAGCAGATACAGAGTACGGCTGAGGGTACCAGACAGGCACTGCGTTAGTGCTGGAGAAAAAGTCATGTCATCTTAGGTCATGGCTCAGAAATTTCTCAGCAAAACTACACTGGTATAACGAAACCTTGGTGTTTGGGGTAGCCTCGATGTGTGGATGGATGCATCGCTTACTCTGGGGTGTGAGTGATGCTACACAACTATGCTGCTTTAACCCGGTGGTTCATTGTATTGGGACACTTGTGACGGTATATTTATGGAGGTGGACATGCCAGTAGGCGTATTGTGACTTAAATCACAGTATCTGCTGAAGGCAGTGTGTATTTTTTCCCCTTATGTATATATATATTTAAGTAGGCAGCAATTCTGCAGCGTTGCTCACGTCAGCCCACCAGTCCTACCTCCTTCATCGATAAAAGAGTGAGACAAGTTCAGCTTCTGGGGGAAATCCAGTCAGTGCCTCTGCCCGTTGTTCACCTGTGGTGTCGGAGATGGTCGTGGGGAGCCTGTCTCTGAGATGGGTGTCAGCCACGAGACATTTCAGCCATCTGTGGTCAGCAGCATGGCTCAGCAGCAAAGGGCTGCTCTTCTCTGAGCTATAGAGCAAGTCCTTGCTCTGGCTAATCCTATGGATCTCAATATGCATTTTAGCTAAGCTCACTGTGGCACAGATTTTTACCTGAGGAGAAGTGTTGCATGTAAAAGTCATAAATACAGAAGCCACATCCAGCTGGAGGGGGCCCAACCACAGAGTGGTTTTAATCCGCTCGTGCTGGGGACAATTCCAGTGCAGGGATTTGCTTGGTCCCTTTCCATGGTTCATCAGCTCAAAATAGAGGTGAGGAGCCCTGCTCCCACTTTTATTAGGAAAGGTGGTATTTGGAGGGGCTGGGAAGCAAGGTGTGAGAGGCAATTACACACCCCAAGCTTAGAGGCCAGTCGTGACTTTTATGATCTCATTTCCTCATCCACACACAAACGCTTGGCCAAAGCCCAATCTCTGCAAACAAGCTTTGGTCACCGCTGGTTTTAATTAGCAGGAACAGTCCTGTGCAGTGTTCCCAATAAGCAAATGACAAAGTATCAGTCTCAGTCTCTGGCAGTTTTCTCTTCTTCATCCTGCCAGAGGGCTTTTTCTGAGCCCCAAACCAGTCCCTTGATCTCCGCTTCCAGGAAACCTTTATAAAATTCAGACCAGATTCTTGAGCGAGAACCAAATGTTTCAGCCAGAAAGATTTCTTTTTTCCTTTTTTTCCTTTTTTTTTTTTTTTTCATTTTATTTTTGAAAAGGGTGAATGGAGGATGATTAAATCTGAACAGATGATATTTTCAATGGCACATTTAGCATTTATCTGAGAAGGCTCTGATGGGCATGGCGTTGCTGTTGTTTTCTTAAAAATATCAATCAGGCCAATGTATTTAAACAAATTCGGCTGTTACCTTCTTTCCTCATGTTTCACAAGTACAACCAGTGAGTCATGTGCAATATTTTTTATTTGTATTACAGCACAGCAGTGACGGCCCATTGTAGGAGGCACTGCAGAAAGTCCAGCAAGCAATAGGCTTTGCTTTTAAAGAGCATCTCCAGCAAAACACCCAAAATGCTGGCTAAAACTGCCAACCCGCTTTTCACGCAGCAAGGGGGAGGTGGTTACCCTCCCATGGCAAATGCCATTGCATGGCGCTGACGTGACTTTTTGTAGGGCATGGTGGCCTTGTTGGTCATGCCAAAGAGCAAGCTGAGCTTCTCTGAGCCAAAGGACAACCTGCTGCCACTCAGTGAGACCTCCTACAGCGCAGCCGCAGCAGCCTCGCTGCTCTGACCTCTGCCGGGGTGCCCCGGCGGGTCACGCACACGGGAGCTCCCGTTCTGCGCCATACAGTTGGGTGAGTGAAGGAAGCCTGGCATACCTGCCAGTCATTAATTACCCTCATTCAAAAAAGTCTCGCAGTGTGTGGCACTGAGTGAGGGGAATGTTTTAGTGTCTGTTCATCTGTGCTCTCTGACTGATGCAGTGTGTGTGCAGAGCATCGTGCGTGTCCCTGATCCAGTGCCTAATGTGACTGCCTAGAGATACTTTTCTGCATTAAAGATGGTCTCTCTCCAGGCCTTAGTTAACTTCCCGATTAATGCAACAGCATTAATTATTCATCAAACTGCCAGTGAGGCCGTTTAGTTTCTCTTTCTTTGAAGATACCAGTACCTATTTCTATAACAAGAGCAAAGGAGGCGGCTGCAGATCTAATTGCAGGCATGCAAAGTGAGGAAGACTCCTCGTCCGCTGCTTTCGTACTATGCCCGAAAAGCCTCTCTTTTATGGAGGTGTCAATAGCAATTTCATTCTCTTTTCAGAGGAACAAGTGCCTTTAACTATTTAAACCCTCTAAAACGAACGGCTTTTGTGCTTCGATTAAAGACATAATGCAGAGAAAGACAGGCCTGGCTGGCCGCAGAGTCTCCCGTTGGGGAAGGTCCCGCCTGTGGCTGGAGGGGTCGTGGGTGCTGCTCTGCCCTCCTGACCCGCTGACCTCTCCCAGCTGGGACAAACCTGTCCCTGCTGAGCCAAGGCTGGATGCAGAGCTGCATGATTTGCTGTCTTAAGGCTGCATTTTGGGATACAGCTGTGGAGCAATGCCTCCCACCTACAGGTGACACCCTGTCCTGTCCCACCAGCCATGTCCCAAAGCCCCCACATTGCTCCAGGAGGCCTGGGCAGCCGGTGTCTGACTCGGCATCAGGAGGTGTTTGCCCTCTGCTTTGCTTTGCTCCACTGGCTTTGTCCTGTGCAAAACCGCTTGTGAAAATGGCCTTCTGCAGCACACAAGGGTCACCTTGTTGCAGAACTTGAGCCCCTGCCTGGGCACGGTGGCTTGCTTTGTTGTTCCAAATACTCCAAGATCTCTGGGCTAAGTGTATGACAGCAGCATTAATAAATAATAAAAGATATCAATAGTTCTGGGGGATTTTATAGCCACTCCTATCTCGAGATCTCAAAACGTTTCACAAATGTTAATTTATGGAGCCTTACAGATGCTCTTGCCAGATTGCTTGAGAGTAGAAAATAGAGTCGGGGCATGCAGGAGAGCAGGAACTAGATGACGGCCTCTCTGTCCCCTGTCCCCCCAAGGAATGAACCTTTTGGGCTGCAGCTCTGAGCAGCTTGCTTTTGTACAAGCATCCATGGATGTTGCTTTTTGTCCCTGATTTTGATATGCATAGCATCATTTTGGTTGGACAGAAAAGAAATCAGAGAGGCTGCTTCCTCACATTGAAACTGTTTCCAGCGACCCCTGGTATAAATAGCCCAGAAGAGCTGCGGTGATACCCACCTAGTAAGCACCGGCCTGCTTATATGCTGTGAACCATGTCTTTAGGGGAACGTGATATCATTGTCATATGAGAGCATTATTTTGACATTAAAATGGCATAGGATTGAATGATAAGGGAAGGAGATTGTCTGGTCCAGACAATCTTGTCCTCCAGGTAGAGTTAAGCAAGCTTAATGGTTAAACAAGGACTTTTAATGAGGCTAGTTTGCTTTCACAGTCCTTTATTAGGGAGTGTGTTAAACCTGGTCTCAATTAGCTTATGGCTGGAGTGAACTCGAGGAGGCTTTGCTAGGCGGGCTGAAGCACCACAACAGAGCTGCAGGAAAGCTTGGAGGAAGACATGCCATCTTCCTTTCTACATGCTTTCAAGTTGTTTGCTTGCTCACCAGATTGAAATGTGTTACTTGTGCCGTTGCAGTGGCCTTAACTGGCTTGGTGTTCAGTTTTGTCTGAAGAGGGAAGCAAATGGCAACAACAAAAAACTTAAGTAAGAAGAAGAAAGTCGTCTTGCCTCAGTCTTTCAGGGCAAGGAATAAAGTCCTGCTGAGCAGCAATATTAACAGAAAAGGGCTGAGATCCGAGCAGAGAAACCTTAGAGGGTCTGGTACAGATGGGAAGACAAGACCTGTCTGCTTAGAGCACACACAAATATCCAAAACCCGGAGCAGCTTTAGGTATGTGTGTGTGTTGCTGTGTGGGGAGTGAGGCAAATTACTTTGTATTTCCTAAATGCTCAGTTCAAACATATCTGATGTCCAGGGAATCCATTCAGCTGTGCCATGACCAGCGTGGCTGCTCAGCGCCAGGGCTGAGCTCAGGGGAAAGGAAGGATTGTGGCAGAAAAAAGGGATCGGTGATGTTTATTTCTGTTTATCCCATCTAAAGTGACTCCCTAGTCTTGGCACAATGCAGCAGGAAAGAGAAGGAATAAAGCAAGGCTCAAAATGCATCTTTCTTACTGACCTATGCTCAATTAGCCCCACTCTGATAGCTCACCAGGACAAATTGTCTGCACCGGCAGTCTCTAGCAAGGAAGATCACATCACCTAGGTGAAGCCTTTTTCACTCACCAAATATTTAGTTGTTCTCGGACCAAAGGCCAAAAAAACCCCATAGAAACCTAGATCCTCTTTCTGTTTCTAGAAGTGAGGAGGGGAGGGAGCAGTTTCCACCACAGCAGCCGAGTACGTGACAACATGACAGCCCATGGTCCTTCCCAGGGCTGCCGTGCTAGGAGATCAGCTAGCACCAAATTGCACCTGTTAATGATCACAAAAAAAGTAAGGGGATTAAAAATTCTATAGAACAGGCAATGTGATAGTTAGTACTCTATCAGAAGATGAAATAATTTGCCTAAGAAATGCAGGAGTGCAATATCTGCACTTGTCTACCAGGCCATGAAGTAGTGAATCTGGTTCAGGAGCAAAGTTGGAGGCAGTTTCTGAACCATGTTGAGATGTTCCCTATCAAACAGCAGCCCAAAGCAGCTACAGCTAACGGTAAAGGATTATGTTCCTCTACAGAAAGGCTTCCCAAGTCCCTGCATAACAGAAGCAAAGGAGAATCCAACTAGTTTGGGGCTTTTTTCCTTTTTATTAGCCTCAGTTTATTTTAACCCACCTTGGTTGGAGGTGGATTCATTTGGCAATGGCACTGATGTTGGTTAAAGAGTGCAGAGCAGGAAGTTTCCTAGGGTGATGCTGGAGGCTGCAACATCCCAAGCTTTTGCTCCGCTGTGAGCCACGGATGCAGTGCTGTTTCTGGGTTTTTAACAGCTTGTTTGAAAACCTGGAGAAGGTACAGCACAGAGTCACAGAAAGAGAGAGGAGAGCTAGAGAAAACAGACATCGAGGTTGAGAGACCTGTTTAGCAAGGAAAAGAGAAATGAGAAGCGATTTGACTTCTGTGCCTGAGTACTTTCACAGAGAGAAAATGCCAGATACCAAGGGGCTCCTCAATCTCAGGAGGTAATTCAGCGTGAGCATCCCTGGCTGGTAAAATGAAGCAAAGAAAGTTCAACAGGGCTTGTGTTTTTGGCAGTGGGGATAGTGAGCCCTGGGGACAAATCACCCCCAGCAGAGGCTGCTTTGTCTGAAATGCTGCAATAGTCTTTCTTTTGAGATAGGCCATAATCAACACAAGCCATTAATCTTAATACTGGGGTAATTAAGCTTAATACAGGGTAACTGAGTGCAAATGAATAGGCCGGGATGTACGGGAAGTCAGATGGGATAATTCTTCCTGGCTTTCCAGTATACAAACAAGCTTTGTAGTCCTAATGCAAGCCCCAGAGGCTCGTTGTGTTTTACTGTGAAAAGACGTGGGTTTTATTAACAACCAGATACCCTTCCAGGCTGTTTTCACAGAAGCTGGAGGATGTTGCTGGGGCAGAAATGGTGCTGGGGTTTTTTAAAGTGTTGGCAAATCTCCTGCTTTCCTTTCTGCACCCAGAAGTCTGCAGGGTGCAAAGAGGTCAGGTCCAAAGCTGCAGAAAAGCACTGCCTCTCGCCAAAAGTACCTGTGTGATGCACGTCTTGGTGGATAGTTACAGATGATGCCTGTGTGGGGCGGGATGGGCAGCGCCGTATGTGTGTTCAGCAGTTGCCACCCGATGAAAGGTCAGCCAGACCACTGCCATTTACAGCAGGAGCAAACTGGAGCCATGTGGAAAGATGTCTTTAGCCGAGGTGTCCCACGAGCAGGGAGGGAGGGGGAGGCAGCGCTGGGGGCAGAGGATGGGAGCGGTCATCTCCACAGTGTAAATGTCACTGCTCATCTCCTCTTTCCTCTGCCCCTGCACACCCAGCGCTCCACAGCCCCATGACAGAAACCTCTTGGCATTATCAGGAGAAATGCATTTCTTTCTGTCTGCTTTCAGTTTTGTGACTGCATTGGTTCTGATTTTATAGACATATATATACTTTATTAAATTTTCTTTGCATCACCATTAGTTTCAGCCACGTTAAGCCCCGCTGGGCGACAGAAGGGAGAAAATGTGAATATACTGTTCTTCCCAAATCTGGAGCACATACAGCCGGGTGGCAGTTCAGATTTGGCTTCTCATCTGAAAGCTGGAGCTGCGCTTCTAACAATACAGCACCCACCCCGCATGAATTTGTAATGGATCACGCTTTGCCCTAGGTCCTTGGCTTATCCTTAGTTGACACTGAATTAAAGGACATGATGTGTGGGACTCAGTAAATCCCTAACCTGCTGTCCCAGAGACAAGTATTACCAACCGTACCACTCTGACACATGAGATTAGTGGAAGAGGTGCCCTCAATGCCACAGGCAGAAATGGGTCAGCTCGGATTTGGAAAGCTCTCTACTTGAAGTGAGTAGCAAAACAGCCTGTAGAAATAAAAGGCCAAAAGCGTTTTCTGCCTCAGAGCCCCCCTGAGATCCACAGGCAGTGAACCTTAAGTGGCTGAACATGACCATTTATGTGGTGGGTATTAGCTTTGTGAACGGCATTTTATTAGAAATAAAGAAATTAGGAAACAGTTCAGCTTAGGAGCTGCACCATTAGCAAGTATGAATCTCCTTGATACCAACAAAGTCCCTAAATTTATATTAATGTATATCAGCCAAGAATCTGATGATTAAGGGCCTTATTGTGAACTTTTCAAATGCAATCTAAGTGTCCCCACTGCTTCTAATAACTGTGTGCAGCAGGAACGCAAATCTCATCTCTATTCCCCTTTCCCTCTTCCCCTTGCCCTAATCAAATCCTTTATTCATGCTTTTTCTGACATACTAGATTTTCTGGCTTGGTTCAGCAGTGACTAAGTAGCTGTACAGTAACAAAACAATGCTGTCTTTGTTCTGGAAAAGTGGAGAAATGAAGATGTATAATCTTGAAATAAGGAAGCTCACAAATGAGAAGGAAGCTGGGCGCACGCACTGTTGTACTCCGGCATGAGCTGGGTTGAATTTACAAATGCTGCTTAGAAAGAGAGCAAAGAAAGAAAACAAACACTGTTGTTTTGTTTTACCACCTCTTAAATGACCCAAAACCCATCAGTGCTGATGGTGTTTCTCTGGTTAAACTGATGATACTCATCTGCCTCTCATACATTTGCCTTATTTTCTCCATTTCACTCTCCCATGCTGCATATGCTCATCCTGCCAGTCAGGGTCATGAGGAGCCCTCAGTGACTTCTTCTTCCTGCATAGCATCCCATCTTCAATTGGTATTTTGGACAGCAAATCATCCCCAAAGCTGTGCTTTACTTAGGACATCCTACTGTGCTTCTTCCAGCATGTTGGCCTCTCCAAAGACAGTCCAGTTGAGCAGTACATGCATGCTGTAACGAGACCTTAACTGTATCTCTTCCTGGGTGTTTTTCAGTAAACCCTATTAATTCACCATGCTTGTAGGAAGCAAAATTGAAATATAGTGTTATCCCTTCTGCGTGGATCCTTGGAGCAGGATGGCACAGCCTATGCACTTTCCACAGGCACTGGATGTCCCCGGTCTGCCTGTACTTCTGGGCTTGCCACCATATCTCTGGGAGCATTTGAGGAGTGAGAGGTTGTCTGCCATGAAGATGTCACTGCTGCAAGATGCTGATGAGATGAAGGAGGCAGGTACATATGAGCTGGGGACAAACCTCAGCTCCTTCCTTGAGCTGGCAGAGCCAAGTGTCGAGCTGGGGACAGCAGGGGAGTGAAGCTCTGTTTTTCTTGCCGGTAACCTTGCAAAGTCTGTGCAGACATTCAAGGCATGCAGCAGGCAGGAAAGGGGAATGCAGAACAGGTGGAAACCAGATGTCAGCATGGTTCATTTGAAAGTTTGTGCACAGACCTGTGCCGTATTGCTTTCTCTGCTCTTTTGAGCCCACTCCATGAACTACCCCGCAGCATGTGCACTAGTCGTACAATGAATTCCCTTTGGAAATTTGGCTTCTCTGACCATCTGATGGTATGCATAGTCTGCTCCGTGTCCAGTTGTGATTCTGTCCTGGCAGGGTGTGCTTTACAATGCCTGTGTGCTCTAGGTGTGGCTTTGAAAGGGGGAAGGGTCTGCCTTCCCAGAGAGCCCTGGAGCCTGCTCTTGGGGAGAAACATCTATAGGGCAGCGAGCCTAAAAGGAAAGGGAGGCAGGGCCAGCCTGAAGAGGGTCCTGACTGTCCAAGAAACCATCTGGAGGCTCCTCAGAGGAGCAGAAAGTGGGTGCAGAGAGAGGTCACAGAGCTGGTGGGAAGAGGTACCTGGAGGAGACTATAGAGTTCACAACAGTCTGGAAGGCTCAGTGAAAGCCTAAAGGAAAGGACTTGTCTTTCAAGGCAAGAGTGGGAGAAGTTTGTTTTAATCCTCTTTTTAGTAGTTTTAACCTTTTTACTGTAGTTCTTTATTCCAGGAGTTCATTGCTAAGGTAGGTGCTAGAGCCAGAGGTAGTCCTGGAGGCTGCTGATGGCACATGTGCACTGAGGAAGGGCATGGGTCAGTCCACCACAAAGCTCTGGAGCTTTTGAAAACCCGTTGCTAGAATTATCCCTTCAGCCACTTGCTGTGGCCTTCTCTGGCCAGCCAGGACTGGTTGCACCAGCACCAAGCCAGCACAACTTCTGGGCCCAACCACATCCCAGTGGGAAGCCAGCTCTGGTGGACTGGAAGTGTACAGCGTCCCAGCAGTGCTTTGCAGAGTGGGTCCCCAGGTTCTCAGCCTGGAGGGGTGTGTTGCTGTAGCAAATCCTGTTTCCCAGATTTTCCTTCATTGGTGGGAGCCTCATGAAACATGGGGCCACCTCTGCTCTTTCCCATGTCATCGGGGTCCTTTGGGTACTGCAGGCCTGCTTTCTCGACCAGGGTGGTTTCCCAGCACATTCCCCATGGGAAGAGCCCTCAGTGCGGTCGTGATGCTGGAATTCATTACAAGACAACTGTGACAACTGTAGGAAATAAACAGTGGGAGCAGATGGGCTTCCAGAGACCAGAAATCCCATTTCTCTATGAACATCCTCAATAATTAGACACACACAAAAACAAAGGAAGGAAGAAAAAATGCCAAAGGCTTGGGGCAACCTGTAGCCAGAGTTGCCTTAACACACGAGTGAGCCTTTCCTGGTGGCTGCAGCGTGGTGTGGACCTGCAGGAGCTGTACGTGAATCACCTGATATGCTCTTTGCTTCATTTTGCTGTTACTCATTGAGCTGTTGCGTGAAGGTTTCCACACCGCCACCCCAAAGCATGGTTATCTTTCAGGGCTTTGCGTTTCATCAACTCAGTAGTGTGACCCACTTACCCGATTTAACAGGGACATTTTGTTCTCTTTTAAGGGCACTGTTGTGAAAATATTCTCTTTGCTTCTTTGATACTGATGCAGAGGCTAAACCCCATTCTCCTTCCTGCTGTTCCCTTCTACCCTGCGTGTCTGTAAGTCCTGTTGTTCTGTGCTGAAATACCTTGGCTGCAGCAAAAATTACATCCTGAAATAATATGGTACTTAGCAATATGTAGAAGACAGGAGAACTGAAGAAGGCTATGGGGAAGCAATGGTCATCTAAGGCATTAAGTATTGCTCACAGCAAACCCTGTTGGCTCCAAACCTTGTACAATATGGCTGTCTTGGGCCAAAGGGGCTGTGGATTTGTTGCCTGCCCTCCAGCTAAGGTCCTTACTCAGTCTAAAATAGCTGCTGCTCTTCCCCAGGGTTAATGCATAGTGGTTATGCTAAGGGAGAAGCCCAGCATGGGCTGCTCTGGAAGAACCGCAGCTTTGGGTCAGCATCAGCACAGTTAGGGTTACAGTCAGGAAGAGAGTAGCAAAAGCTGGTACTCCACTAGACTGAGCTGGCGTCTTCTTCAAGAAGAGAGATCTCAGGTGGTCCTGAGAGATGTCAGATGGGATGTGACGATTCAGAGAGGTAGAGGAGGACAATACTAGATCTAGGTGTGGGATACAGATTGGACAGGTGCCTGTAAATAATGAGATCCAGGTGCTCAAAGTAAACTATTTAGGAGGCAGGTAGTTACGGCTGGTCAGGAAATTTTTCCAGCCAGTTTTGATTTTTTCTTAGAAGAAATAGAATTTGATACATAAATAATTGCCATGGTAAGTTTTGTATTTTCCGCAGCAATTTTGAGTTGTGCTGGAAAATGAAAAACTGAAAACATAAAACTTTTTTTTTTTTTTCTTATGAAAGGCTTGAACATTCCCAGGATAGGGAGTCAATTTTCCAACCACTTCTATTGAAACTGGTGGTAACTTGCTTATTTCCTGGAGGTGACATTTGGTGTCTTCCACGAGGGCTAAGATGTACAGTGGCATCCTGCCTTGATTTGAGAGTGTCCTGTCCCAGGTTTGCTCCCCGGGAAGTAGCACATTGCCCTAAAAACCCCTTGAAATGTGCTCTAGCCACCACTCAGCCACAAACTCACACACGGTGCTTTAAATTGCCAGTGCAAATGAGAGTTGGTTTAAACAGTTCCTTGTCTGTAGCACTGAACAGAAACATAGAGCTCCAAAATATGCAAAGATGCAAAATAATCCTGGCAGGGGGTAGTTAATCAGGCATTAAAACCCAGGACTGAGTCCAGGCAGAGATTAGACAGTTGCTCTTTAATCAAAGCAATTGAGCTCATGTGTGACTGCTAATAACACTCACTGCTTTTCAACCTGGAATTGGAGTTAGAAAAGCAAGGTTTTCCTGTAATTCCATGAATAGTATTATTATGATTTGTGCAATGATCTGGAAGCATTCTCTTTAACTGTGGTCTGGGATCAGGTGCTGTCAACCACTTGTTCCTGCTAGAGCAGCAGTAAAAGAGAAAGTCGTCCTGTCTGGCTTGATCTGTTGCGTTGCAGAAACCACGGCAAACCATTGCTTCTGAAGGTTAATGGCTTGCCAGGGCTTGCTACCGAAACCCTGCTGTGTTGGTCACTGCGAGGACGATGCACTATCTTAGCTGACCATCTCTGGCAGCAGCCGGGTGCCTGAGCCTGAAAACGGCAGCGCTTGAGCAATCTAGTTGTGTGCAATGCCCAGACTGTACCGCGCTCACAGCTGGTCAGTGAGTTGGTGGTTTGGTGTGTAAGCTGGGAGCTCAGGCCCAGAAAGCCTGTCCCTCATCCCGTGGGCTGTGGATCATGCTTTATGTGGACTCTGAGGCTCCATCACAAAATATGGGGGTTGTTGCATAGCTTTAGCCTCCAGGCACAGCAAAGCACTGGGCAGACCAAGAAGACCAAAACCACGTTGAAAGTGTCGGTACTAAACACACAGCAGTCCCAGCAGCTGCCTCCTGCTGCATAATGGAGCTGTGCAGATGTGAGAGCACGGGATTAGCAGGACCCCGAGCTCCTCGCTGTCAGGATTTAAAGATGGATTTGAGCTGTGCAGCTCAAGCACAAGACAGCTGCCCTTGCGGCTGGTGCTCAGTTTCTCCTTGCCCTCCTGCACTGAATGCCAACTAGTTTCGCTTCTCACCAGGTGGCCTCTCTGCACGAGTACCTCTCTTCTCAGCTCTGGCAAGGTCTCCCCTCACCAAGCAGAGCTGGTGCTTACTGGAGCTTGCTGGACCCTCATGGGTGCTTACTCGAGCAAAACTGTTTATGGCACTGGGAAGGTTGCCAGGTCTGCAGGTTGTCACCAGGTTTGCACCTCCAGCTCCGTGTGGTCACTGAGATAAATTGCAGCCCAGACTACTTGGTCCTTCCTAGGACGTGGACAGGGTGAGTTGTCACCAGCCAAGGAGAGGTGGTGGTAGATATGGGCTTCATTTTTGGCAGTTTCCAAAGGTTTCATATGTTGGTTTTTGTTCTGGGTGTGAAGCAGGTCAGGCAGTTACAGACTGGTTTTGTTTCTCTCTGGTCTTGGAAACCTTCTTGCCAAAGCCTGGTTGCAATCTATGCCTTTTGAGTTCAACCCACTATATTGACATAACGATCCATTTGAGCAACAGCATTTGAATGAGCTTTGCCCATCAGTTGCTCCGTGATTCTTCAGGGAATGGAGAAATAGAGCAACTCCATTCATTTCCTCCAAGGGCTTTCGGGTGTCAGTGACAGCTGTCTCGAGAGAGCAGATACAAGTCCACCTGCTTCCCACTTTTTTAACTAAACTCCGAATATATGACTGCTTATTGACATGACCTGTTTTCTCCCTAGTGGAAGGAGGTGTATTGGGGACATTTCTCATTTTTCAGGATGAGAGAGGCTTTTCTCCATCCTAGCATTATGCAGCAGTAAGGAGTGCTTGTTGGAGGCACTGTCTGCAGATGGGTAGTGAGTAGCTCGCCGGCTGTCCTGGCACCCTGCTCTTAAGTTTGGCTAGTAAACCTCACCACTTTCCAGCTAGAATATTGCTGCACATTGTGGGCCATACGGAGTGCTAAAAAGAAATAAAGCACTCAGGAATTGGCCCAGGCACATGAATCCCAATTGATCTTCATCTTAAAATTTACCAATAAATAAAAGAAGGCAAAAATATTTGCAAGGAAGCCACCTTGCTGCTTTGCCATGCTAAAAAGCTATGAAATTAGACATGCGTGCAGATAGATGAGAATGCTGCTGGGCAAAGCCAGGGAGATAGATCTTCAGGTCATGCTCTGACACACTGCCTCTCTCTGTGGTGATGGGTGACAGTATCCACTCCTTTTTTCTTTTTTTTGTTAATTGATGCTGCTTATTGCCATCAGGACAGCAGGCCAACCAGAAAGCATGCTGAGAACAGGCCAGCCACGAAAATGGCTGTTCTGGATTGATTTCTGCAGTGCTAGGAGGAAAACAAACAGGCTATAAAGGAAAATATGAGATGGAGCTGGGGCAATTGAAGGCAGCACAGGGGAGAGACTGCTAAATAAAAGCAGGCTGGTGGCGATGTCTGCTCCCAGCGATCCCTCCTGGAGTTCCTCCCTGCGCCCAGCAAGAAATCACTGCCATCTCCATTAAGAGAATCACAATCCCTATTTTTAACGTCCGACGTTTCCTAGCAGCCTGCTTTGACTGGGTTATGCTGAAGGCCTGCCGTAATGTTTCTCCCTTTGGGGAAAAGAGGAATTCCTGTGCTGGCCCAGGAGCTGCAGGACATTCCCAGCGTGTCCTGCTTTGCTCACTGCCTTTTCCAATACTTCTGTCTGGTTGAAATAAGAGCCCTTCCAAAATTTCCGAACAATTAAAACTCCTTGGAAGGCAGGCCTGGATATGCTTTCAAGAAAGGAGGCTGAGTGCAAGCAAAGTTGGCAATGCTGGTGTTGAACCATGCAGCAATGCTTGGAGCAGTTTGCCCTCCGATGGCCAGTTGGAGCTTGCAGCTCCTGCTCTCCACCACTGCCACAGAGGTTTTCCTTCAGCTCACATGGCTCCAGACTCTGGATGAGTGCATTGTGCTCCTGGCCTGTGTCGGTACTCCATCCAGAGGATTATCTGTCGGGAAGGGAGAGCAGGGGGCTAGCTGGAGCAAAGCTCTGTCATGGAGAGCATCCAGCATCTTCTCCTTCTCTGGCAGCACGCTTCCTTGAAAGCAGTTTTGGCTTCTTGGGAACAGTGTGAGCCTGCTCTGCATTTCACCATTTGGTCACTTGTTTGTGGTTTGTTGAGACTCTTGTATAAGCTACAAAATACCCGGAGCTGCTGCGCTTTGGTGAGAGCATCTGACAAGAATTTTCAGGCTGAAGCACCATTAGGTACAAGCTCACTGGACATGTCTTCTGCATGGTTCTTGTTGTGACACCGCTTCTCCACACTGGGGCCACATCTCTCACTGATCCCATATGCTTGGCCAGCCCCACATCAGGGTGTGCCTGTAACTGGGGTGAAGAGAGTAGATTGGCCTGGCATGGCCTGGGGACCTGTCAGCCACTCTGGACCCTGTTGGGCTGCTGGTGTGGGTGCCCCTCCCTGCTCTGGGGAAGCCCACAGGCCATTCATGTTGTCTCTTGCAAAGCACTCCACATCCCAGCGCAAAGCAGAGAGCCTGGGCCAAGGGACCAGCCAGGGAGTGGGCACTCCCCTGTAGTCAGCTTTTGCCAGGGATAAGGAGGAACCGGTTTGGAGGGAGCATGTTTTTATCCTCCTCTCCAGAAGAGGAAATGGGATCAACAGAACCACAAAGAAAAACACAATGAAAATAGAAAATTATTTTGCTTTTTGTCAGTGTTTTGCCTGGTAAAACAAGAGAGTAATTACAAGCTGCTGATTTCCACAGTCTTTGTTTTGAAGTACATTTATTTCCTGAGGCTTAGTGTTTCAGGCATTCAGGTAGAAGACAAGAAGAGGTAGATAGGCTGATTTCCCTTCCCCATCTTCAGTGACAGCCCAATAACAACCAGATTTGAAGCTCTGTCTGCTCCTCTCCTTCATCCACCTATCAGAAAACTGTTCTTCCCTTTGAATTTGTGGGATTTTTGGTTTTTTTCCCAGAACCTTCAGTAGATTTCCAGCCCCCAGCTATCTGCAGTGGACTTTAGGCAGTATGTGCATGACAGCGATTCTCACCCTGGTGACATAGGGTGTCCCCAGCCCCACTCTCCAGAAGACAAACCTCAAAAATCTGGTCCCTGTGAAGTGGCCATTAGTGCCAGCAATATCCAGCGTTGAATTTCTCAGTCTTTGAATGGCGGGTAGTTACCGTGCTGGGCCCATTGCAGCAAGTGTGGAAAGCCAGATGATTTTAATGACAGTGTATCCATTGAAGTCTCTGGTTTGTGGGAGGTTGTGATCATTTCCTCTTTCTCCCAGATGAAAGAAATGCAGACTAAGAGAAGTTCCTTGGCCATTGCTGGGTGGACACTTTGAATATCTCATTTAATTTACTAGATAATGATCACATTTATGGAACAGCTTGTTTCAATTTTCTCATTATCACTAACCGAGATGATAGCTTATTTAATCCACTTCTGCACCACTTCACAGACAATGAGAAATGTGGGAAGGAAAGTCCTTCAGGGGAGCACGTGGAGCCCTTGTGTAAAGCGGGCTAATACAGATGAACCTGCAGCAAGGAAGCCTCAGGTTGCTGATGAAGGTTACTAATAAGAAGCCATGTGAAAATGAGGAATTTTGCAGGGCCTCCGATGTTGTCCATTCAGGGAGAGCCATTGCAGGTTGTTACAGCTGGATTGCTGGCAGCTAAGAATGGTGTCAGGATTGTCCTGGACACCCCGTACTCCCATGCTGCTGGAGCTGAAGTGGCTAAACCAGATGCCAAAGCTTTTTCTCTGAGACAGTAAGAAGTCTGTGCTGACTGTCAAAAGCTGATATATTGTCTACCAAGAGGACTGAAGGAAATGATGAATGAGATCAGAGATGAATTTGCCTTAATACTTATAGGTTATTTGTAATAGCAGAGTGTTTCCGCTGATTCCGAAAGAAATTTAATCCTCTGCCACTGAGAAGGAAATGGGTTTGTAAGTCTGAGGAAGAAAGTGCATCATAATCCCAGAAGTAGGCAGCAATTTCTGGCACTGGAGACTTGGCAGAATTTTAGGGTTGAAGTGGAAAAGGAGAAGCTTTAGCCAGTAGATTTCAGCAATGGCAAATGGGGTGAGGGACACCTGTGATCTCTGGGCTGTTGCGACTGTTTTCCTATCCTTACCCATGTGATGGTAGCAAGGTTAATTACCTAGTGTTTTTACATGGAAGAGAGCAAGCTCTCATGCTGCTAAGCCTTCTCCTTCCCTGCATCAAAGTGCAAGTAAAGACATACTACGGGAGAGGATGGGGTGCCAACTTCAAGATCAGCCATGGAGGAGAATCACCTAACAGCCCAAAGGGGACTCCCTCTGACATCTTCTCCTTATTTGCCCAGTGTGACAGGTGATGAACAAACTGACCAGCTGTCCAAGTCAGAGCAGAAAGGATGTGACTGAAGGACTATATCCACATGCACAAGAAACACCACCTTTTCTGAAGGTTTATGCAGATCCCCTAAAGTAAAATTATTCCTCTTATTTCATTTGGCTTCTAAAGAAGGAGGTGCACAGAAGGGGCCTGCAGTATTGAGATGCTCAGCTGTCTTTGATGGTCTCTCCCTAGGACCTTCTGGAGAGCTCAGATGAAAAGCCAGGTGTGCCTTGCAGGGGGATTTGTTTTTTCAAGTGGAAATTATAAGACAAGGAGAAAGACTGTCTTTTCAAAAGCAAGCAACTCTTTGGATTCCAGTTGTAAATCAGACTGTGGGTCCTTCTTGCATCTATTATATAAAATATCTGCTTGACCTGTAGCTGTTTAGGAATCACTCTTGAACTACTCTATTAAGTACTAACATCAGAGCTCTGTATAAAAAGTCCTTTATGATGGCCTGTCCTGCTTTCAAATCCTACTCATTTTATGCTAATTGCTGACAAGTTGTAATTTTCCAGTAAACCACCCAGAATAAGCTGATATAATAAATCTTTGAGAAGTCACTAAGAATAAAATATGAAAAGCAAAGGCATTTGCTTTTGGAATTTGACCACTTCATGTACTGCTTGGCTTCTAGACTGTGGGTACAAATTCTGTGTGTAGATAGTTGATTTTTAATCTCCAAATCACAGAGATGAGTTGAGCAGTTACATATGGGATTGGCTTGGTTAGGATGGGAGTATCTGGGTTGCAATTTCTGTCCAGACTTAGGGCAATGAGGTGCCCAATCCCCACCAGCTTTGGTAGCAGCCAGATGCTGTATTCACTTAGGCACCTTTGATGTATCCAAGCTGTTACCCACTCATACTGCTCATTGCATTTCTACTCTCAGCCTTACAGAGGGTTGACTGCAAGCTGCGTGATGTGGAGGGGTGGCCAAGGTGCGCTGATAATAAATGGTATGGTCAGACATGCTTGGGGGTACCACTGCTGCCTTTGGAAACTGCCCAACTGCACACAGGTCCAGGAAGGGAAGCACCAGGAGGAGCTGCTGGCCAGACCACCTAGCTAACGAATAAATCCTCATATGCATTAGCCCTGCAGTCACACATCTGCTGTCCAATGGCAAGTGGGGGAAATTCTACAGAGTGAGCTTGTTCCAGGCAGCTTTAGTCTTATTAGTTTTTGGAGGAAACCCAGGAAAAGTTATATTGGAAAGCTGAAAGCTGTTATGGCAGGATAGCTGCTAAGTGACTTGGTATGTGCCCTTGGGGACCAGCTCTCCCAACTTTATGAAAAATGATATAATCTGATTCTCCAACTCTGTGTCACTGCAGGCCCAGTGTGGTGTTTTCTACAAAAGGATCATGATGCTCAACAATTGCCATAGTATTTCCATTCTTCTTTGTGGGTAGAACAAAAAGGGAAATGAGAAAGAAAATGGTGAAAATGTAAAATCTGTTACTGACTTGCTTCTTCCTGGAGTTCAGTAAGTTGCTGGACACTGTAGATTTTTCAGTCCTTTCAGTTACTTGTATTAGGTAATTCCTAGTATCACTCGTGGACGTTTAAGGAAAGGAAAATGGGATTCTTTCTCTCCGCCAATTGATTCATCTTGATCAGCACACAATCTTCAGGGCATCACCACCACCTGTGGGCCTCTCCTCCTTCCTCTGCTTACCACCACAGCTGCGTGGTGTGTCTGTTGAGCTGTTAACTCGGGGCATGAGCTCCCACCGGAGAGGACATTTGCTGATGTCTTGTCTCAAGTCCGGAACAAGCTGAGGGTACAGTTGGAAGGAGATGTTGAAGCATGAGGGAGCAGCTGAGCTGGAACTTTAGCTACGCTTTGAGAGAAAGAAGCAGGTAATCAGTTCTTACAGATAGCTCAACCCATAGGAGGGTTGGACTGGTTAGAAGTTGATGAATAACTTCCCCTTTCTTCCTCTTGTTTTGAAGGAGCAGACCATGCTGCTTTTGACAACTATGAGCACCTCTAACCTTCAGGGAAGGCTTAGTTGTCTGTTTGGGCCCAGGGCTGGCACTGGTGGAATGGCACCACGTAGCTGAAGAGGGTGAGAGGATCTGAGTCACAGGTTTCTGTTACTCCAGGTGACTGCAGTATTGTCCCTCCACTCACCCGCAGTGGAAGTGCTCCACATCCCACCCCTCGTTAGGAGGGACCTGCCAAAGCCTCCACATAGCTTTTATGTCTGCTCCGTACCTATGAGCTTGGACTGAATCATCTCCCACTTCAGGTCCTGACAAGAAGTCAGTGTGATTCAGGAGATCCCAGGAACAAGGCAGCTGGGCTTGCTGGCTGGGAAGAGCCACCAAACAAGGGAGGCTTTCTTCTTGTCGCCATGCTGCTGATCTTGGTCTGCTTACAAGCAATTATGGCTTAGAGCAAACAGGACATCTTGAACATGCTCTTAGGCTTAGGAAGGGGAAAAGAAAGAATAGAAACTGGGAGGAAAGGATGAGAATAGGGATGGAAGGAGGAAAGCCATTTTAGCTAGGCAGGCTATGCGGCTGCCTATACAAAACTCTCTTCCCATCATCCCTGTCACACAAAAGAGAGTCCAGTACTCACCAGAAAACTAGTAAAAAGTGCACAGGACAGCAAGCAGAGATTGGAAAGCTTTGTTAAACACACTGTTGGGCAGTGTCAAACACAAATGTTTTCTGCTTCAGAAGATAATGCGTGGTGTTGGGAGAGCAGTGCTACACCTCATCCTGTGCCATGTTGGAGCATCCTGGGGAGGAGAATGGCTGGGTTTGTTGGAGTAAGGAAGTATCTGAGCATGGTAGACACCATGGCCATTTTAGAGGGCCATGGTCATGACCAGAAGGCGTCTACTGTTGCGTTTGGTCAAAGGATGAACCAAGATGAAACTGTGGTCACCTGAAGCGTGTGGCAGCTGTCTCATCTCCCATGTGACATGACTGGGGAAAAGGAGGCTGTTAGCCAACCTGCACCCCCTAAACATGATTATTTTGTTGTGTCCTTAGCAGACTAGGCAGCAAAACTAATGATTAGTCCTTTGAAGTTCCTAGCCCTCTCCCCACACCGGTGCCTTATGCTTGTGGCTGTTTGGGGCCAAACAGTGTCTCTGCATGTGCAAGGAGCTGTCATGCTGTCATGAGCTAGTCAGAACTGGCAGTGAATGCTTGATTTTACATTAGAACCCATTTTTTCCCCCCACGCCGACTGAACATGTCTCTTCATGCCCAGGCTGTGTCGTTTCCGTTTGTTTCCACTTATTACATCTCTCTCTGGCTGGATTCGCTTCCTTGCTGCCTGCTGAGCACACACGAAATTTCAGTTATGCCCAGAGCTGTGCAGACTTGTAGCACTCCGTTTCCAAGCGCTTGCTCCTCTCTGCGCCAGCCAGGTTGGTCCCAGATGAAGAGACGGTGTGGGCTGAGCGAGTGTTGACTGGCACCAAGCCAACCAGGCAGTGAGGCCAACAGCTTGCCACTGCTCTCCTAGTAGGTGTGGTGTGATTAACAGCAAAGGTCTAAGAACAAATGAGTAATCTCCCTTTCAGTCCCAGCTCTTTCACCTTTCATTATTAAAAAAAAAAATACTAAAAATCCCTTTGCGTTCCGTTGCTGAGCTACGGAAGGCCACTAAATGGCCCTTTGCACTTGATTGCCACCATATATCCCTATCATCAGTGTGGCTCCAACTAAACCTAGAGTGTTCCTGTGCTCACAGGCATTGTGCATAAGACAGCAGAGATGTCCTGAGGTGTCACCAGACATGGGCACAGCAGATGGGGGACCTTTCCCCATCTTCTATAGGGTGTATGTGGCTTGTTTGGAGATCGACAGGAAACCCAAGGTAGAGATTGATGCTTAGTTCAAAACCCCTGAGCTTTAGCCAAGAGCCTTTAAACTTCTGGCCAGTCTTCCTCACCTGATCTGGAAAAGCAGTGCAGCATGTGGCCAATGTTACGCATTCAAGTAGTTTTGCTGCAAAGCCTGCTGACCAGCAGATGCCTGAAAATCATTCCTTTTAAGCTGTCCCAATTTAGGAACACGAAAATGAGAGAACTTAGTCCGTTTAAATCATTTGGCATGTCATTTAAATCTTTTGGGAGCAAAGGCAAAGCTGTACAGCTCTTGTTAAAAGAAAGTGCTGTAAAAGTGCAAGGGTATACATCCTTCATGAAAAAACCCACCATTTTCAGATTGCCATGTTTGCCAAGTTTTTATGTATTTATCTTTCTCTTCCCCATTGATGTACTGGAGATAACTAATAAGCTGGTAAAGCTGATTATAATAGATCCAAAAATTAGAGTCAGAGAGATTCCCCACAGCCCATATCCGACAGGTCTTGTCACTTGGATGCATTTGTAAAAAGCTGGTTTGTCTCTCCCCTTGACAGATGCTTTGATGAGCTAATCATCTCATTTCCGTGAACTGCACATCTGTAAAAACAAAAGGGGATGAGACTTGAACAAGTGACTAAGCCCTGTTCTTGTTTGCATTGTTTCATTAATATTGTTTGAGTGAAGCTGGCATTCCTCCTGTGGAGCCTGCCGTGCCCCACACCAGCTGACAGGTGACATGCACACATGCTATTTCAAGCACGTGACTTCTCTCTGAAGTTCTGCTCACCAAAAAGTCCACAAGAGGTTTTTGCCCTGTGCCACTGATGGTCTGTGATACCCCAGGAGCACCTAGCCTTGGCTCGGCCAGTCACTCATCTCCTGAATGTGTTGCTCCGGCTTAGGAGGCAGATAAGAAGGGCAAATCCCCCAAAACCTGTTGGGCCACAAGCAGCAAGAAGGTCCGCACTGTGCTTGCCATGCATGGAGCAAGGGCTAGCCAAGGGACAGGGGTCAAGACATTGCCAAAACTTTTCTGCCAGGGCCATCAGTTTTGTGGGGTCACCTGCTCCAGGAGGCGACAGCTCTCTCATATGTGTTAGGTGGTTTCCTGCCTTTGTTATTGCCAAGCCACAGTTTCCCATTATGTTTTCAGCCTTGTGCTCAGCAGTCAGCGGGGTACAAAGATGTACAACTTCTTTGGGCTTTTCTATACATTTTCTGTGCTTTTTCTTTACACTGTGGTAGATGAAGTGTAGGATTCCCAGTTCCCATGGACTGCAAAGGAGCTAAGGGCAGTTCAGTGACTCGATTCCAATGCTGAAAATCCTGACATCCATCCTTTGCATCAAGCCCTCCAGCCCATATATTCATTCTGGACAAGGATCCAACAAAGAAATTTAGTATGATTTAACTAATCTGCCTTTGCTTTCCACCATTAGTTAATTTAGATGGAATTTGCTGCATGTCCTTTACCAGGCAGTTACGTTTTAGTGTATTTTTGCCTTGCTTTCCTGGTTTTCTCTCTTAACATGGTGGTTGTGGTTTTCATTCCCTTGTTTCAGTGTTCTCTGGATTAACTTTGTAGCAAACTACATTGCAACTGTATCAACTAGGGGAAAAAAACCACCCATGTGATTATTTGAATCAGGAAATTTGGATGTGTATTTTTTCTTTAGGTTTTTGTGGAGTAGAGCTGTGGCGGAGGAAGAGCAGATAAAATGACCCTTGAGTGCAGGAAGGAATATGCCCAGCTACTGAGATGGGCACAAGCCTTAAAAACTGGTTAGGTTTTGAGTCCTCAGAAGTTTGTTTCCTTTTTTCAATTCAAACTTGAATTTGGGAGAATGACACATGGTGTGTCCCCTGCCTCCACCTGTCCAAAGCCATTTATTTCAAAGCAAAAAGGTTTTTGCTCTGAAGTGGAAGTTTAAAGGGAAATTATCAGGTACTTTCTAAACCAGTTTTGCATCTTTGTTCCTGCTTTATCTGTAGTAATTTGAAATGTTGGGGGTGGAATGTTTTTTGGTGCAATGCCAAAAGAAAAGTGAAGCCCAACTTTAACCCTTGGGCTCCTCTTGTCATAGCTGTGTACCTTAGGATCATGTTATGTGGACAGTAAAATTTCTTTACGCTTCTCTGGCAGATGTGAAGGGGACTCAGAAGTGTGTGTGTGTGTTTGACGGTGGACACAATGCTCTGTGGGTGTTCCTTTTTGCAGGGCCAAGGTCAGTGTGAAGGAGGAGCACACTGGCAGAAGTCGATGGGGTGCAGCGTGTGGAGCTGTGGCCATTCTCCCCGTGCTCTGTCTTTGCAGAGAGCTGTGGTCCTGGTGCTTCAGGCTGTATTTTCCTTTAGTGAGACTTGTGGCAAGCAGAGGAGCTCACGCTGCCCTTATCGAGGTGTTTCCTGAGTCAGAGTTGCAGGCTGGAAATTCGGCATGTATGCATTAGCCAAAGTTCCCTGGAAGGGGGGTGCTGGTGTGACACTGTCCCAGTCCAGAAACGGGGGTGCACATAAATGAGTTGCACTGTGAGCAAACAACCTCAGCGAGGCTCCTGCCTCCGTGTTCACAGATCAGCACTGGAAGATGGCTAGTGATTGCTTTTTCTGTGGATGTAGTTCCTATTCTTCTTTTTCTTTCTTTCTTTTTTTTTTCTATTTCCTTTATTTCTTCTTTTTTCTTAGTTAACCGTATCAACACCAGTGCATGGAAACTGCACCGCAGGCTAACGTTGCTGCCAAGCAAGGGTTAAAGCATGGCCATTCCCCTCTTGCCTTTCCTTACTAACAGCTTTCAGATCTTGGCATTTATCAAAATAGATGCTGGAGCCAAAAACTAACAAAGGTGGAAATGATTGCTGCAGGGCAGGCCGCTGTTTCCTGTAATCTGGTCTCAGGCCAAGCAGATACAGCTCCAGCTGCAGCCCCTGCTTCTGCTGGAGATGTTTACGATGAGCTGCCACGGAACCCAAGGCTGGAGCAGCTCAGGGAATTGTCTGTGCAACCTGAAAACAAAACCAAACCAGGCAAGAACAGATCTCATACCTAAAAGTGTGGGTTTGGACAGAATATGCATTAAAAGATGTTATGGGTAGGGGTTATAAAGGTGACCTGGTCCTTGGGAGGCAGCTTTAGCTTACAGAGCAGTACAGTGAGTAAAGGCAACTGGTTTAAGTCAAACATCTTGGCCACCCCATACAGTGGATAATGAAGGAAACAGCCTCTTTACTTTCCTGGGGCTCCAGTCAAATACAGTCACCTCCTTCCTTTCTCCTGACCCAAAACCCAGCAACAGTCACAACCGCCAGTGTCTCAGTAGGGGCTGAGCAGTGACCTTGGTTCGCCTGTAGTCCTTTTGTTGGTTTTATGGTCATGTAGAAACATGGTGGCTTTAAACGCCAGTTTGGTGGTGCCCCTTGGTAGAGGTGTGGCATGGTGGTGGGAGGAAAAGGCAGTAGTAGCAGGACTTTGGGGCTCACTGGCAGCTCCAGCATGGCTGAGCACTGGCATAGATTGATGACAGCTTCTTCTGGACATGATTGGGTGCTGGGGTGGCATCATGGGTGCCTCCTGGCTGCTTGTTCTCTACTCTGTGCCCCTTTTCTGCCAAGACACAAAACTCTGGAGGAACAAGCTCTTGGAGGACTACATCTGAGTTGCTGAAGTGCAGGGAAAGGCAGTTCTGATCCTTGAGGCATGTGGTGGGGCAATGCTGGACTCTGGAACCCATTTGAGGACAGTGGAATCTATACTGAAAGCCCAGTGTGTTGGGAAACAGGCTGTAAATGAAAAGGGTGTGTGATTTCATAAGGCACATTGAGGCTTGTGGAGGAAGCTTACCTAAGTCAATTAGCAATATACATGTGACTTGGTATGCATTAATCCTGCTGGCAGCATCGAGGCTTTTAAAGCCAAATCTGATACAGTTTTGAGCACTTCTGGAAATAGGAAGGTATGCAAGTCTCCTTTGAAAGTGCTTCGTGCTGGAATATTAACTCAATTTTAAAAGGGTTGCCAACACACGTAGCTCCACCAGTAAAAATGGAGGTCAGGTTACACCAGTTATGTTGGTGATGAATGGTGTATAGACATCCATTAAATTTTAAATCAGGCTCATTTTGACTTATTTAAAGTTAATTAAGAAAAGGTTGGTGTTGAACCACAATAAGCCACTCTCAAATAAAGGAAGCAATACAAATTAATCAAGTAGGTAATAAGCTGGACCTACAACACTCAGGTTGCATCTCTGCCCGTCCAGTTTTCTATTGTTTCCTTTTGCATTTCAGACTTTCTATTACTTTCTCTGTGCCTGTGAAGTCATTTTAGATACCTGTTCTCTAATGGTTTTTTTTTCCTGTTGGACATTTACTGGAAATAACATTTAACTGTTTACCCCCTAACGCTTGTGTTTGAATCCTTCTCCATGCAGGGGGGAAACAAGCGCGTTTCTTCTTCACTCTCATCACAGATCTGTACCACAGTGTGCTCTCTGCTTGAGACTACTTGGAAAGTACTGGAGGGTAGAAATTCAAGCTCTGTGCATACAGTTTTTTGCATTAGAAGAAGAAAAGCAAAGTGCTCCAATGTTCAGAGCACCTGAAGGGCAGGTATAAGATGCTGGTGTCCTTGCATCTGCGATGGGTTTGGTATGTGACCCAAGTTTACTTACTGCTCTTGCCCTAATGCACTTAAGACCTCCCAGAGTTTGAAAAGTGTTTTGAGTTCTTGAGATGCTCAGGTCGTTCTAGAAAGACAAAACAGAAATTGCTATATTCACCTTCTCTTTCAGACCTTCTATTGTAACTGCCTTCTGTGAGCACCAAATTTATACAAAAAATGTATAAAGCATTAAAAAGTCATTGCAGTCTGTCTCCTTTCCCCCGCTGATTGCTGAAGCTTCTCAGTTTTGTACTTAGTTTCCATCGCTTGGGAGACACATATATCATACCAATAAGATCCATAAATATTCTTAATCCCATTTTGCTGGCAATTTTCTCTTGCTTTAATCTGAATGCAAATGGGATCCCAATTCACATGAGAAACGACTCTTCTGCCTGGCTGCATTTGTAGCAATGCCGCCCCTTGAAATGAAGCACCCTACAGTTGTATTTTGAACATAAACCCACATTTATTTCACGTTTACGTGATCTCTAGACTTTGAAATCCTTCAAGGGCATCCCAAAATGCACTCTCAATTTCTACCAGTTACCAGGCACTGGAGGAAATACTGAAGGCTGTTCAGAACAACAGCCACAAGGCAGAGATCAGGATGTACTGGAGACTCATCTGGCAATGCCAAAAAAAGAAAGCACTGCATTTTAGGAGGGTTTCTCAAGTGCTCACCAGCACAGTAGGCGTGGGGTGGTGGGCTGTCATCGTTGTGACGGTTGAAGCAAGTGGGATCAGCCAGAATTAATCTGCAGTTCACAATTTTGAGAAGGGCTGTTGCCTCACCACGTTATCCAAAGGTGTGTTCGGTGCGTGGCAGTACATGTCACCCTCATTAAGCTTCGTAACGTCACACAGATCTGAAGCTGGTGATTTGCTTCTGGGACCACTGCCATGCCTCGGGGTGCCTGACGGGAGGATTATTTTTGTTCTTTGCAGAAGACACTGTTTTCCAAATGGATCATAAAAAGAAAAATGTGCTCGTAGGTGTTGAAAGAGCAAATGCTTTTGCATTTGACTGTGCTGTGCTTTTTCTAGTTTCTCCACTCTTTGGAAGCAAACGGGCACTTTCATCCTAATTTTAAATTCTGGGTCCTTGCAGACTGGCTCAGTCCACATAATTACAGTGAGGATTGTGATTTTTTGAGGGGAAGGCAATTGAAGTAGTGTACGGTGATTCACAAAACAGACCTTCTGAGATACTGTCTGCTCCCTTAGCCAAGTTTTGGCTTTACGTTTTCCTGGGTTTTTCCTTTTTTGTTTTTGGTTCATAAGCATTCATGCTTTCATACACCCCCAGAGTGTTTCTGAAGCTCCATTAGGGCAGCATCTGCACCTGGTTTGAAGTCCATTTCATCCTTTCTCATGGAGATGATGGTAACCCACGCTGCAGTTTTCCATGAGGCAATCTGCCATACCATGTCCTGCCCATGGTGCTCTCATTACATGCTCTTTCTTTACTCCATGTTACCAGTGACCCTGTCTGGACCCATCTGTGCTTGTCCTGGAGGTTGCTTCTGTTGCATTTTTTCCCCGTGTCTCTGGCTTTTAGCATGGGTTTCTCCAAGTCCTTCCTGAGAAGTCCCTGGCGCCTCTTTATGTACTGATTTTGAAGGATTCTGCCCCGGTTTTCTGCACTATAATGTTTGGATCCACTTGGAGACTTCTTATTTGTTAGCATTTGTATGGCTGGCCCGGTCTCCTACACCAGCATGTCTCTCTTTAGCCACCATTTGACTGTGCAGGTCTGTTGTGAAATCCTTTCCCTGACTCATCCTTTTGATCCTTTTAAACTGCCCACTCCAAAAGCACGTTGTAGGCTGGGATGAGGGACTCACCCAGGCTTCAGCTGTGCTGGTGCCTTTCATCCAAGCATCTCTGAAGCTTCTGGAGAGGAAATGGTTCCCACCATGGCCCCACACAGAGTGGGCCATGAGTTCATTTCTCCTCTGGCTGCCGGAGAAATGTCCTGAATTTGCTGAAGCAGAGAGGCCGCTGCCTTCACGTGCTGGAAGGCAGGTTTGGCTGGGAGAGTGTTTGGGGTAAGGCTGAGTCTGCCGGTCTTATCAGATATTATTCTCTGCTGTTGGTGCTTTGCATACGGTGATATCGTCTTTTTTGTTGAGTACCTTCAAAAAGCTCCTTTCATGGGCATTTTTCATGCGGGGGGCGGGGGGAAGAAGCCAGTGGGACTGCGAGTGAGGATGTCCCCTTCACAAGACAGGACCTGATTAGGTACCGTGCAGGCGGGGCTGACACTCTGTGAATGGCCAAAAGGAAATCAATCAGTAACCACAGCCAACCCCTCTGGTGGCACAACTTCTGCCACTGGATGTGCAGCGTTATCACATCTTACCTGCTGTTAAAACCACATGAAAATGGAAACAGCAGCTTCAGATAATTTTGTGTCTCTGTCATTTCGTTCGCCAACCATTTGAGCTCTGGTTGCAGGGTCTGTCTCTTTGGAGCAGCCTTCCTAGGTGGATGGATATTGTCTCTTTTCCTCATGAATTCTTCATGACAATGTTGATGTCCTGGCTTAAATTTTTTATGCAATTAAGGCAAGCAGTATCATCGAACTGCCTGCACAGGAAATGATGATCAGTGACAGCCTGAATGTATCACGTCAGCAGCTTCCTGCAAGGCACTTGCTACCTCCGCAGAAGTTATTTGCAGGTAGTTTTAATTACACTTTGTCTTGCCCAGAGGGGAAAGCGTTGCTCAAAAACTAGAGGTCACTGGACCTCTAGAGATTGCCTCGTGCTTCCATGTGGTCTTTGAAGGTCTTGTTTTCCCAGCCTGTAAAAGGAGGACGTTCTTACTGGATGGAGGTGGGAAGCATGTTGAGATGTGCAGCGTGAGTTTGGTGGGTACCTAACTGCAGGGAGAAAGAGAAACAGGCCCAGTGCCCTGCAGTGAACACAAACCACACGCAGTAGAGATTGAGCAGAGCTGGCACTCCTGGCGCTCCTGGACAGTACGATACAGTTGTGGTCCTCCTGGCTCCAAAATGAAGTCAAAGGGCAATGGGACAAGCAGGCAGCTGTCTCTAGGGGACAACATGCTGCCTGCACAGAGGTCCGAGTGCTGCTGCTGTGTACAGAGCAGCACCGGTGCTCAGCAAACTGCAGTTTCCAAAGCGGGCATTGATACCTGTCTCTTCCTCTTGGGGCTCGTCTGGGAGCAGGACTCTCCCAACGTTTGTGCCAGGGGGAGGATGACAGTGGTTGCACATGGGCACGTGTCAGGTGGAGGAAATAAGTGACAAAGCAGCCTTGCAGAGAAATGTTATCACTGGTGGTTGTGGTTGTGTGCATGTGTTTGTTTTAATTAACCTCCAAACAATGTATTTTATTTCTTTTTTTCTTTTTAAATATTATTTGAGCCCAGCTTCAAAATGACCTCCTGAGGTAGCGGCTCAGGTAATTCTTAGCAGAGAACAACTTCTGAGTAACAGCTAGAGCCTTATACTGAGGTTTTGAAACATTAAAGCCATCACTTCATTTCCCCAGGTACCTGCATGCCTGGAGCACATTCTCCCTATATTCCTTCATTTGAATGCCAGGAGAGGTGACAGAGTTATTAATTAAAACAGTGGCATGCACAAGGTTTGGAAAGGGAACAAGAAATACGAAAGGCCTATAAGCTATTTCCTCTTCCTCTCCTTCCCCTGCAATTGATTCTGTTCCTGGTTTTCCATGTGATATCCCTTGCAAAAAAAAAAAAAAAGGGCAAAAAGAAAACCAACCCAAAACCAACTCACCTCTCCATCCAGACTTATTTTGGGAAGATGCTTGGGAACACCTTTTGCTTTGACCTGAATTGTTGCTTTATTTCACAGATACAGAGGCAGCAGCAGGGACCCACACACACACTCCCTGGATCAGGCGTTGGCACTATGTAAATATAACACAAAAAGACATGTAGGCAGTAAATCCCTTGCCCTGGTATGGGGGTATGAGGGAGGCTCCCAAAACACCTGTTTCTTCAGGTTCACAGCCCTGTTTGAGTCAATGATGGCCAGTGATGTTGCCTCCATCTAGGTCAGGCTCCTGATGTGAAAAGACATAAAGCTAGTTACAGGTGAAGACTGATGGTCAAATCCCAGCATCCAGTGTTGTTGTCTCTTCCAGACAACAGTTTAGGGCCCATTACCCAGCCCAGCATCCTTCAGAGCTCTGTGTCCCACAGAAAACCTCCTTTGTATCACCTACTTCTCTGCAACCTTCTTGCCACAGCTCTCCATCGCTGAGGAAAACTGGTGTCCTTAGTGGCAGGGATGCTGCAAGGATAAGTACATTGTCTGTAGTGATGTCATTTAAAAAAAATTAATACGTTAAAAATGTTTCCTTCCTCTACAATAATGATAATCTTAATTTTTGAGCTTCCTGCAGTGGAACATTTTCTTAATTGAATTCCTAATTCATTGAACATCTCTAATAAGCATGAATGACAATTTCATCTTACTGGCTGCATTCTTTGAAGGGATGCTCTTTGGAGACTGATGCATGAAACAAAGCCTTTTTTACCCTCTCAGGCCAAGGTTTTAACTCCAGTCTTTGCTCACCAGTCAGCATCAACCTGGGGCACTCTGCCTCTCCGGAGTATGTGCTGGGCTCCTCTCATTGCTATCTCCAGCTTGAAGGCAATAACAGTCCTGCAGGCACCCTGGGCTCATCTCTGGTAGTTGAGCTGGGCTTCCTCTGCTGAGGAGACGCTGGGGTGGACATCCCTGAAGGTGAAGGCTGCTCTTGCCCCAGAGCACCAGCACCAATCAGGAATCCCATGTGCTCTGCTTTGTTCAGCACTGAATGAAACACACGCTTTGCTACATGCTGGGCAATCTTGCTGCATCCTTTTTAGACCTGCTTTTTTCCAAGGGCTTGGAGAGCTGGAGTTCCTTAGCTGGAGTATGATTAATCTGGAGCATGCTGTCATGTTCTGGTGCATCTTCTTTACCCTTCCATTTCCACCGCACAATTTTTTCCTTGTTCTCAATATGGTAGGTCCTTTGCTGGAGGTGAGCTCCTGTGTCTTGTTGCAGGATACAGGTACACCTCTGCAAGAGCTAAGCTGCCATTGGGCTGCTTCTCCAGCTAGTTCAGCAAACCTTCTCCTGCCTGTATAAGCACAAACCCTGCAAACGACTTGCTTGAACAAGGCAATTTTTGCACCGTTCCCTTGCCACATGTCTCCTGATGCTGGCATGATTCCTGACAGAGGTATGCTCCGCCATGCCCTCCATCCCAAGTGCATCTGAAGACATCACCACATAGGTGCTTAGGTTGCACAGAGCTTTGCAGGGCTGGTAAAAATGCTTTTGGTGATGTTACAGTTCCCTTGTCACATTGGAAAAAAAAGAGAAATGGAAAGAGAAAGAAGGGAAAGCAAAGGGAAGAGGATGGGAATCCTGCTGTCACAGTTACCTAGCTTCAATGTAACTGGTAGCACACAGACATGACTCCTTCTCCTGAGGGTTTTTGGAGCAAAGAGCCTCTCCCAGCAGCTAGTCTGTCTCTGCTGTACCCCAGTATGTGTCATTGGTTAGCTCTGGCCTTGAAGCAGTGGCATTGTTGGTCCTTTGAGGTGCAACTGAAATCCAGCAGCACTCCTGAAATGAACACGTCCTGGCTGCTGCCTAGATAAAGCATGGCAGCAAGCTGAGGACATGAACCAGTGTCCTCAGATAGCTCGTCTGTTAAGGTAACACTGCATTCTTAGAGCTAAATGATTTCTCACAGCCAGAAGGTGATATCAGTGGAGCAAGGAAGTGGGATCCATGTTTGCTACATGGAAAAGGGCACATCAGTTATGGGAAACAGTCTTTCGCTTCTCAATTAGATGTGACACACACAAGTCTCATCTCTAGGACCATATATCCTCTATCTTTGGTATTTCTACAGCCTCATTATTATTATTATACCTCAGTGCTTCCCAAGATCTAAAGTATTTATTCAAGACCAACATAGGATGAATGAGCTATAAAGGGATTTGGATTCCTTTGGGAGGAAAATCCCAGTCTAGCATGCGCTGAGAAGCTAGCCCTGTCCCTTCCCTTTGCAGCCAGGGATGACTGTTGGTGCTTTTCAGTTCAAAGCAAAGAGATGGTCCAGAGGCTGCAGGACATTCTGGGAGTGATTTCCAGAGCAACCCCATATATTGCTGCTGGTTGTGCAGCAGCTAAATTGAGCACGTATATATGAAATAGCTGCAGCTGTGTCAGCTTATTGCACCCACAAAAGCCACACTTACAACATGCAAAACTCCCCAAGCAATCTTGTGCCATGCTGGGTTGTTTCCTGTGGCAGAGGCTTTTTGCATGGTTACTTCTTAATTGTGCTTTGTGCCCATCGTTTTGTGACTTGCCAAGGAAGGCTATGGATGAAGTGTATTTGTTTGAAATGTTATCCTTTAGATCTGGCAGAGAGATGACAAATTGAGGTGGGGGGAAAGTAATGGGAAATAATCCTCTCTTCACAGCAGGTCTGAATTCTTCCCTCTTCTTCTCTGAAGGTCACTGTCGATCATGAGCCCAGTTACAGCGCGGCTCCTGCAGAACATCTCTCCCTTGCTATCCAGCTTCATTATGGTTCCTATTTTCTCTTGCCTCCCAGGGCAACATTATACTGCACTTTCATTGCCACTCAAGAGGGAAGGGAGCCCTCATAAGCAAACCTCTTGAGCAGGGAGTAGTCCTGATAAAAAGCTGTTTATGTGCAATGAGAAGATGCCTACCTTGAAATCACTCCACAGTCTTCCTCTCCACTCCATTATAAATGTGACAGCAGGCAGGTGAAGACTGCTGGCTAGCAGAGACCATTCCCCCACCCCCCCCCCCCCCCCAATAACTCATCAAGTCCAGCCGTTTAGAAGGAAAGCACTGATTATCTGCTATCTCAGGAAAACTGAGAACAAGGAAAAGTGTAAGGCTATTCACACTAAGTCTACAGGGCCAAAGTGTGTGCAGTAACACCTTAAACTCCCAGGGCTCAACACATCGGCTGATAGAAGAAGTTGTACCAGGGGCTGGCTGGGCCATTTCACTGTTCAGTGGTAATTTCACAGAAAATGCACTGTGCTGAAGATGCTTTTCCATTTGGGTTCACATAGGAATGCTCTCCAAAAACAGCAAACATGCCCAATATTCTTAACTTAAAATGGCTGCTTAAAATGCAAGGATGAGTGTGGCTAATTAAGCCTCTGATCATTTAAAATTAGCTCATATGGCTCAGAGAATACAGCCCAATCCAATTAGCGCAAGAGTGCTCTGCTAGAGGCATGTATAAAAACAGGTCCTATGGAGGGGAAGAAAGGTCTAGAGACTTTTCAGCTCCCATCTACAGAATGAGACTGTGCCCTTTTGTGGTAATTTCAATATTTTCCTGTGACTTTGATTTGCAGTGGAGAAGAAACAGAGATAACAAACACCCATGGATCGTCTACAGCTTCAGTGTTTTATTTTCCCGCTCTCCCCTTTTCACTGGTCACCTGTATGAAGTGCAAGATATACCTTTCACTCAAGACCAGAGCAGATCAAAAGCACTCGGTATGTTCTATATATGTTCAGTTAGGAACTTAAATTAGGTTGTAGTTGAGTATGGTGGAGGGTGGCAGAGCAAGGTTTTCCTCCCAGCACAGCCCAAGTGATGGAGCAATTGGTAAGGGCTCTGTATTGCCACCTCTTGTCATCCTACACGCTGGAGGGAATGGCTTGGTGACACCCAGCAGTGACATCCCACAGTCTGGGGGACTCATTTAACTACATTCCCTATCAATTTGATGACCTCTCTTCATTTTTATTAGCAACGCTGATTTTGACTAAGGATAGAAGCTTGTACTGATCATGCATCATTTAATTAAAGGGATGATGCAAACGTGTCTGAAATTTCCTGTGGACATTGACTTCTGGGAAGTTGTCCATATTTTGTTTGGACTCTGGCAAATTGATATCTGTCTAGTGCTTCCTTGGAACAATTTGGTTTGCTCTGAAAGCAATAGCTCATTTAAGGCCACTTAGTATATGCTCTAAAGCTGCGCTGCATCAAGGCTTCAGCTGATTTCAGCTCTCATTAAGCAAATGGACACATCCCTGTCTTTTTATACCAGGGGCCTCTCAATTTACTGATGTTTTTCATGGCAGTGTGAAGGGAGTCTGCCCAGAAAGGTGATCACTGCCCAGCACCGTGTTTGTTCAGATGGGTCTAGCCATATCCTCAGACATGGCATGTGTCTCATTGTTCTCAGCAGATGAGCCTGCTATTAAAAACTCCCAAACTATAGATTTTTTTATTATTTAGAGAAGCTGGACAGGTTCAGATGTGTGTGCTGATGTTTCAAACAGGACGTCGTCATTAACGAGGAGCCTCCACAGTGTAAGTTGTTGTGCTGCTGGAGGATGTGGCTTGAAAAAAACCAAGGTCATATAAAGGGATTGTCCTTTTATAAAATAAAAATTGTCCTTTGGAAGTGGAATGAATCGACTGCTTTTCTGGAGGCAAATTTATAGGGTTCACTTAGAGGCAAGCCCTCATCATCAGTCTGTGCAGCAGCCTTGGAGCCTTCAGAGTGTCTGACAATTGTTGCAGAATTGGCATCTTACATGTTTAACCCAGAGCCCCAAAGTCTGTTCCATACACACTGGGGGACAGCACAGGCACACACAATTATCCCCATCAGTTAGTTATATTCCCTTTGTAATTAAACCTTTGTTTGGTGTTTCAGTGCGTTCCTTGCTGCACTGGTCACTACTTTTCCATGACGTCTTCTCCTTTCTGTGTTGTTCAGGTGGTTGTGCTGCCTTGATTACAGCAATACCAGAACTCTTCGAGAAGTGCATCATCACAGGACTTGCATTTATCTTCTGTGGCTCTCCCTCCTTCCTAGTCCCTGAGATGGTAACAGAGGTGAGTGTTCTATTTTAACATGTTCCTTTTTTTATCACTGCTGATAAACAGGTGTCGGCAGAGGAGTAGCTTAGCGCTTGAAATGTGATTCAGTTCTGAGATCTGGTGGGAACTCATTTTAGGGTCAGTGCTTAGGGAAGGTTGGACTCCCCCAGCAGTGAGATTCATTTCCATGTTTCCCAACCAACTGGCCTAATGGTGTCTGGGAAATAGGCCATCCCAAGCTTCACTGTGGCCTCAGTGGACTGAGCATATTTAAGAAAATCCCAAGACCTGAAAATTAACTTTGAGCAGAGGAAAATAAAAGGCAGGGTGGCTGCCCACCATATGACTGTGCAACCTGGCTGCCGTCCAGGTCAGTGGGTGGCCCTGAAAAACACCCTGTAAGACTTAGATTTTCTAAAGAACATGGGAAAGCATCTTACTCAGCTTATATCACCTAGGAATTAGAGGGGTGGGCTTCCTGGGTACGCATCTTGAGAGGGGAGTGGCAGAGTGTGATTCCACCCCACTGCGTTAGCCTGGGGAGCTGGGGGAGAGCACTCTCTGAGCCAAAGGTATTACCCCGGTAATGCAAGTTGTATTACTCACTGAAAGAGATTTAGGCTTGAAAATGTTGTGAAGGGCTAAAAATGTGCAGAGAGATGGTTACTGCAGCTCAGCCATTTCCCTCTGACAATGGTCTGTAGGAGAAGCTAAGCAACCTGTTGCAGCTGTCAGAGGAATAAGTCTCTTATCTCAAAGGACTGATCCATAAAGGATTGATTGTCCAAGCCCTGCTCTCAGCCAGGTCATTTTTGTTACAAAATATAAATGTGTTATCAACATCAGGATATCCCGTAGACTTTCTAAGGGTATAAGAAAGCCCTAGATTATCAGCCTCTCACATTAAAAAAAAAGCCCAAGAAGAGTCATCTTAGCGTCACAGGCTGGACTCCTGCATTTAAAAAAAAAAAAAAAAGAAAAAAGAAAATGCACATTAAGAAAAAATAAATGTGTACAACTGAGAGATTTAGGAGGGTGTTCCAACCCCCTGCAGCCAGAGAAAGAGACTGTCATGACTCTTAACTCTGGTACGCTGGCTCAGACCCTAAATAGTTGAGGCCAAATTATTAATAGAGAAGGTGAGTGACAGTTTCCAGATAACACAAGTCAGGCTGCCTCCTGACATTTTCTGTCAGTAAAAATAAGTAGCCTTTCTTTACATCTAACAGAAATCTCTTCCCTGGCTCTCCTTGACGGTTCCCCCTCCTGTCTCCACCTCCAGAGATGTCTGAACAGTATAATTTCCTTTTATTTTTAGCCATCTTTCATAATTGAAAGTATCTCTGTGTCAAAAAGAAAACGTTTCCATGAATTCCTCAACAGGCACTTACTGAAAGCAATTGATGAAAATGAAATATTTAATGGGGTTTTATACCTGTGGACTTGGCAACACTGGTGCATCTCAAAAGCAAAATTTTAATGACATCAAGATGGATGGGCATGGGGCCATCATCTCAGCAGCTTCACTGGTGCATCTCTTTTGGGGTCAGGATCTGGCCTGAGGGGTTCATGAGTCCATGGCAGGTGAGCTGTTCCTCACCCCAGAGCATTCTGCTTTTCCTACTGAAGACCCAATACTGCTGCTTGGGGCAAAGCTGATGTTTCTCACTTCTCAGTAGTACTTAGGGTGGCTGCAGTGCTCTCCAGAGACCCAGCCACACCCACAGGCAGCTATTCATCTCATCTAAGGTAAGGACCACTTGGAATCAGACCCAAGGTTCAGCTAGCCCCATTCCTTCTCTTGCAAAGTGGCCAAAGCAGATGCCTCTGAAAGACAACACCACAGGAGCTCCTTAAGTGATCTCCTGCATATGTGCTGCCCACCTGCATGAGTTTGTACTTGGGATCTTCCTGAAGCATTGTTTTTGCCTTTGCATTTATTAGTCTTTGAAGGATTTTTCTTCCCTGGATTAGCTCACCTCTTCCCAGGCCAGTTCTGTGCTCCCATTTCAATGCTCAGGCAGACAGATACTGCTCCTGCTCCTGCTCAGTATCTCAGCTGGATTGTGCCTTGGCCTGAAGGGCTGCAGCAAGAACATATCAAAGCAAGTACAGGAGCAGAAACAGCCTCTCAACAGCACACAGTGAGGGACGAGGTGATTCAGTTTAATGCAACTACTAAAACCAACCCTGAGGATCCAAGGTTTTAATTGCATCCACTTCGCAAATCAAGCTCTCTCTAATCAAGCTCTCTTGTGACTCACTGCTAGCCCAGAGCTGACTGCTGTGGAGGTAGAGGACAGACCTCAGTTCTCCTCTGCCCTTTCTCCCTTCCTCACCAGCTAATAACATCCCCTTCCTATGTGCCCCCTTCTAGGCTAACCCCCCTCGCCCTCCAAGTGTCACCGCTCTGTCCCCAGCCACCTCCCAGCATGGGCAGTGTCTCATGCATCTCACAGTGTTTCAGTGGAGAAGGGTGTGGGGAACAGTGTTGTGTCCTCAAAATTAAGGAGGCAGCACCCCACCTTCTCAGTGCTGCCCCCAGACATGGGTGTCAGCGTAAGGGTCTCACTTGCTGCCTATGTCAGTCCCTCATGGTTTTCTGTTGTGAAAGCTGTGGAAAAAAGTTTTCAGCATACTGTGTCCGTTTGGGAATGATAATATGGCTAGAATTTATGAATCATAACTAATCATGTTGCCAGGTACAAGGAGGATTATACAATGTGTGATCTAATACCTGACCATTTAATCACCTGTGGTAGGTTCTGAGCACGTTGCATGACAGGTGACATCCTGACCTTTTAAGGTGAAGCCACAAAAGGTGTTTCTTTCGTAGGTGTTTCCTTGCTCCACTTGGCTGGAGCATCCTTGCGAGTAGCAGGACCTCCTGGCCTGGCAGAAGCAGGCAGGAGTGTTGTCACACAAGTGTTATCACACCTCAGAGGAGTTTCCCACTGGCATTCCTGCAGTGATTTCAACAGCAAGGGAGGAACTGAGTCTGAATTTTGCATGAGGCTGTTGCTGCTCAGGTGTCTGTAGATGCCAAAAGCCCACATGGTCTCCAAAGGAGGCTGGAAAGGTTCTGCCATCCCAGAGAAGACATCACTGGGGCAGACCTGTGGCTGTAATCTAGTCCTGCAGTGTGCCCACATATGAGTTGTGTAGGTTCAGAGCTAGCAAACTTATGCCGTTTGTGCACTGTTCATTCACTCCTGTCCACCAACCTCAAAGAAACGCTTTTCCCCTATGAAGAGCTGCCTCCATAATGAAGATATGAACAATTAAGATAATGAAGATGTCCCTTGCCTGGCAGTGACAGTCCCTTCCTGCTGCCGTCCCATCCTCAATAACCTCTTGGGCTAAGCTCATCTTAACCAATACAAATATATCTGTCGTGTGAACATAATTGCATTTAATTGCTGAGATAAATTTAAAATAATTGCCCAGGTGACGTTCACCCTTCCAGGGGCATTTGTGAATGAACAGGGATTTTCTGGGTAACCTCACGCTCTGCCCAGGTGCTGATGGTGGCTTTCGCAGACAGCCACAGCACAATTCTTCTCTTGAACATCCTCCCTGCAACCCTTGGAGTGGTTTCAAGTGAAAAACAAAACAGCGACATATTAAACGTTGCCTCCCACGCAGTGTCTCTCTTCAGCCTCCGTTGTTGCTTGCTGAGGGTTCAGGAGTCTCTGGTGGATCAGCCTGCCCCCAAAAAAGCATGTGTTTGCCAAAATAGAAGCATTTTTGCAGAAGGCAATGATTTGGCTGAATGTTTTGCCAGCATGCGTCTCTGGGTTTTGCAATTTGTTTCAGCATTTTGTGTTTGTATTTAATTTTGGATTTCATTTTCTTGTACAAGATACTACCAAAACAAAAATATTTCAATGTTTGCAAATACTTTTTTGGGGAGGGGTAGGGGGAAGACATTGATTTTCAAATACATTTTGAGATGCCAGGATTCCCTACCAAGCAGTAGGGTCATTTTCCTGTCAGTTCACAGCACCAGCTCTGGTTACACAGAAGTTAATGCCACTGTGAAAGGACCTGAACGTTTTTCCCACTAATATGCTTTACTTTCAGGATGGTGAATTATTTAAAATGCTTTCTATGACTTTAGTCTGTCCCAAGTCACAATCTCATATTTCATTGATGTCAATCTCATAATTGATTATTCCTTTTTTGGTAGCAACTGGGATCTCCTGTCAAGGACCAAGGTGCAGTTGATACCTTCCTGCATGGTGATGGAGAGCAGGGCAGATGGGGTCTGGCGTGACGCACTAATCCAGCCAAAGCTAGGGAAAACTGTGACCTGCACAACCCAGGGGGTGTTGGAAGAGGGCGAAGTCAACAGCTGAGCAGAGAAATTACACAAGCAAGGTGCAGTAGACACTAGGGTTGGTGGGCCTTAGAGAGCAAGCATGGGACAAAATAAGAAAAGGTCTTTCAAGGCAATGGGAAGCATTTGTGTTTGATATGCCTCATATATGCTGTTTTCCAGCACCTGGGAAAAACTTCTCAGTAGTCGTAGCACAAAAAGAGAGTGAAGAATAATGTGTCCAGTGGAAATTCCTGCAGCTCTTGGCTCAGCAGAGTATAATTGCTGATGACTGGAGCCTGCTCAGGATACTGGGGCTAACACCTCTGTGCTTGCAAGAGGTGGGATCTTGGGTGACCATGAGCAGTAAGTTTGGAATATCATTAAAATAGCAACACCTGCAGCAGCACAGAGCCCTGAACTCCCTGCTGAGGAGTTTCAGTGTGCTGCTAACTTAGAGGGAAGATGTCACTTACTAAGTCACCCAAACCACTTCCTGCAGCACCTGCTTTTACCACGTCTCCTATCCAAATAGTGGCTAGACCCATGTAAAAAATGCTGTCTCTGCTGGAATAGCTGAGCTGGGCATTGCTGGATCCACACCACACATTGCCAGAGGGATGGCTGCAGGAGGAGTAATGTACAGAAAGTGTAACACCTGTGCCCGTGCCACAGGCAGAGCCAGAGCATGGCCCTGTTCCATACTGGAGCCTGTCAGAGTACAGCTCTTCATCACAGCCCTCAATGGAGTCAGGCAGCACGCAGGCGCTTGTGGCTGCTTGCAGGCTTTTCCACGTGTGAGTGTATTGCTGGATATGAAATACATTGGGAATGGTCATTTAGGATTGCTGCCCAAGCATCTTTGGGGCCAAAGTGGTACCAGCTTTCAGATCATGGATGCGTCAATCCAGATGGAGATGGACAGCCAACATGAACCCTGGTCCTGCACCAGAGGTCCCGTCTCCAAAGCAGCTCCTCCAGGAAGGGCATGGGTTTGGTCAGAACCTTCTCTCCTGAGCTGGGAACTGGTGCATTGGTGGTCCCTTGATTGCCATGGAGTTACATGGTCACAACTCACATGCCAAAGACAAAAACCCCATAGTGATTCCCTCTGGTCATTATTTTCTCAACATATTGACTCCGCCAGGCAGTTAGCAACAGTGGGCACTGTTGGCGGAGTCAGGAACCCTCTGCAGTGGAGGTCCTCCCTTGCTTTCCTTCTTGAAGAAGGAACCTGAGTGTCCCACTTGCTCCCTGGCCTGGAGAAGACCTGGCACAGCAGATCTGCAAGCTGTGGACATTTTACACTCCCACACAGTTCCCCAGCGCGTGGTCAAGCTGATTTGATGACTGTTGTTTCTGGATGTGGACTGGAAGACAGGCAGAGACATCTCTCAGGCTGGCTGGAACCTTCAGCAGGGAGCAAGGCTGTGGCCCTCCCAGCTGCCTGCTTGCTCCTCAGCTTTCTCTTTCTCAAGGGCTTCAGGAAGCTGCAGAGATTCAGAGATACGTTTTTTCCCCTTTCTTGAAAGTGTGGCTAAAAATAAAGAGAGTATTGAAACCAAGCCCAGCCCATGAAGCAGAGTGCGTAGGTGTGATGCTAACCAACACCTGGGGCTGTGGAGCATCCTGGGGGAGCTGGCACCCATCTAGCAGACATGTTCTCTCTTTCTCCTCATTCTTTCTTTGGCACCTTGTCAAAGAGCACACAAGATAATAAATCTAAAGTCATTTTGTTTGAAAATGACCGACGCACGTTGTTCCAATTATAAGGAGGACAAGAAGACAATGGTTTTCCTTTGTAAAACTGACCAGGACCCCCGAGCTGCTCCTGTGCTCTCTGCTTTTATTTCCTGGCTGAAGGTTTCTAGAGGTGGATGGTAGAAAATTACAATGGCAGGTATTTCTTCGTGGTAGCAGAGCAGGATGTCTCTGAGGTTTGCCTTTGGCAGATGTAAATAGACCAGCAGACAACATGCAGTGCTGGCAAAGCGGGAAAGGAGCTCCTCCAAGTGTCGTGACACCATGGAACCTCAGCTCAAGACCTGAAAGTAAGGCTGCGCAATGTGGGCATGCCAGCCCCACAGCACATCCCTCACTCATACCCTCCCAGCTTGCGCGTAGGTAGGTCTTGTGGGTGTGATGGGGAGCTGCAGGTCTCCCCTGAAGATGGGGGATTTGTAGGGCTTTTGCATAGCAAGAAAAGTCATAAAACGTGCGTGATGCTACCATAGTCCCCCCAGAAGACCTGTGCCTCCACCCTGCCATAGCAAAGGGGATTGGGGCAGGGTGGCCATTAACATGTTAATCCTTACACAGCCTGAGGGCTGCAGCTGCCGTGGATGAAGGGCTGTGGTGGACGAACATGGACTTAGCATCATCTGTACTGCAGCGGAGACTGGCATTTGGTACAAAGGGAATTTCCACTGCTGGGTTCGGTAAATTGCTTGGTGATACCGTGAACTTGGAGCTGCTCATATCCTCCCTTTGCATGGCCAGGAGGGTCTGTATGCAGCCTTCGGGATGGGAGAGTTACCCTCTGCTGCAAAACAGCCTAGGGTTTGGTGGATAAAGGTAGCACAGGTGGGACAGTGCATGTACAGGATGAATTTTATGGTCTGCGTTAGTCTGTAACAGCCTACGCAGGTGCATCTCTGGGGCGCAGTGTCCCAGCTACTGCAGCAACCTGAGAGGCAGTAATTCCCCTTTCCTCCCTGCCTTCTCCGTCCACAATGCCTTTGGTAGGACTGGGAAATGGCAGGAAAGTAAGTATCCTCACAGAAAGCCGTGTCGGAGAGCGACAGAGCTGGACGGAGGGCTGCAAAAATCTGGTGGGAACCAAACAGGCTGTACTTCCAGTGGCAACTTCTCAGAGATGGGCTTCCAGGGACAGCCCAGGCAGTACTGCCTGTGGACACCAGCAAAAGAAAAAGCCATGAACATTGCCTAGACCCGCCGCATGAACCTCCCCTCCCACTGTCCACCACCCCTGGTGACATAAGCGCACAGCTGGAAGCAGTTTATTCCCCCCCAGCCCTTTCCTGCTCATCTGGAGCCAGCAGCAAGAGCAGGAGCTGCTGTCATAGAGGGACCCTGCAAGTCCTCTGATGAACATGCGGACCAAGCGCCGTTTCCCAGGGGGATCGGGGAGGATTGGATAATTAATCACAGCTTGTCTGGGGGTGGATGAGGAAGTCTGAATAAAGGTGTTAACGGCTCTTAAAGGCTTTCCGGGTTCGCAGAGGGTGCTGCCTCAAACAGATTATCTGGAAATATTATTAGCTGGGGTGGGAAAGGGTTTTTTTTCGTTCTCTAGGCTCTTTGCAGCCACCCTAAATCTGCTTGAGCTGTGGAGACAGGTTTTATTTTGTGGGGGGAGGTGGGGGAGAGGTGTTGGCTGTCAGTGGGTCAGCAATTAATTGGTTTATTCCTTTCTCACAGTTATTTTCTAACAAACGTCTGCTAAAACCCTAGTGCCCACTTTGTCCCAGCTCAGCAAACAAGAACCACAGGGATTTGCACTGGGGGGGGACCCCAGGCCATGAGATCGGCTTTCCAGGCACTGCCAGGAGGTCCCTTGTCCCCTGCCAAGCCTCTTTGCCTGTTGTCTCATCTTAGGAAGAGGATGTGATTAGTGTTTTCTGCCATGGGCTGTCAGCTGAGGGATGAGAACTGCGTGCCAAGAGGAGACAAGAGCTGCCACGGATGGATGGTAAGTGAAAGCAGAGACGTGCCCCCTTTGCTCCAAAGGAAACTTTCCTTCCAATGTCTCCATGGCCCATTAGTTCAGACAAAGGCTCTTGTTCAGCCCTCTGCCTTCTGTCCTGGCAGAAGTAGCCCTCAGCCATGTGTTTCTGCGTAAGGGTGGGCTCTCCATTTCTCATGAAACCAGCTTTATCAGAACAATGTTGCTGCCTACCCATGGCTTTGTCACAATTCTAGTGCCTTTGCAAGTCAGAAACAGGGGGTGCCATCAAAGCAGAAACCTTGTGCCCTTCCAGCTCCAGCTCAGCACAGTTTCTGCCCCCCCAGCTCCACTGCTGTAAATGAGCTGAAGTCAGTGGCGGGGCTGTGCTGGCACAGCTATGCCAGGCAGCAGGATCTTGCTGGGAGCATCGCAGATGGCTCTCTTAAGGTAATAGCTCTGACAGTGCATCTTGAGCTAGGAAATCACCTTTCAGACCAGAGCAGGAATGGAGAAAGAACATGGCTTTGGCCTGAAGGATTTTGATATTTGTAGCTTGGCATCATTTTGGCTTGGAGTGAAAAGCAAACATTTTGAGTCCTAGAAGAGTGATGGAGCAGGGACTGTGAAAATGCTGCTGCAGGGTAGTCTGCCCTCTGCTACGCCTGCCTGGCCTCCTCAAAGCCTGCTGGGCAAGCGGGAAACCCCCTCCATGGAGAAATTAATTTGAAATCACATTGTCCACAGGGAACATTCCCTATTGCCGTGCTGCTACTTCTCTCTTCCTAGATCTTTAATAGGCATTAGGCACTCTGAGTAGAGTCCCACGGGCTGCTATATTCATGGTTGCATTGATTTCCAACAACTAAGTTAGCCCCAAAGAAAGCATAATGAAAGCAGCAGATTTCCAGGTCTCTCTTTTCCTTTACAGAAGACTGTCCCTTTCAAACATGAAGCACAGCAAGTCCAAGCTGGATCCTCATTCTCCTTGGGGATCGACCTGCAGTGATGATGAGAGAAACAGAGCAAGTCCCCAGCCCTCTCCAGAGGTAAACTGCAAAACCACAGGCTTCACCAAAGCCCTTCGAGCCAGCCCATCTCCCAGCAGAGTCTCTGTCCCTTTCTCTCGATGCAGGGCTGGAAATAATGACAGGTATGGAAAATCCATTACAAATAACTAAATAACCTTCCGTGCAGCGCTGCTGACTCCGTAAGCGCTTCCCCAGCTGTTGGGACACTGCAGGAGCACTCCCTGGAGTGAGCGGACACAGGTGGTGCTGGCATGTGTCTGGAAACAGCCTGACTGTGGGGAGGAGGCTGAACTTTCTGGTTGTCTGGACCCTTCCCCTCTGCGGCAGGACCTCTCGCCAAGCCCTGTGGCCTCTCAGGGGTTTCCAGACAGCCTGACGTCCGCCCCAGGGGAGTCCCACTGGAGGCCAGGGTTCTGGGCTCAGTGATTTGAAGGCAGTGGCGGCAGAGCAGGGAGATATCCTGTTTCCTCGAGACAGAAATGTAATTTTGCACTAAAATTGTTTTTTCCTCCCGAAAGGTCCTTAAGCATTTGACAAGCTGTTAAGAGGGAGGAGGAGGATCTGGCTGGCCAACCTGCGAGGTAGTGGTGGGCTAGAGGGGAAGGGAAGGGACCAGGTGCTGCCCAGCTCCATGCTGGCAACCAGCACATTAACCATGGGAAGAGAGAGGTCTCGGCCAAGGGCTCCAGCAAAACCCTACCTACCATCAGGTGCAACCCACCAGGGGCTTGTTACTGTCTGTCCACTGGTACCTGAAGCAGCACATGTTGTTGAATAGCTCCCACATGCTCATACTGAACCCAAGGGCTCTGTCCACACCCAACATGGCATGGTTTTTCCCCAAGGGTTCCTGGAGAGCACGGAACAGGCAGGAACCAGGAGAGGGACAGGCTGTCTTTATGTTAGACTCTTGTTACTGTGTCAAATAAACCAGAAAGCAAAGGGTCAGTGTTTCTGGTGTGCAGGCAAGCTTTGAACTAAGCCAAGCTCTTGCATGTTCCAGTGTCCCTTTCCTTCTTGAAGGACGTTTCTAGTAACACGTTTCTGGGTAAGGAAATCAGCCATGTGGTCAGCAGGGTGGCACACAGAGCTCTGAACTTGATAGTGCTAAGGGCAGAGAGGTGCTCCAGGAGGAGCAACTGGACAAGGGGCTTTTCACAGGCATCTCCTACCATATTCTTCCAGTGCTCCTCACCTCCCTGCGGACTTTAATTCTGCAAAGCAAGTTGGATTGTAACCACTGGGACTGGATAGATGTACCTGGTTAGTTGTCCCATTATAGGGATAGATGGGCATAGTGCACATGATAGAGAAGAGACCAACTACTCATTCTTGTCTTGAAGAGCCTCCTGTTGGAAGTGAAGGACCAGGGTTCACACTACAGCTTAAAATTGCATTGTCTGCCCTGATCACGCAAGGTTTATTTTCCCACACTGGAAAATGAATTCAACACTATTGGCAAAGCTGGGGGCTGGGAAGTTTTAATTACTGTTTGTACAGTGCTTTGGGGCTCTGGAGTGAACGGCACTAGAGGCCTGGGAAGGGTTATATTATATATTGGCAGTTACTTATACTTTATTATAATATATATCTGAGCTCTGTAGTCCTATCAACAGCTCCTTCCTGATGTCTAGATGCAGTGGGGCTTCCTACTGCAAGCAGTACAAATACCCCCCTCCTGTAGCTGCTTACTGCTGCTGAGCATCACTGCATAGTAAGAGGACCTACTAAAGTCCAGTGTCCACCTCCAGCCAAAATAAACTCAGCTAGCATGTGCCTGTGAATACCCAGCTGCTATGCAGAGGAGAAGAGCCCCCAAGCTCTCCTCTCACAAGGCTTTTCGCATTAAAGCATCTCCTCCTTAGGTGACGCAGCCACATCCTGCATTAGCCTTCCTGTCCCCCTCCTTGCTCAGAACACCACCTCCTTAATTATAATCCATCAAATTCCTCTCTCCTCTACCTGGAAAAAATGGGATTTGAGGACAAGGAACAAATGCGAAGGCATAAGTCTCTTTTCATGGGAAAGGAAATCTATCCAGCGCCCTGCTGGGAACCCTGCTTTGCCTAAACCCCGGCATAATGCAGTAAGAAGTTAAGGCTCTTAGTGGGCGAACAGCGCAAGAGTCCTGTTAAGCACATCTCAGGTCTTTGTGGTCAAGTGCTCTGTGTTGCACCCGGCGCACCATGTTCTGCACAACAGGGCAATTGTGGCTCCGCTGCTCAGGCATCAGCATCCCACGCTTGCCCGGTGCAGGCTCCAGAGAGGATGGGCTGTTCAACAGCCTCTCGCAGGTCAAAGCCAGTACTTCAGAAAATTATTTTGTAGAGGACTGGAGTGTTTCAATGTCAGCAAAGTCCTGGGAAAAGCACACATTAGCTATCGATTAGCATGTGTGTACAGCTGTGGGCGTGTGAAGTAATATGGTATCTAGGCTTATGATACCATCCACATGAAAATCAGTGAGGGACTGTGATGACTTTGACTTAAAATATGATATTTTCTTTTTCATCCCATTTGTGTTTTGGTGGCACACTTGGTTTTCTGACATACTGCAGAAATATTCAGGTGATTACTGCGAGGGGCAAAACTAGTTACTTAAGATTTGACAAAGCTTCTAATATACAAAAGCCTCCTCAAAAGATGTGCTTTCCCTCTCTAGCCAGCTGTCACCCAGTGGTTCCTCCTGAACGGTGGCTCCCTGGGGCAGCGGGCAACCCCTCGCTGCCTGTGCCAGGCACAGCAGGCAGGGCAGGATAAGCCAGGCAAGGCCCCCAGGGTGAGGACAAAGCCCATGTGACAGCACTGGAGTCCCCACCCGATGGGTGACAGTGCCTGCGCTCCTTCCAATGTGTCCCTTCCAGCCTGGGGCAGCCAGAAGGCAGGAAGAAGTTAGCTGAGCCTCTGTGACCCTGCTGCTGCTGCTCAAGAGGTTTCATTTACTGCCATGTACATTAATGGCTTCTGTTTGGTGGCTGCTGGATTGAGATCTGTAGCTTTCTCAGGGTGATTGGTTCTAGGTTCCATGGGTTACCACAGCCACGTCACCAAAATCAGGTGAGGAACATATCTGCTGGTCCTTTCAGCAGCACCAGAGTGTGTCAGAGTGATGGAGCCAGCCCAGCCCCACACCAGGGAAGCGGAGAAAGGCACAGGGCTTCTAACGGGCTGACTTGCATCCCTCCAGCACTTCCCCACTGGCAAGCAGATATTTTGCAATGGGTTTATTCAGTCTGGGGTAACTCCTGTTCTTTCTCTTTCAGGATATTCTTCTGTGCAGCCCACCTGACATCCAGCAGTGGTGAAGAAGCAAATGCATGGATCCAGGTGTTGCCTGCTGCTGGGCTTCTATCGCAAGCACTCAGGAGTGGTAAAAAGAGGGCTGAGACCACAAATTTCACCTTTAATTTAAACCCCCCTTTTTAGGGATGGGGCCAGAGCTGGCCCTGCAAGGGAGAATCCCAGCTCCAAGCACTCCAAGGAAGTAAATAGACCTTTTAAAGTCATTTAATGCTCAATAAAGCAGGGAGGGATTCTGCATGAAGCCGCAAAAACAATTCTGAGGAAGGAACGCAGCTTGCCTCCTGCCCCCTTCCCCTGCAAACTGAAGGATGGAGGGTGTCCATTGCCGCCCATCGCTTCACGTCAGCATCCCAGGCAAGGGCAGCATCCCTGGTGCTCAATGGTTTCTTTGAACACGGTTCTGTTTAGGTTGGCTGTCACTGATCCCAGCCTGCCTTTGGCACTTGGACACTTTTAACCCCTCAGGGAGGGACTGGCATGGCCAGCTGGAGCGGTAGAGTGCAAGCCCACTGCACACTCCGCTCCGTGGCTGCTGAGGACACTGCCACGATTCATTCATGTCCCTGCTCAGGACACAGATGGTAAACATGGTAGGGAAGCCGGGCCATGTCCCACCCCAGCTTGGCTGCCTGCCTCGAGGTCTCTATCTCCCAGAATTTGGAGCTTGCCTCTTTTTCCATTGCCTCTAAGGAGCAATGGTGAATGTTTCAGTAACGTTTGCTAAAAATAAAAATGTCAACAGAAATAGCCATTTAATAACACGAGTCTGTGCATCCTTGGGCCCTGAGTGATCTTCAAGCTGGGAGGAGAAATACTGAAATAGCTCACGAGTTTGAAGATACTCTGAGAAACTCCCTTACTGCACATGGGCCAGCTCTCACCAGCATCGCCTAGGGAAGGAGAGCTGTTTGAGGACTGTTTTCCCTAGCTCCCTAGGCAAATAGTCAACCCCTCTCCAGAAACAGTCTATCTGTCTGATACTCTGTTTGATAGAAAAGTCTGTGTCTGAAAAAAAGAAACACAACTTGTGTGACTGTGCTGAGATGCCTGCAAAGTGGCAGCATATGGACTGGTTACTGTTCCTCCACTTAAGTAGGGTGTTCATTTTCTGTTATGACTTTCACAGGGAAAGAAGTCAAAGGATATAGGCATCCCATGTTGGGCAAGGCTTTGCTATACAGGAATGCACAAATCTGGTCCAGTTCATAATAGCCTTAAATATCAGGGAGTGGCTTTGGATGGAAAACTCAGGAGCTGTCTCAACAGCAACACTATGCAGCAGCACAGGAGAGAAACCAGAGAGCAAGTATTTTGTGCAGCCTTTTGGGGAATGAGTGGTTGATACAGGGTGTAAAGATAACAAAATTAACTCCTACTTGCAGTTCAGGCAATGTTAAACCCCTGCAATTCAGGCTTTTGGGAATGATCATATTTGTCGTCCTTGCTTGTCTTCCTCAGGCCCTAATCTGTCCCCACAAAAATCCCTGGCTGGCTCCTGGATAGGAACCAGCAACAGGGACAGAAGCTTCTCCCCACCAGCTGAGGATGGATGGTGGATGCCAGTGGTTAAAGCACTAGTCTAAGCTGCATTAACCCGTCTTTTGTGCTCCATCTGTAAGTTGGCAGGTCTGATGGGTGTGCTACACAGCTACAGAGAGTGGTGCTCAGTACAGGAACGAGGCATCTGAGGACATCAGGACAGTGAAAGCCCTGTCCTACAGCCTGAAGTCTCACAGCAAGTGTCCATTAATAAGCCATGCCTACGCTTCCTCCAGGTATTTACAGTGCGCTTTTCCCCTGTTAGCTTTGAAAACCACAGCTCCGTTTTGACATACCAAGTCCTTTGCTTTTAGTCATGAATTTGGTACTGCAAGTGCATTTGGCTGGGAACATGTGTTGGTAAAACCCTACTTCATTTTGAGAAGTGAACAGGATTTCCCTCTAAAAATGATCTCTGTCTCCAAATGAACAGTTTCAGCCTGTCCTCTGGGAGCCTCTCTGCTGCAGAGACGGTGGCTGGCTGGCTGGCTTTAATGCTGGCTGCAGACTGGTGCCACCGAACCCATGCAAAATATAAAGGTGACAGCATCAGCCCAGCCAGCAAGGTCACCTCTCCTCTGAGCAGGCTGTCCCAGGGGAATGGAGGCAGGTGGGGACTCCTGGGTGCTTGGAAAGGGACCTTTGGAGACTTGCCAGCATGCAGGGACCCCCCAAAAACCCTGAAAGGTGGCTGGTTCCTTACCCTCTCCTGGGGCAGAGCCCCTTGTGCCATGCTGGTTCTTTGGCAAATGAGCTGAAACTGGCATAACTGCAAAACGGGGCCAACCAACAACAGGGATGAGCCCGGCTTGTGAGTCAAGATGGGCTGGAAAAGTAAGCAAAAAAGCATTTTCAGCCCACAGAAACAATAGGGAAATGAACTGGAAACTTGGACCTCTGAATTCCTCCACCCTTCCCCACAGAGAGCAGTGGGGTGCAGAGGGCAGTGCTCAAAATCCAGCATTCCTTGTAACTCAGTTGTACCCTCTAAGAAACATCTTTTTGCCATTCCATGTGCAGCTCCTGCTGGAGTGACTTTCTCCTCTTCAGCTGGAGCCAGAGACAAAGGAAAGAATTGTTGGTAATGAGCAGTTTATGAAGAAATTCATCTGGATATTTGCATCACTAGTACAAGGCAAGGCAGCACCGCAACTTTCCTACGGTAGTTAAGGACAGCACTCAGAGGAGGCTGGGAGCCTCCAGGTCCTGCAAATGGTTAAAGCATGTTTCAGCATTGCTCGTTTGCAAGAGAAGAACCCAATTTGCATTGCTGGAAAAACAGCCATGCAGAAAACCACAAGAACCTGTCATTCTGGTCAGGCCCTTGGATTTTGACAGGATTTTTTGAATACTCCTTCGCAATTAAAATTCCCACTGGGTTGTCTTGCTGTTTGCAAGGCCAATTGGGACTGGGAAGGTGCAAGTAAGCTGGCAAGTGGGATTGCCCCGAAGCATCGAACTATATTCAATTAGCCCACCTCAACTGCAGGAACATGGTTAGCTGGCAGCACATCACCCCTCCTGGTAAATTAGATACCACACAGTGGCTTAGTCACACCAGAGAAGTTAATGGCTCACAACTTGCTGAGACAAATTCCTCCCAGCTTTAATTAGCCATGAGATGCTGAAGTGCCTAAAGGTTTCTCCCTGCCCCTGCCCTTGTTTACACTCAGTGCATCAATCCGGTCTGAACTCAGGTCTCCAAATATTTGTAGTGAGCAATAATGCTAAGTTTTGCCATTGCAGCTCTCTGCAATCAGCTGGAAAACACAGATCTGTACCCTCAGTCTTTACAAAAACACAAGGATATACCTGGGTCCCAGAACTTCAGCAAGAGAGCCAGAGCTGCTCATCCAGCTTCTACTCTGCTGTGTGCTGGCTCAGTGTCACCCCCAAAAAGAAATGACAGGAGAGGCTTCAGGCATCCTGAGGGTGGAGCAGGGACCACATAGCAGGAGCTGCTAGTATAAATGAAGGAGCCCTTAACGCTTAAGACTTGATCCTGCCTTTGCTGTGTGTTTTTTATACCACGTCTTGTAAAATCAATTGCAGGTCATGTGTGCCCATGTATGGTGCTTGGTTTTGCCGGTGTGTCCGTGACAAATAGAGGTGACTTGGTGGGAGGCTGATGTGACTTTGACTACCTGAATAGTGACCCCTGGGTGTCCCTGCGCAAGCTGGGGTGCAGGAGTTGATCAGTCCTTGGAGGGAGGCCCAAAGCCAGCACAGGCTGGAGGGCATCTAGCAAGGCTGGGGCTGATTTTTTTTGCTGTGAGTTTGAGATGAGATGCTCTCATCCTGGATGGCTTGGGCAGATCTGTTTGGCAATTGAGCATCTCTGCTCAGCTTGTGGTGTTTGAGGATACTCTCCCCTTTCCACATCTCCTCCCCTCCCATCAATATTTCTCTTACTGACGTGATGACAGCCAAGGAACTGAGGTGTTTTCAAATGAGCCTACATAATTCTGATGGTGACATGAAGGTTCCCAGTCCAGCCAGCTCACACTTGCCAGTGCTAGACTTAGCACTTCTTATCTGACAGCAGATGCACTGAAAATCTTAAAAACAATCTGCATTTTAACCTTGGTTGTGCTAAACAGCCTTCAGGATGCAGTGGTGCATGTTGCTGGTTGCAAAGAGCGCTGTTGGCAGTTGTTAATTATGTTTAATTCGCACTAACAAAGCACACAAAATCCATGTCCTATAAACTGTGCTAAAGATAAGTGTGGCTTTTATATAAAGATGTACAATATTAATTTAAAGATCTGAGGTCTGCTGACCCTCCAGCTTGTTGCACAACCTTTCATATGTGTAAAAATCGATGTGAGAGGCAGTCCGCTTGGGTTTACCTGTTCATACTGGCAGCAGAGAGCTGCAGTTGCTCTGCGGGGATGGATGGGTTTGAACATGCATGGCACTAAGGCATGCGCTTAAAAACTTCCAGCTCATAAATACTCATTCTGTGTTCCAGAGGTACTCATCTGAACCTGACTGCAATGAGCCGGATGCCAGATAAGGGTTACAACGCCCATCTTCGTGTTGGTTGGTAACAACTGTGGCATTGGTTGCCAGAAGTGCTGGGTGGCACGCAGCAGCCGTGGCAGCAGCTGCGGAGCCCTTGCCAGTGGCAGTGCTGCCATGGCACTGGCAAAGTAGCCCTGGGATAGCAAGGGGACAACTTGGCTCTGTAGCAGGAGAGGGGAGGGGAAGAACCTGTTTGGCTCCAATAAATGATGCTGTTCTCCTCCAGCTAAAATGGAGCTTGAACTAACACCTTATTCCTCCCACCCAGACTCAGAAAATGGGAGCCTCGGTTTCTGGGATGTTTTCCTTTGCCAAGCCTCTGCATGGCTCCATTTTAGTTAAAAGCCCAGCCCCTGAGACATCTGTGTCAAGGATCTGATGCTTGGCTGAGCACATATATTTAAGCCGACACAAGCAAGTGAAGGGGGGAGCAATCCCACAACATGATCTTGTGGATTTCTGACTATGTTATAGCAGCGTGAGGGAAAGAGGGGCAGGAGCAGGAGGAGGGGACAAGAAGGTGACCCTGCTGGCAGGAAAACAAAGGCCTGGCCCTGTTAATGCAATTCATAGCGGTGAAGTGCTCTTTCAGACCCTCCACCCAGCATTAGGTCCAGTACCTTTGTGGGAGGTGATGCCTGGGTCCTTTTGCCCAGACAGGCACTGCTGTGACAAGCAAGCTTTGCTGGTCATGTGTTGCACCTTAGAAAGGCATTTGCTGGTTTTGGCATTGGTTGTGATGCTCAGGAATTGAGAGGGTTTTCTCTTCTGCAATTATCAGAGTGGCTGAAAGGCAGAAGTTCTGTAGTACCTGGCATTTTGTCTCCCATCTATCTCCGGGCTGGAAGACTGAGAAGCCAAAAAGGGCGTAGAGGATTGCCTTTACCCCTTCTCCCAGCATGGGTTAGGAGAAGCAAAAGGATAAATCAGGGGACATTTCAGCACTTACCTCCTGTTTTTACAGAAATCACTATACATTACAAGTGCCTTTGCACATTTTATAGCACTTTAAAAAGCTAATGTAGCTAAGCTGGAAGTTGGCTTGTTCAGAGAAGCACAAAACATGTGCAGCCATAAAAATCCCTCATTTGATGCCAAGTTATTGCATTTTCAAGTGTCTGAAAGGCAATCACTATTATGCATCCAAAGAGTTCAGATGACTCCCCCCAGCTCCTAGTGGTTGGTGAGAACAAAAACACCAGCACAGCATCTTGCAAACTGGTGTTGTGTTGTTGCCATATGGTACAGATGTTTCGGTAGCAAAGGCAGCCTCCATCTAAGGCCTCGCCTTTAGAAGAGGAGCAACATGCTTTCGTGCAGTTGGAAAAAACATGTAGCCTAATTGAAAAGGACAGAGATAAGCAAGACAATGCCAAAAGGCCAGAGAAGTAATGGTCCTGGAGCAACTGACATCCCTCTAACAAGGAAATGTGGTTCATGGGGGTTTTGCGTTGCAAAAATGTTGTCCCAAATCCCTGCAAACTAGTGAGGGGTTCGGTATTAATAGGGTTTATCTCTTCTGTCTGGTTCTTATTCCTACAAAATGTGTGGGACTTTGTTACCTTTGGAAAAGCTGCTTCTCTGCCTAGTTTGATCAGGATGTTCAGAATTTATTGGTGGTACCCATGAGACATGCATACATGCATGCACAAATACTCAGTGTGGTCACATAAACTCTCTTCCCTTAGGAAACCAGGATAAAAACATGGCCTCTCCAAGTGCTTGACTCAATGCTCAGTGTTTAATAGCTGTTCCCATGTCCCCTTCCTCTCTTTACTTGGACATTTGATGTGTTTGATTGCTGGAGGGAAGAGGGAGGAAGATAAGTGTTGGTGTTAATGGTAAGGGATGCTGGTTGTCTCCAAAGCTCTTGCTCTGCCCTGATTCAGGTGATGGTTGGGTCACCTTGGCCCCTCTTCTGCTGCAAAGAACAGCTTCATCAAGCCTAAGCATGTCATCCTCTTCAGAAAAGGTCCTGGCTGTGGGAGGAAAGCCACCTTCAAACAGGGAAGGGGGTCGGACGTGCTGAGTGTGCGGGTCCAGCCAAGGGTGCAGCCATGAGCTGGCCCACGTGGTGGTGGCAGCCTGTTCAGCTGGTGCAGAGGACAGCTTGATCTGGCAGTAGCAGTTGGTGCATTTCCTGACTGCAGCCTCCTTAAGGGGAAGGCTGAAATCTGTTGCAGGAGCAAGAAGCCAGGAGCATTGGACGCTGGCGGAAGAAGGAGCATGATTCAGCCACCTGAAGGCATCTCCCTGTAGGAGAATTACCTTCTCTATAAAGCAGCAGGCATTGCTCTTAAGTGTTATCAAGCTTAAATCGGTTCCCTAGGTGACATCCTGGTAAGTGGATTTCCCAATTAAGCACATCGCGATTAAGTGGGATGTACTGTAATTACAGAGTGCTCAGTGCTAGGAGCAAATCAGATCCGTTTGTAGCAGAAGGGCTGGATCGAAGCTCTTCCCCAGTCTGGAGTGGGTTGTACCAAGGCATTTCTGTAAGTGTGAAGGTGGGCAGGCAGGAGATGGGATTTTGCAGCCACCCCCATCATGCCAGTCAGCATGTTCCCTACAGAAGGAAGATGCTGGAGAAGCCCTGGTGCCACATCTTTAAACCCTCTGATACAGGAGCAAATTCCTTTTGAGGATGCACTCCCCTGTCTCCTGCTAGTCCACAATCCGCTGGATGAAGCCTTTGCTCCTGCCAGAGAAAACACCCCTTAGCAGAGATGGCTGTGTGGATGCTGCGTAGGGAAACAGTGGCTCTTCCTATGGATGCAGAGGGTGTCAGATCGTGCTGCCACCTGCCAGACAGACATTACAGCCCCTCAGAGCCAAATTCCCTTTGCACAGCCTGAAAGAAGTGGTTTTCCTTTCATGGCTCCCTCTCCCCATCCCTCTGGTTTCCTCTGCGAAGGTGTCCCACCCCCAGCACAAAACCTCATGGTCCTGGAGTCAGACTGGGGCTACATAAGCCCATTCCTCTAATGTTTTGTGGTTACCAACTGCTGTTGGGGCATCATGGGGGAAGAGAAAGAAGATGCTCCTTTGTTCGTTGTTTGTTAGTGAAAGGAAGAAGAACCGAGCATTTACTGACTTGGATTGCTCGGAGTATTTTTAGGTGGATGGGGATATGAAGTCTGATTGGAGACCTTCTGGAGATTAACTGGTCAAGGTAACACCGGAATGCTGGAGATGGGACATGAAGTGTAGATGCCGTGCAAAGGGAGGTGAAATCCCTGCCAGGAGGAGTGTGTGGCACAGGAACATGGCGCTTTGGAACTGGAGGAGGACACTAGACCTGAACCATGGACATTCAGATCAGACAAGCCTCCAGATTAGAGCCTGTTTTACTACTCACCAGGTTTACCCAGCTGCCCCAGGATCCTTAATTCCCAACTGGCTAGGCAGTGACGTAAGTGTGATGCAGCATGCTTTCCCTCCAGGCTCTCAGTCCCCTAGGTCACGCTGGCCGCTGCACGTCTTTGGTGGCTATGGGGCTTCTAGGGGTCTTGTGCCTATAAGCCAGATGACCAAAAAGCTCTTACACCTACCACACCTGTGTTCTTCTTCAGCAGGGTTACAGGGTGGGGGGCAGAAGACTATCTAGTTCCCAGAGGTGAGACTTTATATTTTGGAGTGACATATTATATGATTTTTAGCTGCAGAAGGAATCTTACAGCAGGATAACGGGAAGCCGATGAGCTGCTCCTACCTTTGAGAAGGTTAAACCACATGCACGTGAACTGGCTCTGTCCTGTGTGGACGTGGATTGATTCGCACTCCCACTTGCTGGGCTGACCCCCCAGTGCCCCCAGAAGGCACGCTACGCCACTGCAGCACCTCAAACCCCTTGCTGATGCCTCCTCGATGCCCGCTGTGCCTGTCCCTCTCCCACCTCAGCAGCTTTCCTCCTCCTGCCAGCCCAGCCGGGCTGTGGCATCCCTGCAATGCTCGTATCCGATCCCTCCGGCTGTCCAGCCAGAGATGCGCAGCAGCCTGTGTGCAGCGGCTCTGCTGCTGTTCCACCCCGAGGTCCTTGCTCTGCTGCTTCTTCCATACTGCTGGTTTTGCAGTGCCACCCACTGGCAGAGGCTCCCCAGAAAACCTCCTTTGCAGCTTTTCTCTGCCACAGGTGATGCTCCAAAGATGAAATATTAGAAGGATGGCTCTGCTGGGTGTAATTCACAGAGCACGTCACATGGGTGCTGGTCCAGAACATCTGGAAACCTTCTGGCATCCTTTCCAGTGTATCTCAGTGTACGCTGAGCCCAAGCTGCAAGGTCACTGGGTTGGCAGAGTCCCAGGTGTCAGCTCAGGGTGTGATTAAGGCAACTCACTGGCTTGCCCCGATGGGCCATTCAGCCCTGCGTCCTGCCTGTGGCGTGCCAGATTGGTTTATGTAGGTTCTGTAGTCATGCTTTCCCACACAGGATAAAATACAAACTCCTGGCTGGTATCAAACCCCATGCTGTACATGAGGAGCATGCTCCCAGGGATGCAGGCCAGGGCACTTGTGCAGGTGAGGAAGCTTTGGGACAACTTCATTTAACAGTCAGCCTGGTCTACCTGAATTTGCCTTGTGCCTTCTGACCACATTTATACTCTTGCCTCCATCCCCAGTTTAGTGCCCGATGTGAGCCCAGTTGAGAAGCAGGAGGAGAGACGGCAATGAAGACAGCAATGCAGCTCTCGGAGTTTGTTCGTAGAGAGCTGACACACACAGGAGACGGCTGCCGGGCTGGTGCCCTGTCGAGGCAGCCCAGATCAGCTCACTGCCTGGGTGCAATCGCCATGTCGGTGCAGCAGCAGCACAGATGCCAGGAACTTTCTCCCCAGCCTCCTAATAGGCAGTGAGTGCTTGTTTAAAATAAAGCCTGACAAATGGCATGTTGGGGGCGTCAAGTCCTGGAGCACTGTCTTCCGAAAAGTATGAAAAGGCACTGGAAGAGAGCCTGGCACAGCCTTCCAGATGACAGTAATTAAAGGCTTTTGCACTCAGGCGCTGGGAGCTGCTCCTCTTGCAAATTTGTCTTGATTGAAGAGGAAGAGAATGATTAGACTGAAGGGGACTGATGGGGGTGGCAGGCAAAAACATGGAGGTAAGTCTCTAATTGTCTTCTCTTTTTTTTTTTCTCTCTTCCTCTGTCCTAAACAGTGTCCACGTGGGTGGAGGGAGCAGCACTCCAGCTCCGCACAGCCTGGGCTGGCTCTGCCTGAGCCGCTTAGGGGGTGTTAAGCTGAAAAGGAGCGGCTCTGCTCTGGTCCTGCCCATGCAGCCCCAGAGCATCACCCAGTGCTTCGTGCAGCTGACCCTCTTCTGGAAAGCTCTCTGGGCTGGGTGGCACCAGGGTCACCCATCCCTTTGCTGAGCTGGCAAAGAGGTTAATGCCTGACCTGGCCTATACTCCTAGCTCCCTATAGGGGCTATACCCCTATAACCTCTATAAACCCCAGGAGTTAACAGCTCTTTTCCTTATTTTAATTATAAAAGGGGCTGTTGATAGCTTGTTCAATCCAAGTTTTACCATGTTATTTACTTTAAAGCCCTGGTTTTGATGAAGTTGTCTGAATATATTTGAGTTCAGTGCTAAGCCCTGCGTCAGCGTAAGCAGTTACTGCAGTGTAGCTGGCAGCATTACAGAAACATGCTCTCTTCCCTTCCTAAGGCTTTGTCCCTTCTCAGACCTGTGAGCGCCGAAGGCATCCTGGCTCTGGCTGCCCTAGCTGGGGTCCTCCGTGGAGCAGTTTGTCTTGAAGTACATGGGGAAGTCACCATGGCGTGAGCTTGGATGCCACCTCCAAACCCAGCCAGCTGCTTCACAGTGCGGGGCCAAGGAACTGGTCCAAAATTCAACTGAGAGCCTCTTGCCCCCAAGTCCAGGCCATTAACAGTCAAGTAAAGCAATTTAGCTCAAGTTATGGCAGGACAGAGCATCTCTTTTGTCCTGGTGTGAAGGGCAGCTAAATAAATGGTCTGGATTCAAGCAACTGTAAAAACTCCAGCACAGAGCTTTTGGGCAGCCAGCCTCGCTCAAGGAAGCTGCTGGACCAGTCTGCAAATGGATCCCCTTGTCTGGGTCCAGTCTTGCAACTGCTGTACCCAGTGGCCAAACTCCCTGTGGGAAGATGGGGAAGCAGGCCCAGTGCCTTACATTTGGTGCTTGTTAATATTTGGACGAGATAAGTGGTGTGCTTAATCTAGTGCAGCAATTGTATTTGTTATAGAGCAATAACTCTGCAGGGTTGCCATGAAATTCGAAGTGGCTTATGAAAAATGCAGGCTGTTGCGGAGGCAGGGCTGCAAACCGCTGGCAGGAAAAACCCTGTTGCGTTGGGATGAAACCCATGTTTGAATGAAAAGCCTGATGTGACCAAAGGAGGGACATACAAAGGTGCTTTACCTCCCAACTCAGGTGAGACACGATGCCTGACTATCAGTGTGCTGTGCCACAGCCCCCTCCCTGTGGCAGGGTGGGAGATGCTCTGCCTGGCCAGGCTCTGGCTGCTGCAGTGGCACTCAGCCGCCCTAAATCCTCTCTGGCTTTTCAGAGGGGAAGCTGCTTGCTGAAGGGAGCAGGGTAAGCAAAGGAGGAAAAAACAAATAATTTCCTTCCAGCTCCTTCTGGCAGTGGGGGTGGTTACTATGTGAGCAAGGCTTGCAGCACTGGTTCATTCAGTGGTAGTGTCTGTGTACCCAGACCCCCATGCACGGCAGGCTTGGTGCTCTTGAGGTCAGCTTGAAAACCAACTTGAAGCCCGTGGATGGTCCCCAAGCTTTGCATCCCGCCTCAAATATCCTGCAAAACACTTGCAAAATGGCTGGCATGGCCAGACTTGGCAACGTTGCAGCTGTGAGCAGCCAGATGCTAGAGGAGCAGCTAGATGTGGTGGGGACAACGACACCTCAAGTCCATGCCAGGTGGGATCAAACTGGCACTGAGGAGTGATGGGTCGCTCGAGTGGGGCCAGTTGCTCCTCTGAGCAGCGTGTGCTGCTTACAGCAGTCATACCAGGTTGCCTGCATGTAGAGGGTTAATTAACATTGATAATATACAGTTGTGGGCTTGCTTCTGGGGCGGTGGGTTGGCTGATGTGGATAATGTACAGCTGGGGCTTGTTCCTGCTAAGTAGCTAAATAGCACTGAGGAGCCTGGAAGGGAAGGAGCACTGGTGGAAGGGGAGCACTGGCTGAAGAGAGGCAGCAGGTGACGAGGAGCCCTGGATGTAGGAGAGAGAAGGAGAGGCTGGCTGGAGGAGAAACTAGGAACCTGGATGCAGCAGAGGCAAGAAGCAAGGTGGACTGGCCTGAAGAGGATGAAGAAACAGCACAGACAGTAGATGAACCATTGGAACCTTGTGTGAGACTGATGGTGGTGCTGAGGTGTGAGAGGGCTGGTATGGGATGCTAAAAGCCTTGTTGCACTGTGATAGTTTTGTAGTGCTGCAACACCTGTAAACCTGCAGCACTTGAAGAGCAGGGTCACACCCCAGGCTAGTTTTTCTTTCAGAAGGTGGAAAGGAAGAGAGTGCATGTTTTCCTCCAAACCAGAAGTAAAGCTGGATTCCCTTTCCTCCCCAAAGCATCCAGGTTTGGTCCTGACCCCACTCTGTGTTACCAAGGCAGCAGCACCATCCCACTGCTCCCTCCCATCATCTCTATTTAAACCACCCTGAATCCCAGTCACAGTCAGGCTGGCCAGTGAGTTCAGCTGATTGTGCTCCAGAATGGCACAATAAAACCTCCAGAAAATTATTTTTTATATCCATGTGCTTCCCCTACAGCTGCCTGCAAGCCCTGTGCCATGCCTGGCTGTGAGAGGTTCCCAGGGGCTCGCAGGGTTGGGCTGCACAGGGCGGGAGAAGGGGGGTCCTTCACTCCCCCAGTGCCAAAAGGCACCTTCATGGCCTGGCCCTGCTGCTCATCTCTCCCGGTTATGCACTGGTTGTGACTCAACAGCAGGTGACAGAGGTTAGGAAAAGGCCTGGGACGGCTGGGATGTCGTTGCCATGGAAATCATGCAGTGTCTGGAACAGCAAGAACAAGAGCAACTCAAAAAGTAATGATCTGTCACATTGATTAAGGGGGAGTCAGAGGGATTTTGTTTGGGGAAAGCCTCGTGCTTCAAGTGATATGAATCCATATGCCACAGTTCCCTGTTCGCCTCCCCCTGAAGGGCTCTGTCAACAGGAAATAATCTGATCTGTTTTGACCAGGGGTTTCTCCAGGGAGTACCGACGCAGTTCCTGCCCATCAGCTGTGCTGCACAGCTCTGCCATCGCAGGATGAAAGGCACCAAGTCAATGCAATATTCATTCACTTCCTCTTCCCTCCTTCATTCATTTCTTCATCCATTCATCTGCTTCATTCACATTTCCCCAGCGCTTTAATGAGCGGTGCTTAGCCTCTGTAGTCCTGCAGAGCCTTCCCCTGGTACGCTCGTTGCTGCAGATGGCTGTCTTCAGGCTTATTTATTTCGCAGGGCAAAGCTCAGCGTGGCTGAAGCGGGATTGTGTTGTGCCCAGCTGGCACTTGGATCTTCAAACCCCACACAAACCCCCACAGGTTTTGCTATTCCATTTTTCACGTCTTGATGATTTCTCTTTGTTGTGATTCCCATCTCATCCAGCTCCTGTCCTCTTCATGGGAGAGTCCGTCACGGTGCCGATGCCCGTGCCCATTGCAGCTGTCCTGGGGGCAGAGGGAGTGGCATCGCTGGGGAAGCAGGAGGGAGCCGAGTGTGAAATGGGCATCCCTGCAGTGCTGGTGCCAGTTGCTTGCTGCTGAGCCAGAGCCACAAGCATAAACGTCCTCAGGGCTGTGTCACCGTCCACCTGTCCCCACCATGCCAGTGCCCTTTGTGGTGCTTGAGGAGCATGGGGTGATTTCTTTTTTTCTCTGCCTGGTGTCCTGCTCTCAGAAGCCGTTTCAGCAGGGGCGGGTGGGTGATAGCCCCCATGGGAGCCCCAGGCTTAGGCTGGGGGAGCAGAGCCATGGGCCAGCAGTTACAGGGCAATGGGCCAGACCCCCGGCATCAGTAGCCTGGGCAGCGGGGGGTCACAAGCCACATGCAGAGGCAGGAGGCACGCATACCTGGCACATGCAAGCCCCTGGTTTTAGGGATTTTCATCAGATGAGCATGGCTCATCCCTCCCATCACCCGGTTTGGGGCACTGGCAGGGTACAGGTGGGGGGAACAAGCATGTCTGTATTTCAATGCCCTTTTTTAACCACCCCAGAGCAGATTGGGGTTTTTTTCCCCACCAATATGCAGACAGTTGTCTTGAAGAAAATAAAATGCCTGGAGAGTGGCTGGGTAGAAATCCAAGAAAGATTAAAAAGAGAAAAATTATTTTCCTGCCCATGATCTCATAGTGGAAAACAATCCTTTCCTCCCCCCGCCCGAAACCCACTTTTGCTGTGTGTGCGAGAGAGATGTACTCCCTCGCTCTCCAAATAGCTAAATGCATTTCTGAACCGAAGGAAGCAAACAGAAAACATCCGTTCTTTGTATAATGGAGAAAGCTTTCTCTTTTGTTCCCTGTTTTTTATCAAGTATCTGCTGCCATTATTGTTACTCACTGGGTTATTACCTCCGAGTGGCTACTTCCACCAGTGTGAGCTGGTTTATTGTCTGCTCAGAGCAATTATGGATTGGGATAATTCCTGCCATGCCGTTTCATTGTGGAAGGATCTGCTGTGCTCTGTGGCCAAGGTAACTTGAGGTGATTTGTGCTGCTGAGTTACCCATCAAGTTAATTAGGAGCAGGTGGCTGGTGCCCCACCATGTGCTGGTCATGCGGTGACCAGAAGGGTCAGTGGAGGCTGAACCCAGGCATCTTTCGCAGTGTGAGAGGTATTCAAAGAGAAGGTTGTTCAGTAGAGCAGAGACCAGGGTCAGGTTTATTTCTAGGACTAGTTCATCTTTATTGACTGATGGGCAAAACTTTGGCCAGTGTGTCCTCCCTCCAAGGGTGTAGGACCCCGCTGCTGTTTGTGTGTAGAGGACAGAAGTGTCCCTGCAGGAGGACTTGCAGTCTTGGTGGAAGACGCTTACTGTCTTGTTCATTGCTGATGTCTAGGAGGTCATTTGGTTTCTCATCCTGTGCTGCAAAGACAAGAGGAAAGTGTTCCTCGGTCTGCACAGGATTTCCCCTTAGGAATTGCCTCACCTTGCTGGTTGGAGAGGGGAAATAAGATCAAAATGCTTCTCTGACATTTGAAATTGAGACCTTCTGCTGGGCCTCGTGCATCTGCAGAGATCAGAGCCCCAGTGCCGTCGAGCTGCCTCTTTGAACTAGGGGCGGATTTCACCTCAGGCAGGAATATACACCTGGCTTCATGGCAGAGGGCTCAGCCTGCAGGCTGCAAAAGTACCGAGTTATTTTTATTCCTTTGATACTTGATCTACTATCAAAATAACTTCTTTATTTCTCTTTTGCTTCCTAGGAATCCCAAACAAACCTGCCACAGGCAATGACATTTATTGGTGAGGCACTGCCAAACCCCACCAGTTGTCTGTGCACAAAGGGGGTCACGTCATCCCTTGCACAGCCCTGCAACTGCAGCCTGGCTTGGTGCGACGTTTCTTCCACAGGCATGAGGGTTTCGTCCTGCAAGAGGAGCCGTGTGGGTTTTGCAGTCCAGATGCTCATGTTGGTAACAATGTGTTTATACATTCACTTGCTAATAAATAAATACAAAAGTGTGACACTTCTAAGCGCTTGCTAGGGCTGTGACAAACACATTTTTCCCACAATTAGTAACCTGTGGATTAGGAAGCTATGATTTTTATTGATTTTTAATAGCATACAGTGAGGACAGATTAGCATGAAACAATAATGCCATCACATGCTCTCAAAATCCTCCAGGCCAAGACTCCATCCAAGTTCAGCACACGTAGCAATGAGCTTTTCAAAGGAGGCTTGGTGGTAAGAAGTGTTTTTTCTTGCTAGCTTAGAAACTGTAACTAGCAGGGTTGAATTTCTGGGGTTGTATGTACATGTAAAACATCACAAAATGGCATTGTTCAGTTATTTACTCCATTATTAAGCTTTATTAGGCCCTCCATTCCCACAGAAATCTCAAGGTGTCTGGACTGCACCTGACACAGAGATGTCCTGCTGGACCCACTTAGTGGAGCTCCTCTCGGGTTTGATACTAAGCCCATACCCTGGGCTAGGTCAACATTTCTGTGTTCCCCAATATTTTCTTGTGCAGAACATGGCTTCATGCTTGCTTTGCTATTCAAACCTGTCCCATCTGAACTCTCAGATATCCCTTCTGCAAGAAATTGATGGTTCAAACTGATCTGAATGGACACAAAGGCTTCACCCCTTTCCTACCTTCCCTAGGCTAGACCCTGGATATGTCATTTTGAGGGTGCAGGGGGCCAGGAGACAGTAGGAAGCCACCTCTCTCCTGCTCCTCTCTGCTCTGTCTCTGGTTCAGCTGAGGCTTTCAGGATCTGGAAATCCATCCTAAAGTTTCATAGGAATCTTCCTGATGTCCTCCCTTGTCAGGCTGACTTCCCAGAGCAAAGGGAAACAGTGGTTGTTAGCAGAGCACATTGCCCTCTGCATCACAGTGATGGCATCCAGGGACCTGGAGGACAGGTCATGGGGAGGCAGAGAGCAAGCAGGACCAGGCACAACTCCTGAGTCGTGATGCTGTCCCTGCTGCCTCCTTTTCCCATCAGCGGTGTGAGACAAGCTCTCCTTTTCTGCTCAAAAAATTGCCTAGATCAAAGTTTCACAGCTACTCTTGTCATCCCAGAGTGCACTAAGGTATGAGTCATCCATGCTAATTTTCTCCGTAGGTAACTCGGTGCCTGAGTGGATCATTAGAGTCCAGGATGACTTGGGAGACACGTGGAAGCCAACATCTACCTGCCAGCTGTAGATGGGGTCCATCCGCTTCAAGGCAGTAACATCTCAGGTCCAGACAGGCACCCAGCAGTGGCATCCTGGCAGGTGACTCCAACAGATGGTAAGACATCAGAGCTCTCCAGAGACTTTTCCTACACAAGGTTGGTATCTTACATCCCTATTCCCTCATACTTTTGCCCCTTGGCCTGCCTGCTCAGCCTCTTTCCCTTGCCCCCAGCTCCTGAAGCAGCCCTGGGGGTCAGCACACTGTGTGCAGGTACCTCTTCAGTGCCCATCTGCATTCATGAAAATAGTCCTACCAGGACCTGATGGCACTTGTAAATATTTTGTGAGGAAATACCCTGTTTAAACGTAGGGTGACACTAACTCCACCTTCTTTGTGTTCCCCCACATTCCCAAGCTCCGTTCATCAGCGCCGGCCCCTGAGACAGCTCTGCTGAAAGCAAATATGTCAGTCTTCACTGCACAGGGAATATTTTAAGGTTCTGAAAACAAAGTTTATTATAGCAAAGCTGCCAAAAGTGTAACCACTGCCATGCTAAAATATCCTCTGCCTCCTACATTTGTAACGTGGGAGTCTTTTATATCCTCTTTACTGCTGCTGAACCATACATTTGTATTGGCAGCAGATGTATATAGACTGGGACCTATTTCAGTGTCATGCAAAAGAGCTTTTAGGTTAAAAGATATATTACAGCTTACTGGAAAGCTTGAAATTAACTGCACAATGATGCCGCATGAAGATAAAGAACCAGCAATTTTATTGAATTGCGATTTTATCCATATGGGCTGAAGGTTTGAACTGTGTTAACATCTCCAAAGGTCTCCATTTGCCAAATTAACTATTGCATTTTGGGCAACTGGTTGGAGACAGGAAAAAGAGACCTGGTTTAACTGTTTCCAGAAAAGCACTGCCTCCTTCTCCACTGTATCGGAGTAACCCAAAAAGGCGGCAGCCGAAACAGCCCCTGCTCCAGCTGCCGCTGGCCAGCGCGGGGGCTGCGGGGAGGGCACCCGCTGCCTTCGCTCTCCGGCACCGTGGCAGGAAAGGCTCGACCAGTGCCTGCGAAGCTCAGCTGTGGTTATTGTTAATACCAAGCCCATAAATGTTAGTACTTCAGTGGTCAAATTCTTCTCCGGTGCTGACAGACCTCTTACAGGCCCCGGCTTTAAGCAGCGGCACCAAAGGTGTCCTCGGATGGCCTAGGATTTGCTTGGGTATCTGGCAGTGGCAGGCAAAGAGTTAACGATGGAAAAATATGTATAGGTTTAGGGGAAGGATTTTTTTCTAATATATGTTTTTTGCTTCACATCTGAGCTCTTGGCACAGCGTCCCCCGCCTCTAATCACACCTTATAACTGCAGTTTAAATCAAAACCCGCAAGGCTGGACCAGTTGGATCCAGTTTCTATTAAGCCATTTGATCTGCGACTGAGCAGACTTGCTGTCACCAAGCCAGTCCCCTGCCTGCGCCTCTACATAATGAGGCTCCCGCGGCAGCCACTGCTCCCTGCTCAGCGCGGGGGAATCCATGAAATGCCGGGTCAGGATACATCCCCCCTGTACTGCCCCCCCCACACCAAGCAGCTGGAGGGTGAAGCATGGCCAGTCACTGCCCCAATGCAGGGAGGAGACTCTTGCTGGACACCTTAAAAGCTCTGGCCATTTAATAGATTAAAAAAAAATATTAAATTGATTTCCAAGTTAAAGCAAAATCCCCTTTTTGCTCTTCACTGTAATTTGTTCAAACATTTACTCAAAGACTTTGGTCAGGGGTTTTGCTGTTATGTGCACTACACAGCCATGGACAGGTATGTGGCTGCCTTTAATAAGAGATGAGATCTCATCCTCTCCGTGGTGCATTGCTTCTTCAACAGACCGTGAGCTGGAGCCACAGCTGATAAAACTGCATGGGCCCCATTGTGCTCTCTGCTGATATTAGTAAGGGAGCTGGTCTCCTGATCTGATGGACTTAAAAAAAAAAAAAAAAAAGTCACTGTTTATTCTTTAAATCACCATACCCACTGATGCACATGTTAGCAGTAGGAAGGAAATTGTCTCAGACACAATCTCAGCTGCCTCTGTCCTGTCAATCACTGCTCCTGGGACACCCGGTGTATGCAGGGCAGAAAGATGGAGGGAAGGGGACTGCATCACCGGGCTTCTGCTTTAGCTCCTTTTTGCAGCCATTTTGAACACTGGATAAAGCAGGAAAAAGAGCATGCAGCCATATAAATCCAAGCCAGTGTCCTAAGTCAGATGTGTTTGAAAGCGGAACTGCAGCTGTGACAGGCAAGGAGTGTATTCGCTAGCATTTCCTGCTTTTTTAAATTGATCTTTTAAAAAGCGCTGGTTTGAATGGGAAATTTGCTTGGGTGAAACTGTTGAGGACTTATTCTATTAGTGGTATTTTTTTCCTTTCCCTTCACGTGTCACTGAACCGCATGAGATGGCTGCAGACTCCGAACTCTGAATCCTCATTCATGGACTCTGAGCTTCTGAGGTTGATTTTACCACTTCAGTAACAGGGAAAATTATGTGAACTGGTGGCAGAAGCAAGTTATATGATAAGTGGAGAGAAATAAGGCTCCAGAGCCAGGTTACTGCTTCAGACAAGGCTGCAGCAGGCGACAGTGCCCTGCTCTCCCAGCAGAGACAGCTGCAGTGAAATAACCCAAGAGGTCCTGGTTAAAATGTATTGAGTTAATTAATTGAGCAGCTGTGGCATGGCTATTTTGTCTGCATGCCCTGGCTCTTAGTCCTCCTCTCCAAGGGGAGAAAGTGCCATTGAACCCATTTATTGGCGATGCTGGTTCTCCGAAACAGAGGTTTTCACCCTCGGTGTCCCACCGGCTCTGAGATACTCATTGCAGGTGCCCAAGCCTCAGCTGGGACTGAGGACTTTTAGACCTTGTGGCAACACTTTCTAGATGCAGAGAACTGAGAGAAGGAAATATTCTGGAGAGTTTCGATGTTAGTGCCTGCAGAGGGGTGGCGTTGCCTTCCCTCCGCCTGCTGTGAGCCCAGGAGGGGGACATGGTGTTGAGTGGCACCTGTGAGGGGAGGGTGGGCTGGATGTACAATGTGCTTCAGACTCTCAAAACTGATGTAAACTCAGAGCTTCGCTTTCCTTCTTTTACGTGCAGCAAGTCAGGTCCTGCTCTGGAAGTCACTGAGTTGTGGATCAGCCACGTAGCTGATGGAAATGCTGCTGCTGGCCCATGGATGGAGGGTTTGGGGTGGGGTTTTTTTTCAGCCAACCCATTCAGGAAAGAATAAGCTTTTATTTTCTTAGCCATCACTTTTTGCAGCATGTGTCAAGCTAACAATGGCTGGGTATTCCTATGAGGCTGTAAAATAAGCTCATTCATCCTTTCTCTCTATTTGTTGTAGGGAGAACAAAACAAAAAAAAAAGAAGAAAAAAAAAAAAGAAAAATTCTACTGAGCTACTGTTTGCTTTCCAGATGGAGCCTGTGGTATGGCACCAGTGGCCAAGCACTGTTCTGGGTCAAACATGAAGGCGACATGCCATTTGTTCCCTCAGCCTCACGGATGCAGAGCGAGGGAGAAGGCAGGAATGTCAGTGGGAGCCTCTTGTGGGCTCCTCCTAGCCAAGGGGAGCCTCCCTCCCACCACCTTTGCCACAGCTCTGTAATTTCCAGCAGAATCATGTTAACCACGGACTGTGCATATAGCAGGGCTGGGGTTTCAGCCCATGGCCACCTTCCCATTGAGTCAGGGCTGAATCACCACCCCACATCAAGCGCAAAGCGCCACGGTGCTGCTGGAGATGCTGTGGTGGTGGTGGTAGCTCAATCTGCATCAGCGGTGGGGAGGGATGGGGGATGCTGTCACTTGACATGTGATGGTGTCCTGATGTTTCATCACTGAGATGCAGCAGAGGCTGGGGGGAAGATAACAAAGTGACATCTATGTCTTTGGAAAGAGAGTGAACAAGTCCCCTGACTCCCTGGGAAAGGGCTTGGTGGAGGAGTTTGGGTGCTACTCCAAAACTCCCTGCTGGTGACAGGAGACTGGTAAGGGCAGAATCTCCAGTGTGGCTGTGGGACAAGGACAGCAGCACTGCAAACACCTTTACCTGCCAGGAGCAAAATGCTAGAGAAAGTATATCTAAGCATTTAGAAAATCTTGTGGGATTTTCTGGGAAAACTGTGGTTGAGTATATGGAGAGCCACAGGAGCAGCAGTTGTGTATCTGCAGCTGCAGGCAGAGGTGGGCATGCACTGACATGAGACCTGATCCATTTATGGCCCAAATTTCAGAGCTCGTGAGCAACCACTGAAATCCTGGTGGCCAGCCTCAGCTGAAATGCAGACCTCACCAAAAATGAGGCGAACTCATGGGCACTCGGACTGAGGCACTTAAAACAGGGGTGTCTTGTCACTTATTAGATGTCTCTGCTCAGCTACAAGGTCTGCCTGTGTCGCTTTCTGCTAGGGACTGTGTTGATGGGCTTGAAATTTCTAGGGGGAAAGGAAGTTGTGGGTGTTTAAAATAAAGGCAGATGCCTGGAGAAGAAATGGTCTTGAGCGGGATTGGGCTAGACTGGATTGGATTGGAGGAGCAGTATTCACCTTCACCTGGTGAAGGTGTTTCCCCTCTTTCCGTGGATAGTCCAAGAAACACCAGCTCACGTTGGCACTGCAGCTGTCTTGAAGTTCTTGAGATGTCAGACATCAAACCCCACCCCACTTCTTTCCAGGTTTGAGGAGATGCTTTATCTTGACTAATCTGGGCTAACCCATGGGCTTGTCCCAGTGGCTTTGCCACCAGGCAGGTCTGGCTGGAGCTGCTCAGCCTGGAGATGCAGTCCAAAAGCAGGAATCACACCTGGGGAGAAGGAAGGCTTACGGGAATGGCTGAGGAAGGGAAGGAGTGCAGCACACATTCCTCCTGTCTTTCCAGCAGTTTTAGGGCCTATTCTTTGGTTTTACTGGTCCAAAAGCAGAGCAACCACCCATCCTGCTGAACTCCTCCCAGATTCTCCCGTCGCAGCATGACCAGTATGAATGCCAGCAGCTGGAAGACTGAAATAGCAACTACCATTGCTTAGGCCCCACTGATTTGTCCTGTGGTTTTTCCGTGTCCTTTAATCTCCAGTAAATAATCCCTCACTTCCTTGCGGTCTTTCTAATTCCATGCTCTGTGCCGGTGCTTCCTGTAAACAGCGGGGCCGGTGGCCCATGCATGGCCACCGCCGTGTAATTGAGGCTCTCCCCAGCTGTGCAAAGGGCATGTGACAGGGCTGTTTTTCAGGCTGGATGTGGCTGTGTCCAAGGGCTAAATGATGGAAACGCCTGATTCTTCTCTCCATCCAGCCGAGAGAAGTCAGGGCTGGCTGTGAGGAGGCTGGTGAATAATACAGGTGTAAAACCAGCACGTGTGAGAGCATCGGGTCCTGGCACCCGAAGAACTGTGCCGTCTGGCCTCCAGCAATCAGCATTAGGCCAGTGCTTGAAAGCAAAATTGGACTAAGTTATGGACAATGAGGACCCTCCAGCACATGTTTGCACTGGTGCTTGCTCTTCTGTGCAGGAGCCATGCCCCATGCAGAAGCCGGACCAGACCTTGCTCAGCCCTTAATTGCCACATCTCGGGTCTAAGCTTTGGAGTGGAGTCCCAAAATTAATGAAAGAGATGAAGGGCCTGTACTGAAGGAAGGCCCTTCCTGATGTTCATTGCCACACAGGCTTGATCCTTTGCTCTTTTGTAGGTAAGAGGCCTCCAGATCCTCTGACAGCAAGGCAGGCTGAGAAGGCATTTTTCCAACCAAAACATCTCAGCTGCTTTATGACTCCAGTATCTGTAGGATTTGGGTATCAGATACCCATCCTCAAGTCGAAGGGAATTTATTTTCCCCAGGTGAGTTTACGTTAAAACAATGGTGGATCAACAAGGGTTGTGGCAAGAGCTGGGCTGTACCTTTCGGGTGGCACAGCTTTTCCTCCTGTCCGAAAGTTCATCTCTCTGGGTTTCTGTTGACCGGCGGATCCCTCCACAGATACCTGAGTGTCCAACAAACCATTTCTGCAGGAACGTCTTTGCTCCCAATATATCTTGGCCTCTCACTTGTAGTTACCCTGGCCATCCCTGTGCATGGGGCACCTGCACCTGCCTGGCTGGCAGATGACGGTATGAGTGTGCTGACAGAGGTGGTTCTGGAAACGGATGGGTGCAATCCTGTCAGCCCTGCCAATATCTGCAACTTGCAACATAAATGCTTGCATGTTTACACAACTGTAGGAGGGGTCCTATAACCAGACCCTTCACACGTGCTCCTTCCCAGCGTAGCTGCTTCTGTCTATGATTTCTATCTCCAGGTTTCGATCCATTAGCTATTTCAAGTAAGTCCTGGTTTATTTATTTTCTTTGCATAAGCTCCCCGCAGCCAAGCCATGACAGCCAAGGGAAAACTGCTCAGCCTTTCAGCATTAATGTCTCCATTATCAGAACACTGACATCTTCCATATGAGGACTGCACATGTGTGTGTTGATACTCCTTGAAGTATTTCAGGAGCTGAAGCGTAAGCAGGGACTCAGTTTGACATTGTGTTGGGAACACTGATAAAAATGCTGGGAGGGAAATGCCAACCTCAATTTGTGTCTGTCATCTTGTTTAGAATGGGACAGTCAATAGCAAATACGTAGTAGAGCTAAGTTTTTCCATTAAATGCTAATGACCCTGTTGCATCTTGCCGTGGTGCTTGTATCACAGGGAACTGTGTGCATCCTCCAGCTGGCTGAGGCACTGAGACATGAGCAGTAGGTGTCCTGCTCCGTGTGCTCCGGTGTTGACTAAGGGAAGCTGGAAGGGCTGATGTGAGGAAGCAGGTGGGAAATTCGGGTTTCTGGCTGCCCACACAGCTCCAGAATAACTGAATGTTGGCAGGAGCGATCCCAGAGCATCCCATGGAGATCAGTTGGGGGAAGATAATTTCCTCGCCCCTCAGAGGACTGGGAATTGTTGGCTTTTTTCATGCACGCCCTTCCCTTGCAAAGTAGATGCCGCACTGTTGGCTGAAACACAGCCTTATGCAAAGTCAGACTAAAACAAAACTCTTACAGGCTGTTAGGTGGTTCCCTGAGCCCTCCTGAAAGCATCACAGGTGGGGATGAAATTACCCCATTCTGTATGTATCTGTCATGGATCTCCCTGGCCTCAAGCTGACCGTGTGCCTCCACCGCTCCATTTTTTCCAACAGTGGGGATGTGAGAAGCCTCAAGAGGGGCAGAAAGGCTTTGCCCAGGCAGCAGTAGGAGCCCTTGAGACCTGAGGCCAATAATCCTTGCCTGGAGCTGGTTCCTTTGGCTCGAGGCACTGCTGAGTTTGCTAGTGGTGAAAACCGCTGTGTTGGATCAAACCACTGTTAAAGTAGACTTCACGAAAGTGAATAGCTAGTGGTCAAGAAGAGCTGCCAGACTCCTGCTTTCTCAGTAACTAATAAAAGTGCTTTTTAACACAATTAATGTGATGCCTTGCTAAAGACTGAAGGAAACTGGAATTGAGACATTTGTATTTTGACAGACTCAGTGGAAAACTTCTGTTCAGACTGGTAGGAATGAAACCAATAAATTTCTGAAGAAACTTTCTGAATTCAGCTTTCAAGATAATAGATAGGCTGTTCTGACTGCGGATAAATAAACTCTGTTTTTATAAGTGTTTAAAGACCTTCGGGATGACGAAGTGGAACATACTTCAAGTCTCCAAAGATGGGAAGTGGCTTCTGAGTCAAATGCCCTCCTGTGCCAGGGCTCATATTTTAGACTGCGATCACTCTTTTGTGACTTGTTGACAGGTTTTTTGTTGTACTTTGAAGAAAAAAAGGGAAAACGTCCCAGGCTGAAAATAGCAGTGAAACATTCCCCAACTGGCCAACCTGTTCTTCAAGAAAACTTCCCAGGGAACATAAAGCCCCAGCAGCAGCCCTGAAAATGCCAGCTAAGAAATGGCAGGTCAAGTGATAACTGGGGTGAAAAAACACTACTTTGAGTGACAACAGCCCCTGTTTGAGCATTGCTCACCCCTTCTCTTGTGGTGAAGATGACGACCTGAGGAAGGAAGATTTGGTTCCCACCAGGAAATGCTTAGAGGGTGGGCTCTCCAGGTGGGAAAGGTGGGAGCAACTCACTCCTGTTTTGCCTCTCCCTCTTGTGAGGAACACCCCTACCTGCAGTTCCTACCCTCCCTGGCAGCGGCTGCAGCCATCCCAAAGGCAGATGGTGAAAAGGCTGGACCAGAGCTCATGGCCATCTGGAAAAGAAGGGCAGGTCTCTGCATTTGTGCAAGCCTGGGGCTTAATTCTGCCAACAAAACCAAAAGAGAAGCAACCCAGAACCATGTGTGGCGAGCAACGCTGAAGCATTAGCACTAAGCTTTGCTTGCTTTGTTCTCCTGCGTATCTACTGGCTGATGTGGATTGTTGGGTGCGTTGGACAGAGGCCAGCAGGATGTGCTTTATTTGAACTGAATATAAAGTCACGTTTCTGGAGGAAAAAAAAGATGAGTCACATGTACAGGGTGAAGCCCAAACCAGGCTGATGGACTCTGAATGGAGGTGGGTGCCTGCAGCGGCACGTGGCCGAAGGATGGTCCTGGCACAAGGGCGGCACGCTGGAGCAATGTGCCTCAAGGTCAAGCGTCAGTGCGATGGCCACGTCACTGAGGCTCAGAGAAGAGGCACCAGAACATTCCAAGGGCTGGCTCAAGGAGCTCCATCTCTCTGGTTTCTCAAAAAGAAAAGGAAGGGAGAGTGAATCAGGGCCTGTGATGTACAAAGGCGACAGAAATGGGGGAGTAACGGGAGGCGAAGTCTTACAAGAAGGCTGGAAATGGGCACCCAAGGAATCCAGCCTGTGAAAAAGGCTCTATTACTTAGAAGTCATTAATCAGGGACGTAACTTAGCAAGGCTTGTGCTGATCCTCTGCTGCTGAGAATGTTTTGATCAAGACTGATCCGCAAAGCAGATGCTCTAATTCGTGTGGAAATAAATTCAGGTCTGAGCTACCCCAGGGGGGAGCCTGGATGGCTGCAGCAACCCACCCTGCCTTCGCGACTGGATTAGGGAAAGGCAGGCTGTCCTTGCCAAGGAGCCGAGGGGGAGCAGCGAAGGGTCTGGAAGAGGTGCTGAGGCTTTGACTAGTGTGCAGAAGATCGCCCAGGAGCACGAAGACGCAGCAGCATCCCTCCAACTCGGCATGTGGGCCACCCAGCGCCTCTGCTGCTGCCTTAGCAGCACCGCTTGGGCTCTGGCTGCTGGCGGGGGGCAGAGGGGGTCTTTTTTCTAGCAGTGGGGGGAAGAAAAAAAGTCTGCTTGCAATTAGCCAGCTCACATTCTGCCTGGCTGCAGGAAATGTGCTCCTGCCACCAGAGACACCACAGTTGCTACAGCAACTGCAAAGCACAGAGACACACCAACAGCCTCCCCCTGCCACCCTCCACCCCCCCACAAGCAGGCGGAGCAGGGAAGGTGATGATGGGGAGGCAGACCAGCTCGTAGGGATGACCCTCGGCACTGGGGCCAGGGCTGCCGCTTGCTCTGCTCCTGTCCTGCCACGGCTGGTGCCCAGGCACCGCTGCACCCCCATCGGTCCTGCTGAGTGCTTGGATCCCAGGTCAATAAGATTTCATTCACCAGATCTGCAACTCAGGGGTGGCCTGGCAGGGCACGCACACCCCCAGCCTGCCCTCCCACTCGGGGCATCTCCCCTGCAGGGGTCTGTGGACGGGCAATGCTGGGTCAGACCCTCAGCGCCCGTTCAGCTGCTGGGGCTGGTGTGGGAGCTGTCAGGGTGGGGATGTGATGCTGGGGATGCTGTGGGGAGCACCGCACCCCACTGCGCGGCGGCAATGGCAGGCTCAAACCGAGCTGTGTTTGCAAGCACCTGCCATCTCGTTACTATTTAAGTCTGTGGTTCCCAGCATTGTGCCATCCTGCCTGGGTAAAAGCACATGGTTTCCCCCGGTGCTCCTCTCTTAAATATTTAATTGCAGGAGGAAGAGTTGCTTTAAGAAACAGTTCAGTGCTTCCATCCAAACAGAAGGTTGTTTCAGGTGGCTGGAGCAGACAAGAAAAAGCTTTAGCTGTCATTATTCAGGATCCTTCTGCTATTGAAGCGGTGGCAGCGTGATGATGCAGGGGAGGGGGGAAAGGAAAGGTGTTTCAGATGCCTGGACAGAGTAAGGACTCCTGGGGTCCATTCTGCATCTTCTTCCTGACTCTGTGCCACTGTGGCTTGATTTCTCACACTAAAAAAACCTGAAAGAGGCTTCAGGTTTGGAGCTTTAGTGGAAAATGCTTGAAGATCACCTACCCCCAGATCTTAGCCAGCCACTCTGTCCTCCCCACCACCTCTGGATGTGTCAGGTGTGCCAAGTGCCAAGGGTATAACACAGATATAAAGGCATCCACCTGCCAGAGAGTTCCTAAGGATTTACTGGAGTTCACGAAGTGGTTTGAAAAGCCTGGATCAAATCACTGTGGAAGGAAATGTGTTTTAATGCCAGCCAAATCATAAATCAGGCCATCCTTAATACAAATGACTGCTTGAGATGAGGATGATAAAACAGGGGAGAGCTGTGCTTCTTTGTTCAGCAGTCCCGTGTCCCAGTGCACCCACTCCTGTGGGGACCAGCTCAGCTATTGACAGTATTCAGAGCAAACCTGTGTCTACCCAGATGCCCTGCACCTGTGCATCAGGGGGTGGGATGCCAGCAGGGCTAATGGACGTGTTGCCACAGCCCATGTTATCTTATCTCCCTAATAAAGCCCATTTCCCTGCAGGGCAGCTGGTGGCAGGCTGAAATCTGTGGCCTTAAGCACCATCTCCAGAACAGGCTGGGCACAAGCACTCTTTAAACCAGTAAAACGCCCCAGGCACAGCATACATGGTGGTCTGCACCGGGCTGGGGCTCAGAGAAACAGAGCCAAAAAACATATACAAAGTGATGTTAAAATGCAAGTTTTTTTAGTGGAAACTGTGAACTCCGCAACAAAGCTGTTTGCCAATCCCAGCCCCTTGCCATGCAGCTGTAGTGCAATTAGGTTTTCATTTGAATTATGTGCAAATGAGGGTGTCAGTCATTTCTCAGCACTGACTTTGTGAAAGGGCAGTGCTACTGGGCTGCTCAATAATTTACGTCCTTAATATCAGAGGACAGCATCTGTGGAACTTCCTATTGCTGCCACCCAGGATAAGAAGCAGCCTTCCAAGCGAGGTGGGCTGATTGCAGTGAGCCCTGCGAGCATGCATGGAGCACACCAAGAGGCGTTTGCATTAGTGGTTTTGATGGAGATATGATTTCTTAATTAGCACAACCTTCTGCAAAGATCCCAGTACAAAACCGTGGCTAAAATCAACCAGCAGAGGCTGCACCCTAAAAATCAAGCAGCAGATGCAGCCAGGCAGATTTCTGTGCATCTAAAAGCAGGAAAAGAAATAGCGCAAGATCTGCTTGGTGCTGCAGAGGGGAGGATTTCACTGCTGCCGAGCGAAGCGTGCAGCTGTCTCTGCATCCCAGGAAAGCCAAGACGGCCCAGTGGCTGAAGCAGGTAATCTGGCCAAAGGAAAGCATGGGGGGGTGCAGGGAAGCACCACCGGTTTGCAGAAATTAGAACTGATTTACCATCCTATTGATTTCTGGGTACTGGTCAGGGAAGGGAGATTTTTAACCAAATGCTTAGAAACATAATGGTAGCCTCCAACTAAGCTGGTTTTCACGCATTGCATTGCTCTTCTGCCATCTCCAGCAGGCAAATGGCTCCCGTGCCCATAACCATACCTGGTAAGACATATAAGACAAAGTGCTGGGAGCAGCAGATACAAATGCCCATACTGGACCAGGTCTCATGCGTTTTCCTTGGCAGCAGTCTGGTCGCCTGCCCAAGACTCTGCCCGAGCTCCTTGTGTTTCTGAGGGTAAAAAACTCCTGAGGCTTTGGTGATGGAGCTGTAAGGGCAAGGCCAACCATGTCAGGACACATCCTGCCCTGCTGAAATCCATGAAATCCATGAGGATGCCGCTATATTGACAGAATCAGCTGTTACTTAGAAAAATATTAAACTTGGGCAAGCAGCTTAGTAAATGCCCGTACTGCTAGAAACTGGTAAAGTGCCAAAAGAAAGGTTTCTTTTTACTCTTTCCCTAAATACTTACTCCCAGCAGGGTTAGTGGCAGCAGCCACGGGTGAAGGGGTCTCTGCACTGCCCTGGGCAGCTTGATAACACTGGCAGAGCATCGTGTATAGCTGTAAATCCTGCAAGAGATGTCTTTGTCCCAAGGGGTGTTCTGAAACCCATCTCCTAATGCAAGTCAAAGGAGAATGCCAGCGCATTACCTCCCCTTCTTGCTTCTGTCTCTTCTGTGTTAACAAAGGCAGTTTTTGAAGCTGCCAGCTAGGGATGATATTAGTCAAAAACCCCAAGCCACCTCACCCAAGAGAACAACCCAAACCTGAACTGAACTGAATGTGCCTCACCATCTGTGCCTCTCTGGGATGGGGTCCGAAAGCTCCAGCCTTTCCCACACCGAAAGTTTCTAGTCCTGGAAAGCCCTGACCCCCCACTCCAGGGGACCCCTCAGCCACCCCCCCCCTCCACGTTCATTAAGCAAAAGAGGGTTAATGCACTTCATTTACTGGAAGCTGTCGATGTTGTGTGAGCATTATTTTAATGGATGCTTCATTTATTGCAGTGCCCGTTGGGCAATTAGTAAACCCTTCCCCACTGTATGTTAGCTTCCAGCATGGGATCTCACTTTAGGTGAGAAAAGTATAACCCTGAGCATGACCTCCCACATTCAGGGCTGCGGCTTGGGTCAGGGTCCCTGAGAGCATCTTTCCCCCAGCCATCACTGCAGCTATGGGCAGCGCATCCACTGTGCCCAGCTACACAGACAGCTGGTCCAGGCATCATTTTAAATGTCTGCAAAGCCCTAACGCAGCCCAGGGCTGAAGGCTGGCACTTGCAGACATCTCTGAGGCTGTGCTTGCCTGATTGGCTTAATTGTAGGTATTTTTCCGTCCCCATTCCCACTACCCTGGGGAATTGCCCTGTGCCAGCTCTTCCCCAATGAATGTCACTGCTTGACACCAGCGCTTTGGGTGATGCCTGTAACTAAAGTGCTGCCATTTCAGAGCCACAGCCCTGGATGCTCCAGCATATTGCCCTCCTGGGGAAAAGGAGATGGAGGCTGTAGGAGATGCACATGTTGGAGCCACCAATGCCAGCCATGGTTCCCTCTCCCAGCGCTAGAGCCCTCCACCTTCGGGCATCCCCGCTGTGCCTGACGCACAACTTCTCAAATCCAGGCAGGGTCTTGCTGTGGGACCAAGCTCCCATTGCTCCTTCTATTCCCGATCTCCCTGAAGTGAGCCTGAAACGCCTCTCATCCCAAGGCTGCACCACTTGTTGCTTTCTCAAGGTATTTCAGGCCCCCGATGATTACAATTGTGTTTGTTTTATTTATTTCAACTTCAAATGGACTTGAGGAGGACACCAAACTAGACAAGAGTCCTCAGGCCAGGACACACTTGCCGAGGTAGAGACAGGCAACTATTCAGCTCCTGTAATGAGGTCAGCGAGGCGGTTTGTCCCCACGTCCACCCAGGCAATGCAAAGTGGGAATGAAACCATTCCCGAGGAGTAACCCGAAAACAAATGCAACGTGGGTCTGCATGGCAAGCCCCCAGGGTGAAGCAAAACAAGGAGTCATCGCTTGTGTGTATCAACACATAAAATACACTGGCACATAGCCCATCTTTAGCAGGGGATCCCTACATTTTTAACATCTCAGGTTGCAGCCAGACATTCAAATGCTGGGACATTTTCTTGGGAAATGTCTGGAGCTGGGCCACAGCACAACGCAGTGCTGGGAGGGCTACGGAGCTTAATCAACCTGCTCAGCATTTTTGCTTGCCTCTATCCACATGCCATACAGGCCTACAATGCTTTTATTGTACAGAAAACAAAGCTCTTGTGCTTGAATGTAGCAGCTACAGTATCACGGTCTTGCCTTAACTGGAGGCTCCTCAAGTGATTTAAGTCATCCCTGTCTCTGGCAATAAAGAGTTGCCACGGTTAAGAGAGATCTTCCTCTTTTTTTTATCTTTTTGTATCCTTCTACTTAATTTGCAGCCAGAAAAAAAGAGGTGTTTACACGCAGGGGCAAGTTATTAACATCTTTTCGGGACAGCAGACCCAGTTGTATTTCCAGCATGAAACCAATCGCAGTTTTTCCAGGTTTTCGGTGGTGTGCTTGGCTGTTGATCCTGTCTCCGACCCCAGCTGTGGCAGAGACTGTCCCTCCCTGCCTGCCCAGCTTCTCCAGGGCGCCGGGGCTGCCTTGGGTGGTGGATTTTAGAGTCCCCAGTTGATCTGGCCCCACACAATGCAGTCCCACGCACCAGCGGTGGATTTCCAGCCTCCAGGAGGAGGTTTGCTGACCTATATTGCTGTTTAAAAACACCTCGGCCACTGCTGCATCTCATCGGTGCAGGGCTTGGGACATGCAGCCCTCCTTTATGTGGGGTCATTAATTCACTCCCACCAGCGAAGCACTTTGAAGATGAGACATGCGACGTGAGTGCTAAGAATTATGGGGTTTATGTCTCTTGCTTCCAGGTCCCTGGCTAGAGGTGCAGGAGCTGAAGGCAGAGCTGGGGCCCCCACCCGCTGCCTGCTGCCCTGCCTCCGGCAGCACGGACAGCCCTTTCCTAAGGTTTGGAAAGGGTTTGCATACAAGCTCTTTCCAAAACCCCCAAATCAGGCTGCCAGCCAGGGCTTCAGCCCTGCTCAGAGAAAGTGCAGGGTGCACAGCATCTGGCAGGATCAGACCCTGCTTATCTTCTTCCCCCTCCCCAGCTCTGCTTGAGCAATAACCTACTTTCTTGCTTTGCAGAAGGAACATCTTGGATTACGTTGCTGCAAATGAAAGGTTTCCGTCACGGTATCAGACGAGCTGCAGGTAAGCAGCAAGTTTAATGTCAGCTTTTTTGGCAGCTTCTTTATTCCCTCTCCGCTTTGCACAAACGAGCCATCTTTGTGTGGAAGTTCATTTTCCTTTTTAGCCACAGCATTTGTCATCATGGCTTCCCAGTAATCCTCTCTGCACAGATAAAGGCGAGCTGGCAGCCAAACTGGATCCCTCACCTCGATGCTGAAAACCAGCCTGCTGCCCGCTCCAAAACTGGCAGTCAGCTCTCCCCTCCATCACAGCCCCCGGCCACGGAGGAGAAGGGCAGAAGCTGTGCCCACAAGGCAGATCCTAAATCCCAGGGTGACACTCAATCAGCCTTAACTGCATCCTAATCAGCCCCATGCAATTAAGGTGCAGGCATCAAAACCCCAGAGCCAGGAGGTTCTGGGATGGCGTAGTGCCTTTCTGCCCTCATTAGGAAAATCAGGGCATCCTCCACCAAACTCCAGTCTGGGATATAGGGAGGGATAAAAACTTCAAATCACTTGGGCTGCCTCTGTCCTTTACGTGTTCATTCTATTTTTGGCCTCACAAGGCTCTCAGACCAGCATATCTAAACACTATATCACTTTATATAAAAAAAAAACCAACCACCAAAAAAAAACCACAAAACCCTTTGGATCAAAGCCTGACATGGGCCAGGCTGTGCACCCTGTGGGTTGCCAGAATGGTACCCTGCTGAGGATCACACTGCTCCAATTTAACCAGCGAGGGCAGGAGAAGGGGCCGGCTGTGCCAGGCGCAGCAGCACCCACCTTCACAGCCCCACGCCCGGCTGCTTCCCTTCCGTGCCTGCCGGTTTGGGAGACTTTAACTTGCAGCCTCGTTAACTGCCTCATTTCTGCTAATTTACACTATCCCACCCCCAGCGGCATCACGAAACTCTCCAGCAATGTGAAGGTGGCGTGAGCTGAAATGCCTTTGCTGCGGAGCTAAATAGCATCGGGGCTCATTTTACTGCTCAGAAACCTTTAAGGAATCCAGCAGGTTGATGAATAATCCATTTTAAAAAATCGTAACAGAGGTGCTGGGTAACTGGATACAACACTGGCCTAAATTTATACATCAAGTGACAAACCCTAATGAAAAACAAAATCCAAGGGCCCTGCCTGGCGCAAGCTGGGTGCTGTAGGGTTTGGACCCTGGCAAGCAGACACTTCATGCAGGAGCATCTCGCTCCGTACCCTCTCGTGCCTGTGCAGAAATGGTGCATGTGTTCAGACAACCTGCACAGGCATCACATTTTTTTTTCTCCCCCAGCTTGTGGCTTTTAAACCTCAGCAGCACTGAAACGTGCCATGGGCTCGCAGAGGACACGTGCAGCCTGCGGGGTGAAGCACAGCCCAAACAGCTCTCCAAACAGCTGGGGCTCCGTGTCCTTCTTGTAATAAATTCCTCCCAGACGGTGTTTCAGGGGATTGCTAGGATTTGAGGAGAGAGGAGGCTGGCTGGAAGCGAGACAGGCTCCAGGTTTATCCTTGAAAGCCCCCGTGCTGCAGAGCCCGGGGCTGCGTTTGGCAGCCTGCCCGCGGGGAGATGACGGTGGAGGCTGAAGGCTGCCTCGTGCCGTACGAACTCACCAATCCTCTCACCAGCCAGCTAAATTGGAGATAAATCTCCCTATTAACAGCGTATCAAGCAGGGCCAAAATCTGAACACCTTCCTGGGCGGGAGGTAAAGCAAAAGCTCAAAACAACTTAAAATTTCCCGTGCTCCTAGCTAGAAAGCGGCTGCGTTGGAGCTCTCCCATAACGTGCCTGGCTTGCCTGATGGGAGAGGGGGGTGCTGAGCAAGGCTGTGCTGTGCTTTTCAGCATGATGGATGCAAAAATCAGGTCAAAAATAACCCCATCCCAACATCAGCAGCCGAGCTGAGAGGAACCAGAAGTCCTGAGCTGTTTCGAAGTCGCGTTAAATAATAAAGGAGAGAAATGAATAAATTAGCTCAGCATCTATTTAGGTCAGCCCTCTCCGTTTCTCCCAGCCGCCTCCATGTGCCTCCTCCCCACAGCGATCAGCTGCTCCACGCATGCTGTGCCTGTGGACCTGCTCGCTCCTGAACTGCCGGGCTCTCGGGAAGTGCGGGTTAAGCAGGTGTCGCATCGGCTGCACACGTTCATCCCGGCCTTGGGAAGCGGCAGGCATGCTTCCTCTTCCATTACTGGGGCAAAAAGTATTCTGGAAAATCCTATTGAAGCAATAAGTGTGGGCTGAGCGCACGCGGCTGCTCCCTTCCTGGCATTATCCTCTACGCACAGCCCTGCACAGAGCCGCAGGGTCCTGCTCAGTGGGCTCGCAGCTGCCCAGGAGCCGTCCCCCTGTGCTCTGCCTACTCATCTGCTGCCAGCCCAGCACAGCCTCTGGGTAGCCCTGGCCATCATCCAGTTTTATTCCATTCCCAGCTTCCAGCCATGGCAGCACCCCCACTTTTGCAGCCTGTCCTTCCCCACCTTGCCGGTGCCCCAGGCTTGGCTTTGTGATTGCATTCATCCTTTGCTGATTTGGAGACATCCAGCCAGATGGACCAGGCGGATCGACACAGAGGGGAATCGGCTTTTAAACCCCTAAGCTCCCCTCAAATCGTTCAAATGCCTCCAGAAAAATGCAACTACCGTGCAGTCCTCTATCTTTATTTACAGGTTTCCCAAGCCTGAAATGCCCTCTTTGATGTCCAGAGCATCTTGTGGTTTTCAGCTATCAGCAAGCTGGATAAACACTCACCAAGAAGGAATTTATCTGCATCAAGGGCTGCTCCATCTCAGCCCACCTCCTGCATTGCCAAAACTTAAAGGAAACACACTCGCGCTAGTCCCCCTAACCCTGCAGGTAGCTGGAGAAGGCCTCCAGTGACAAACCCAGCCAGAAGAAGCATCCAGGGTGTAGGCAATGGAAAATGAGATGTTACTAAGTTTGGCCAGGCTTAGCTGGCTCCTTGCAGGTCCCAGCCTGTGAGTCACCAGTACGTGGGCCACCAGCACGGCCTCCCCTCTGGAGGAAGGAGCGGAGGTGGAAAAATAACAAGAGGAAACCAGTTGTTAGTAGTGCCAGCTCTGGGGAGAGTGGGAGGAGGTGGCAGGCCTGGAGAGAAAGGTCAGGGCTGCATTGCAGGCTGCTGCCTGATTTTTTCTCCTGCCTTCATGGCGGAAAGCTGCTTATAGGAACATGCTCATGAAGGATGGGAAGAAGGTCTGGGCTGATCTGAGGGATGGTCTCTGTGCGGGACCGAAAGCCTCCGAGGGCAGCCAGGAATGATGGAGCTTTTGATCATGGTCTGGGCTCACCCCTCTCTTTGAGTTGTACCTCTGATGTCTGCTGGGCTGAGCTTGATCGCTCCGTTGAAAGCAACTTTTGGCCTAGTGCAAACATTGTAAAAGAAGATACACTTTGCAGAGGTACTTGGAACAAACACGCTCATCTCCCCACTGTGGCTAAACACCAGTGCAAACCGTTTGTTCCCCAGTCCCTGCCCCACCGTAGCGCTGATGCCCATCTGCGGCTCACCCTGAGACTCTCTGGCTCTTGCACTGACCCTTGGTGACAATGGTGGCAGGGGGAGATTCAGACAACTAGATCACGAGCCAGTGACCCAGTTCCTTGTCCAAAGCCAATGCAATGACAATTTTGCTGGGGAAAATAAAAGATTGCAGCTTTCCAGCCTCTTCCAGTGCCCCAGCTCTCCTAACTGGGGCTAACTGGAGTGCACCCAGCAGAGCACACAAGCCTCAGCTACTGTTCCCATGTCCCTGACATCGGTCCAGGAGCACTCACAGGGCTGCGCCACGCTGCTCCCCATCCCGTAGGGATACCCACGGCTGCGGATCAGGACTTCTGCTCCCCTTTGCCTTGCAAGAATTCCTGCTCTCTTGAACCCTCCAGTCTGACAATTGCCACCAGTTGCCACTGGTTTTTCTTACATCCTATTGCAAACGCAGAGAGCCAGCTGTCTCCCCGCTGGCAGACCAGCACTTTCTATAAGTGAAACAGTATTTCTTCATGTCTGTAAGGAAATTGTAACAGATGTCAGGGCAGAAAATCCGCAGCCAGGTAGGATGCCAGGTTCACGGGGGAAGCTGCTGTGTGTCTTGCTGTTACTCCTTGCAGATGTCCCTTCCCTCCGAGCGGGACCGGCGCTCGCACGTTGAGCCCCGAGCGGGACCGGTTATGCTCGGGCGCCCCCTAGTGCCTCCACGTGCTGGTGTCGCGGCCGCTCCAGGCGGCTTCTGCGGAGGCGCGTTGGCCAGTTGACCCTGGGCACTGTCCATCACCCTGACTCCCCTCCGGCATCATTAGCTCGGGCTTACGGCACAGCCAAGCCCTGTTTGCCCACAAGCTGGGAACAGCCCTAAAACTGCCCAAAAGCCACCGCCTCTCATCAGGGACCTCTTGGGGACCTGTCAGCTGCCTCAGCTCTGCCTCCACTCGCTGAGGGAAAGGAGGGTGGCAAAGATGGCCATACCCAACAAGATGCTCTCCCTGACACAGATGCAACCCTGCTCACTGCAGCTCCGCTTTGATGGTGTCTGCGGACAGCGAGGCAGGAAGGGTGATGGGTGGCAAGGGCCTGAGCTGCCCTGGGAGCAGCCCAGGCTGGGGGTGGGCACCTTGCCTGTGAGCCAGCTGGGGCAGCCAAAAGCATCACTGCGCTCTCCCCCACTGCTTGATACCTCTCCACGAGGGAGCAGCTGTTAGGGGCACCCCATAGTCCATGGCAAACAAAGTCAGCTGTGCTGCTTCTAATCAACACCCAAAACTGCTGTCACTGATTTTGGCCGGCATGCAGGACACTGGTAGCAGACGCTGCCTGTGTGCCGGGGCACTGGAGAGCTACGCTGTCATGCTGCATCCAGCATCCTCCATGAACATGGCCTTTCCTCATCTTCTTCCTGTGGAAATAGGGAGGAAATTTCCCAATGTCTTGGGAAATGACCAGCCTCAACCTCAGTTCCGAACCCTTCCTGTAAAACAGCCTGACTCAGCTCTGGTGTCAGCACGGCACTGGACAACCAACAGCCCTGCAAGCACCTCTGTTTCAGAAAGCACCGTGCAGAGGTGAAGGCAGCCTTATTTTCTTGCTTAACAAGGAGGTGTTTTGGTATAACCATGAATCAAGGCAGCTGCTGTAACTGTGGATAGGGCAGCACACTTGGCTGGGTGCCCTGGCAGGGCTGGTGCCATGCTGGGTGAGCAGAGATACAGAGCAAGGAGGAGTGTGGGGTCCCACAGCTGTTTCCCAGTACCAGGGGGATGGCAGCAGGCCACTTGTGCTCCCAGCTGCTGAGAAAGCCCTCCCGAGCGGCTTCCCCACACTGCCTCCACAAGAAATGCATTGGAGCATCAGTCCCCAGCCATCACTGGTCTGTGAGCAAGCAGTGCCCAGGGGAGGCACCCCAGGCACCCCGTGCTTCATTCACCTTCCAGCATGGGCTGTGACAGCTGCCTGAGCCCTGAGACATGCTGGGAGAAGTTTCTCACATGTAATGTCTTCCTTAAATGTACATATCAGAATATATAATACCAGAACACCTCCAAAATCTTGCATCAGATGTCAACAAAACCCTGCCCATCTTTTTTGGGGTGGACTGCAGTGGTTTCCCAGAAATTAGTGATGTTTTCCAGATTTATACGCATGGAGCACTTGGCCTGGGCACCGAGCTTCTCCGAGTCACTGACATTACTAAACGGTGGCAGTTATGGTAATTCATTACCCCAAGTCCAAATGTCAGCTCACAGGGAGGGAGGAGGCAAGATCAGTCGAGTCTGCTGAAATGTGGCGTCAGCATGAAAATGGTGACAAACCTAACAGAGATCAATCGGCATAAATGTGTGTGAGGCGAGGACATTGACTGGGCTAACACAGTTGTCAAAGGCACTGTGAGATTTTTATTTTAACCTATGATTTTTTCATAATTGTTTTGCAGCTGGAGTAATTATCATCCTGTTTAATGAGCACAGCTCCTTTAATAGAGGACACTTGGGCTAACATGCACTAATTAAGTCTGTAATCACTAAAAGTATGATTGAAGGTTTTGAACTGGCCAATCGTTCTCAGTAATACCATAATTACAGATATTGCAGCTCATCAGAGCACAGGAGAAATTCAAGGGGTCTTGATCATCCAGTGGTGTACATGGGTCTTGATCCTGTGTTGGATCATCCTTTTTACCTGATACTCTGCATTGGTTTGCAGTGGTTTATAAACTACCTGAATATATTACACTCAGCCCCATAAACCAAATGCACTTCCACAGCTTTATTACAATAAATTAGCTTACGGGTCTTGTATACCACCCGGGCACTAAGCACAGCTTTTCTAATCCCCACCGGTCTGAATGCTTGTCTCATATGGACCCAGCAGCAGCTGTGAAAGACTTCCAGGGAGCTCTGACAGCAGTAATTGCAATGAGATACTGAAAGAGCTTGAAAAAGAGAGCTGAAACCGTAATATAAATCCTTCTGTTTCTTCCTACGAAGGAAGGCTCAGAAATGAGTGAAAAAGAACAAGAGTTTTCATAATCTAATGGCCAAGATAAGGGGACCTAGCAGTCGATTTCTTTCCGCCTTCTGCAATGCAGTGGAGACAAACATACCTCTGGGGTCGTTTTATCTTCCACTGAGCTTGGCTCTTTTGGTTGTCAGAAAAGTCAGGCTTTCTCTCTGCTGTTGGTTGTGATTAGCTGGCCACAGCGATGGCCGAGTATTTTAAGACTACAGCTCACTACAGTGGAAAGAATTTTAAAAACCAGTGTTTAAAAAAGTCAGAAGTTTGCATATCAAGAAGGATTTTTTGGAGAACCTCGTATTCCAGCTACAAAATGCCAGTAAAAGAATATTGCTATTTTCATCACTATTTAATAACAGCTGCCCAGAAAGAAAAAAATAAATGAAGCCAAATACATTTTGCAACTTAGGTCTTGCTGGAAATAAGAGAAATACTGACATTAAATTGCATTATCTTTCTTTTTCCTGCCTATTTTCATTTCAGATTCATCAGCGTTACCTGTCTATCAAGGATAAGCTATTTTTTGTATTACATTTTTGTAATACGAAGAGCTTGTTCACAGGTATGGAAACTTGAGGCAGAGTAGCTTATTGCTTATTGCAAGCAGTCAGTCACTGAAAAAAGCATCTGGTTCTCTCTCCCATGTACTGGTCCAGGGGCTTTGGTCTCTGGGCTATTTTCTCCAGTCTGGGTTATTTTAGGCAAATCACTTGTGTCTCTCATCTTAAAATAAAGGCAATGCCATACAAAGATGGCAGTATTTTTCCGTTCTACCACAATGCAGAAAAGCCTGAGCCTTTTTTTGCTCATTTTTCAAAGGTTCCCATTTGAAAGCACAGCAATCCTGGACAGAAATGCTGCAGTTTGTACAAAGATACAGCCCAACGGGCTTGAGTGAGCTTGGCCTTTGGTTTGCCTTTTTCCTTTCACGCTTCCCTGCGGGAGATGCCTCAATCCATAACCACAAACGCCTCTCGGCGGCACCACGCCGGGTCCGCAGCGGCGCTGCCAGCACTGGGGCTCCCCGACGGCTGCATCGCAAACCCTCCTGCGTGCGGGGACCAGGACCCACCAGGAGACTTAATTCCAACCCTCAGGCGAGGGCAGCCCAACCCGCTGGCCTCCCGCCGGGCTGCCCACGCCAGCAGGGCCCGGTCGTGCTGCCAGGGAAGGAAAGCGGCCCTGGCGCGCCGGGTGAGCCGGCACCTTTGCGAAGCCGCTGCGCTGTGGGCAGAGGCGGCCCCGCTT
>JAVJGI010000050.1:6665748-6687327 GCA_035590275.1 Ibycter americanus | reverse complement strand
GTGGCGGGCGGGCCCCGGGCAGGCGTTGGGCGCGCCGGCCCCCCGCGGCTCAGGCCTGTTTCTTCCTGCAGGTGCGACCATGGCCAAGTCCAAGAACCACACCACGCACAACCAGTGTAAGCGGGGCGGGGGGCTGCGGCCCGCGGGGAGTTGTTAACCAGCTGCTTTGAGCTGCTCAGCTATGGCAGCCCCGTCGTCTTTTTATTTTTCGCAGTGAGATAACCTCCCGGGGGAAGGAGGTCGTGGTGCGCAGAGATTGAATGGGGTGTTTAACGAAAAGAGAGTTTTGCAAGAGTTGGGAGATATTTGGGCTCAGTATGAAAATAATCTGTAACTACAAAAAAAAAAACAAGTTTCGTATGTTTGAATTAAGCACGTTACTGAATGGCGTTCAGCCGGTGATACTGTGCCATCCGAAGGTGACCACGGTGATAAAATAGTTCTTGTTCAGGGTGTTGTCATCGGTGCTGTAAGTAGCAGAGTTCGCGAGCAGGTTCTGCTTGGTCTTGCACGGTGAACGATGGTGCCTTTAACACTAAACACAAGTGCTTGAATTTCTTAATGACTAAAATAACTTTTACTGAGCTGGGGGTGTTGCCATTGCTATATTGTTAGCTAATGAGAAACCTGAAATCCTCGAATTTAGAAATTTGTACGGTGTGTATGAGCCAAGAGCACAGTGTGCGGAGGGATGAGAACAGAAGTGCATCCTTAATTTGTATTTAGTTTGGATCAGAAGGGTTAGAAAATTTCCAATTCTGCACCCTTTTGATAGGGTCAGCTGGACTTGAAAAGAAGCTAATGCTGCTGTTTAATACTAGCAGAAATGGTAATTTCAATTGTTTTCTTGTCCTCCATATAGCCCGTAAGTGGCACAGAAATGGCATCAAGAAACCCAGATCCCATAGATACGAATCTCTCAAAGGGGTGAGTATTTCTGTTGATGTTCCCAGGCTGTTAGACCGTTGAGGCTTAACCATGAAACAATCCAGTACTTGTTTTATTTTGACTGACATTTTTTTTGCAGACAGGGGCTTGTGTTTCAGATGGTCAGAACCACTGCAGGTTTCTGGTTTTATCTTTTGTTTACCTTACACACAGCTGTGGTATTTCTAACCCACATGAAATCCACCCTCGTATGTCTGTAAAACTGGGTTTTAGTTACTGGCCAGTTTTGTCTCTGTCCTGCTCAGGTGGGTGTCAGTAACTGCTGCTTCTAGTGAAACAAACACTTGTCAGTTGGATAGCTCTTCTCCCTTCTGCGTCCTGCTGTGTTTCCTACTTTTCTGTACCTTTTAATATTATTTTACTGTATGTACTAATCCAGAGAATTTCACTCGGAAGATGGGAAGAGTTGGCATTTCTCTACAATACATATGAAAATGACAGTATTTTTCTTTTTCTGAGGTGAGGCAAGTGATATGACAGGATCTTTTTCCACACTTGAAAGTGAAAACAGGAGACTTTGGATTTGGGGAGGGTTGTGATTCTGTTTGCTTTGTAGATATGATTATCGGTTTTTTGGATGTGACGTAAAAACTTGTCTATTGCATAGCTCAGTCAGGGTTCAGTCCTGCCCCCGCCTGCAGGTAGTCCGGTAGTCTCTGAGTCTGTCTGTTTGCACTGAGTGTGCATGAGTTAAGATGACAAAATCCTGACACTCATGTGCCAGTTAAAATGCTGCTTACAGTACAACAGCAAATGTTTTTCTGTGCAACTGTAGCTGATAGTTCTGAGAATTGGTGCTAGCTGTGGCAGGATGCATTAGCCAGCTGTTAGCTGGCAAAAATTGGGAAGCTACTCTTCTCTGTGCCGGTACTTTTGTCCTTTTAATGTAAGAAGGAAAGGCCTGAGGAAGTGGCGCTGGTCTTTGCCCGACAATTATATGTATAGTTGCTCACCTGCCAAGGTTGGTTTGTGGTACTTCAGATCCAGAATGTATTGTGACATGAAAATGAAATTTGTCTTGTTCACAGCTTTACTCAACTTGTTCTCTTCTTTCTGTATGTCTGTTTCTGGGGTGTTGGGTTTGGTTTTTTACGGAAATTGAGGAATATAGCTAGTTAAAGGGTAGTTACAGATGGCTAAAATAATTTTGTTGATGTAATAAAAAAAAAAATCAGAATTAATCACAGCCAGCATTTGGGAATAATTGGAACAGTCTGGAGATACGTATGTTTTTACATATATCCCTTCTACAACATGGCTTATTTTTTTCCTTATTTTTATAGGTTGATCCCAAGTTTCTGAGGAACATGAGATTTGCAAAGAAACACAACAAAAAGGGGCTGAAGAAGATGCAGGCCAACAATGCCAAGCAGGCTGCTCAACAGAAAAAGGACTGATATGGTTTAAGACAAAGAACCAGTTTTCCTATTGGCATGTGTGTTACAGCATTTTTGTAAAAATAAAATTGGATGTAACAGTCTTCACCTTCCAGATTTGAGGAGACCCCTCCAGAAGCCTTGTTTGCATTGTGTTTTGGATGCCAGTTGTGCACCAAGCCTGTGTGTAGTGACCAGTTGTGTATTTTTGTTCCCTGGCAGATCAAGCCAGCCAGAGCTCTGGAGACGTTTTGTGTGAATAGTGTCAGCCTCCACATACAGAAAGTAAAACAGGTGCTCCCTCCTTGGTGCTGTTCTACTGTGATCATTAGTACAGGTCATGAGCGTTTAGTGGTTCAAAGTCTGTTTTGAAGTTGTGAAATGGTTATTGAGTGAAGCTCTCAAATTTAAACAAGAAACAACTTGTTTCTTCTTGTACAAATTGGAGCCAGTGTTGTCTAGGCGCTTGGGTGACAGTATTCAATACAGGTAATGTTATTTTTGATACTGGCATGCATGTTCAGAGTTCTCAGATACCATGATTTTTATGGCAGTTCCTAGTGTTACAGCAAGATGAGATTTCCAAGGGCTGTTACGTGTCTGCTGTGTTGCTGTCAGGGTAAGGTAGTTCTAGCTAGGGAGATCTGAAAAATGGGAGGGTAATGAGTGCTAGCTGTGGTCTTGGAAATCATAGCAATTAGTGTTAGATTGGTGTGTCGTGTTCTGAAATATCTGAAAGTACTGAAGTGTTAATGGAGCTACCACGGGAATGTGTAAAGTTTCAGGACTATATAAAATACATGTATTTTTCATAGTTACTGTATTTTAGTGGATGTCTCTCATTCCAGTAACAAAAAAGTCCCTGTCTGATGAAATGCACTGACTGGTGAGATCGGGGGAGTAACAGTCAAAAGCCCGAGAGGTGCTGTGGCAGCGTTTTGTTACTGCTGTCCTTCTGTAGATCAGGAGGGGGCTTCACTCTCCAGATCCCACCAGCCAGCAGCGCTGGTTCAAGAGGTGCTTTTTTATTACTGAAGTGAGCCGCCTGTTAAGATGCAACGAACTATTCCTGAAATTGCAATTCCAATGCTCGTCCACCTGGTGGTGTAAATCCACAAAGCGACACAAGGGCTGGAAGTTTGCAAGTATCTTCTGACTTTGCTGTAGAGCAGCAAAACACCTGCTAGATTTAACAAAAAAAAAATCAACTGAAACATCCAATTAAAGTAATTAATTTTTTAAATTAGTTTAGCCAATTGCCAAAATGCAGTTTTATTTTGAAACAAGGTAAATACTTTGATTTCTTTATGGCTTTAATTCAAAATTCTTTTCCTAGTTCCCACTTTTTAATTGGTCTTGACTGAAAAATACCACCTAACCCTAAAGCAAGAAATTTAGATTTACTAACTTAAAACTCAGGAGTCAAAGGCTTTTAGAGCCTGAGGGACGTCCACAACCCTCAGCTGTCTGATTCCTGCTGTGTGCATCTCTCGGACTGTTGTGGAGGTTGACATTTGTCAGCTGAAAGAACTCGAGTAATGAGAGTAGTGTGCTGGTTGGGAAGGGTGCTGCGCTGGGGAGAGCGTACAGCCACAGCATTCATACCACCAGGTAGAGTCTGCTGAATAGTCAAGATCAAAACATGGGCTCCCAGCTGCCTTCAATTATGCCAGAAAGCCAAGTGGTGAGAGGTTCCTCATGGTGTTAATCCTCCCTGGAGAGTTGGGTGGGTTTTGTGGGTGTGGTGTGTTGGGGTGTTTTTTGGTTTGGGTTTTTTTGCAAATGGTAGGTCACCCAGAGACAGACGCACAGAGCTTAAATCCCACTGGCCTCAGTGGTACCTGAGTGCCTGTGGGTATCAGAGGTCTCAAGCTGTGTGCCTAGTGCCAGCCCTGCTTGAGCGAGTTTACCTGTTACAAAGGCAAGTGTGCGTAGTGGTGGCTCAGGTTAGCGTGCATGTCCTCAGCCACTGGCCCGGAGCTGCCCCACAGCCCTTGCCAGGGCTGACAGCAACACCTAGCATGGGGAGAGGTCCCCTTGGATTGCTGGTGATGTTGGAGGAGACAGTGGCTGATCCAGCTGTGTAAGTGAAGGTCAGTCTGCTGCACGTGTGTGTTGTGACAAGAAGAGTGAAAGAAAAAGCCTCTGAACAGAGTACTTTGTCAGGCTACACCTTCGCCTGCATGTCTGCAGATCTCCAAACTGTTTTAAGTTCTGCATTTTAAATCTCTAGCGCTAAGACTTTCCTATTTAAGAAGAGAGATTTCCTCTTTTAAACCCCCACTGGTGTCTTCTCCAGAGTGCTTGTGTTGTGAGAGTAGCTCACCCCCAGGATGCAGCTTAAGGGAAGAGGGAAAGAGGGGCAAGGGTCAGGCTGAGAAAGGGATGTTGGTATGTTAACAAGCTGGGAGGAAGACATCGGCTTCCTGTAGCTCCAGGCAGCTCCCCCAAGCCTGCCTTCAGAAGCAGCGTTTTCATCTCGCTGCCCTTCATGCTGCCCTTCAGCGGGACAGCTTCCCAAATATGGGCTCGCTGACTTTCTGACCAAAATAGCAGCTGCGTGACAAAATGCAGCACAGAGGAACGTAACCTTAATCTGGGCATCATTGTGTAGCAAGAGACAGGAATTTTGTGAGTGTCCACAGCAGCTCGGTGTCAGGTTTGTTGTTGTTTGCTCCCTGCATGCATGGTGGTCCCGCAGGACACTGCCCAGATATCAGTTGACCACCTATTGCATTTTCTAAGCCCATGACAGCTCAGTCCACGACTTTCCTTGTCGAGGTTGCCCCAGCCAAGAAGGGAAAGCTGCAAAGGGAAGTCTGTGCTGACATGGCCTCATGGTGGCTCTTCATCCTCTTTCACTTGCCTTGTGTAATCATTTAAGTTCTGTTGGTCAAGTAAGGCCGAAGATCCTTTTTGGGAGGATTACGTATACAGAGCTCAGGAGACTGAACAGGCAGCTGCGGCCCACTTGAAACTATTCCCGTTATGCAGACTCTGTCATCTCTGACATTTAAAAACTCCAAAACTCTTATGATTAAGTCCTCGGTATCCTGCAGGAGGCCAGTGAGCTTGAGAGCATCTCTCTGCTCAGCTACTGCTGTATATCAGGTTCTACATTTTGTGCTTGCTGCTGCTGTACGTCATACCTGCTGCAGATTATTTCTCCCCTTTGCAGTTGAGGACTCCAGTGTCAAGTTCCTGTTTGTCTCCTTTTTTCCCTTTGATTAAAAAAAAATAAAGGAGCAAAGGGTGTGTAACCAAACACTGAATCGGCTCGTTTAGCAAAGGTGAGCTGTCACGCTGAAAGCCAAAAGCACAGAACTGGGGAGCAGAAATCAAAGCACTGCAAAATGCTCTGATGGGGCAGAATATTCGCTGGGGCCATTGATGTTCACAGTGAAAATGAAAAGTAGGGCTGGATACGTGTTGCTCTGTCCCCTTCACCGCCCTTCAGTAGTGTGTTCAAGCAAAAAGCAGTGAACAGAACTTGAGTTCTGCTTTGCACAAGTTTCAAGGCTGTTGTAGGTGTTTCTATGCAGCAGGGCCTTTGGTGCAGTGAAATGTTTACCTGAAGTACCTTGGCTCATGTTATATCGCCACTGCCCTGGTGGCAGGTGTAGGACTGTAGATGAGATGCAAAGTTTTATTAGGGAGAAGTGTGCCAAGTATTCTCAGATCTTCCTGCAGTCACTTAGTTTACACAGCAAAGTTTTACTGAGGGCTGAAGAGAGCCCTCAAATACGCTGGAAAATGTGCAAACCACAGCAGAAATTAAATCTTCTGCCAGTGAAAGCAAGCAGATCAGTTGGCCTGAGAACTGTGGCTGTATCTGGTGGCATGGGCCGCTGTCACCTGCCAGCACAGCTCCTGTCTCAGCAGGGGGGTTAAGAGCACACAGGTCTACGGACTGTTTTAGAGAGTGGTAAATGGCTATTCGCCTGACTTAAAATAAAAAAAAAAAAAGTTGTTTCAATTACTTTGGGGTTTTTTCACTCCCAGTCAGTGCATGTGGACATGTGTCATGTTCCTTAAAGGCTTTGGACACCAAAAGTTCACTGCATGTGTAGGGAAAGCTGCAAATTTATTTGGAGTTGCAGAGATACGTGGACTCCTGGGTGGGTTTTGTTCCTCATTAGCACATCTCCAGGCACATCCCCTCTGTGGAGGCTTCAGCCAGGGTGATGCTGGTTGGTTACTGGTTTTTCAGCCATCTAACCTACTCGCCAGCTTGTCATGTCATGTTACATTCCCAGTGCAGTTGTTCCCATGTTTTAGCCAACAGTGAAATCCACCCGCAGCGCTCGACCCTGCAGCGTTTGCTGCCTTACTCTGGGAGGACAGTCAGTGTGTTAAGGCAGATTGGTCTCACTTTCTGACTTGGTGCAGAGCATGCTGACCTGCTGGCACCTCTGCTCCGAGGACTGAAAAAGCCCAAGTAGTACCAGTGTGTCTGCTCTTCTAGGGCCCAGTTTCAGCTGCTATAAGATCTTTGTCCTCTCTCGCTCTCTCCAGCCTCTGCTGTCCCTCTTTTACTCTCAGAAAAGAGTGGGCAGCCAGCGAGGTCATGGCTTGCTGTAGCACCGAGGGGAGAGAGCCAAGGCTGGTTTTGCAGCCGTCGTTTTCCCTGGGGTCACAGCAGAGTCCAAGCCTCCCCCAGGTCACCAAGATGACTGAAGGGAGGGAGTTAACCTTGTTCAGTGAGCCACCACCTATGAGTAAGCAGTGGAGAGTATCTTGGAGATGTCAGTGTTGGGATCTGGTCGGGACTGTCAGTAGGAAGGTAGTGGGGCTGTCGGTGATGCCTGCCGAGATGTGATGTGAGAGTGCGGGTGTGGGTGGCTGTGGGCTGGGTGGCCGTGGCTGTGGGGAGAGCTGGCGTCACCTTGGCTCGTGGCTGAAGCCCTGGTACTTGCAACTCTGTGGAGATTTCCAGGCCTGGGGTAAAACATTTCAGCTGTGTCCTCAGAAGCAGGTCTCAGTGGGAAATGACTTCTGCTGCTACACTGGGAAGCTGGAAAATGATTGTTTTTGATCTCCAGGCTAAGGATTCATTGGAAATGGAAGATGGTAACGCGGGAGTGTTTCCTGTCACAGGGTCATTTGACCCAACGCATTTCTGTGTCTGCTGGCTTCTGGTGCACCTGTAGTTCTCCTGGATCAGCAGGAGCTATGGCATTGAGGGCTTGGGACCCTTGGGGAGACCCTTCTGAGCAGGTCTTCCAAATGTTTGCGCTAGGGGTGTTCCCAAAATTTCTGGGTTTTAAGGAAAATCAGCTGCTCTAGCTGACAGGGGTTCATTTCCTCGGTTTCTCTGATGTTACATGCCCTGATTGAGCAAAACATTCAGTGCTCGTTCAGAGGAGACACAGCCTTGTCCTTCCAACCAGCCAACGACCCCTCTCACGCCTGTTTTCACCTCAAGCTCATTTGGTTTGAATTACAATATTTTGCTATTGCTGCAAATGAGGTTGTGTGTCACATCAAATACAGCTTCTCAAGGTATTGTTTCTGCAGAGGGGGAGAACAAAAAAGCTGGTTTTGGGAGGAGAGGCAGAAGGATGGTGCAGCGGGCACTGGCATGGTGATGTGCTCGCCCAGGGTTGAGGGCAGCATCACTGGGGCTTGCACTGACACCGTCTCAAGCCTTGCCCTGCCAATGTTTGTTTTGCTTGGGTAAATGTTTGATTTTAGCAACATGACTCTAATGCACGAGCTGTGCTGGGGCTGTAATTCAATGGGAGGAGGCAGCTATGTGCAGGGAGAGCTGCTAATGCCACAGGAATGCCACACTTCCTTGGGACGAGAAAAGATGGCACCTGGGGCCCTTGGTGACAGCATGGCTTGTCCTCCTCAGCCCTGCTGTCACCCTGTGCCTGAGGGCCAAGACCTAGAGCGGGGTTGTGCCTTGCTCAGGGCCCCTGTGCTCCAAACATATGGGGCTTCTGAGGGAAAATCGGGTGTTTCAGTTATTGCAGCGAGGTTCCCGCCCAGGGCTGCTGGAGGACCATGAGGTGCCATGGGGCTGCCGCCTCCCGCCAGGCTGGGTGAGATGGGAGGGAGGCACCCAGGCCGCCTTAGGAATGGCTTTTATTCATACTTCCAGAGGAAATTGAGGTGGTCTTCCTGCGTGTACCACAGGGTGGCAATCAGGATGGCGGGGAGGAGGAAGGGGTGTCCCTTCGGGACAGATGGGGCAGAGCCGGGAGGAGAGGGACTGTCCCTCACCCGTGGATTCCAGTGATGGCATAAGTGGTTGTTAATTCACATTTTGTCGCTAAAATGCTGCCAATGCTCCAGTTAAACCAGCAGGCACCAGTGCTGGCTCCTAAGCCTGCCCACCATAGCAGGGGTGAGGAGGTGCTGCATGGCAGCTCCCCACTGAGCACCCATGGCACCGCTGGCCGGGCTTTGCTGCTGGGCTGGCAGTAAAATACCTTCTGGGAGGCTTAAAGCTCCAGGTGTGGCATCACCTCACCAGGCACCGCTTGTGGGCACTCGACGCCACCCCGTCGGTTGTGAGTACGCGACCAGGGTGAAGCTCTCACTAAACCTCCAAGGAACGACCATCTGAGGCAGTCGGTATTGACATGTTTTATTTTCCCAGCGGCCACCCTTCTCAGCACTCAGTCTTCATGCCGGTAGCCAGGGGACTTAGCCAAGGAGATGAGGTGCGGAGCCGGCGGGGTTTGGAAGATTGGGGCTGTCAATCTGGCCTCAGATTTATTCAACTCCCTTCATAAACTCCAGGAACTCTGCCAAGGGGAAGACATTGGAAGCAAGGGGCGTGAGGTGGGACTGAAGTGCCCTCACAACTGCCAAGTGCGCTCTTGGCAGCTTTCTCCAGCCCTGTCTCCTCTTCCATCCCCCTGATGCGTGAGAGGCCAAGGGGGGATGGCTACCGCTCCTGTGACTGTGGCGAGGACTCCTCGTGACTCCCGATGGAAATGTCAAAGGAGCCCAGCACCACCCTCAGCTCTACCAAATGCCAGAGGTGAGTGCCCAGGGAGGGACACAGCCACCGGCTCAGCTCAGAAATTGTCGAGGGGTCATTTCAGCAGCATCACATTCAAAGATACGGCCCTTTGGAGATGGTGCTTGTGTTTAGGGGACGGGAGGGAATGGGCAGGTCTCTGGTGAAAAGCAGCATTGCTTCAGTGCAGGCTGGCTTTCGCAGCGTGGGGGCAGTTAAGGCAGCCCCAGGTGCTTGCTACCATGTCACAAGCATAAGAACCCCCCCCCATCCCTGTGCAAACACCAGCTGCAGCCAGGCGTGTTGCCCAGCACTGCCTGCATGAGCTCAGGCCTGTCCAAGAAGGCAACCAGGACCGTGGGAGCTGCCCAGGCGACACTCAAGGGCTCGTGACCAAACTGCACGCCAGGAGTCCTACCGTCATAGTCAATCCTGCCATCGTTGTTTTTATCCCCATCTTTCATCAGTTCTTCTATGTCGTCCTCGGTGATGGTCTCTCCCGTTGCCTGCAGCATGATCTTCAGCTCCTCAAGGTCGATGTAGCCATCAGCATTTCTGTGCGAGGACAGAAGATCTCAGGAGCGGACCGACATGCCGGGCAGGGGGAGCGGGGGCAGTTGCACAGCTCCCACCACCCCACCACGCTGCAGTCACGGCTCTTACTTATCAAACATCCTGAAGAGATCTGAGAGTTCCTCTTCAGTTTTTCCTTTGCTGTCGTCTTTCATACACCGCACCATCATAACAAGGAACTCATCGAAGTCTACAGTGCCACTGCCTGCAGGCAGAATGAACATCATCAGCTGGCACTACAGTGGGTGGATGGGCAACGCCAAGCGAGAGACCACACTTTCCTTTAGTCACCAAGGACCAAAACCCAGGAGAGCAGCCCTGCAGCAAGAGGCAGCTTTCAGGACACTGGAGTAAGTAACCGAGGCCCTGCACTGAATTTTTACCTTCTGCGGTCATTTTGCCAAGGCAAAATGAACAAACAGTCCTACTGGAAGCACTGATCAATGGAAATTCCCGCTATGGAGATACCTGTCCATCTCATCTAGGTCTTAATAATAAAAGTTCCAGAAGGCAGGTATTCATGCGGTGTGGTTTTGCACCAGCAGTACAGTACTGTTGTTTTCAATGGCACAGCTGTTGTCCTTTTTTGCCTGATACTTAAATGCTTTTTTATTTTCCAGTTAGCATGGTATTTCTGCCCAATTTGCACACAGTGGATTTTATTATGTGTGATCACTGGCACACTGATTTAATCAATATTGACATTTGTGTGTGTGTGTATGCACTTGAGCAGTGAAAGACTTTCCTGATGGTAGAATCCTGTAATTGTGGCATTTTTGAAATGGCAGTTGCTACATTCCGCCTATACTTTGTTTTTCACACGGATCTTTGCAATTTCAGGGTACCCCCCAACACCAGTTCAAGCAATCTGATCATTACAGGAATAATATTTTTTATAGGTTTTTTGCCTGGAAATTTCCTAAAGGAACCACACTGAAGTTTGGTGGGTCTTCAGTGTCCTTCAAAATCACAGCGCTGCAGGCTGCTCCCCACCGGCTGTGGCTGTCCCCAGCACGGATCCTGCCAGTGCTGCACAGATGCTGAGTGTTGCCGATCCACACCATGCCCACCATGCCCTCCATGCCTGGGGATGGTGCTTGGGAGAGTGGAAGAAACCCAAATCTCTCACCATCCTCATCCACCTCGTCTATCATCTCCTGTAGCTCCTCAGGGGTGGGGTTCTGCCCCAGCATCCGCATCACCTTCCCCAGCTCCTTGGTGCTGATGCAACCGTCCTCTGCTCCCAGCACGAAGATGTCAAAGGCAGCCTTGAACTCTAGGGAGAGAGGGGAGAGGAGATGTGGGGGGGCCTTGCTCTGCACCTCGACCCTGCAGGCAGGTGGCCCCAGGGCAGGGGTCTCATCCCAAGCACAGCCTCCCCTGGCCATGCACCCCAGCACTGCCTGGGCATGGCATGGTGGGGACACCTGGGCACACGCACAGAAACTGCCTTGCTTGACATACTAGTGGATCGAAATCCCTGTGGTCATGCCCTGCTTTGGCCAGGCTGGCCAAAGAATTTTCTGGGGTGCAACTGCTGAGGTGGGCTGGGCTGCTGGTTGGGGATCTTGTCTTTAGGCTGTGGTGTCAGGTTAATATGCACCTACCATTTTTTTGCTCTTCTGTCAGCTGCTCAACCTGCAAGGAAAACACAGAGACCGAGTCATTTTTCTTCATCAGTGTCACTAATTGTTAAGGGGACATGTTATTTGTTCAACAGTTTTTGCAGCCAAGCCTCACAACAGTCACCTTGGTGGACTGCAGGGTGAACGACTGTAGAGGGTTAATTAACATTGATTGTATACAGTTGTGGGCTTCAGGGGTAGTGGGTTGGCTGATGTGGATAATGTACAGCTGTGGCTTGTTCCTGCTAAGTAGCTAAATAGCACTGAGGAGCCTGGAAGAAAGGAGTATTGGGTGAAGAGAGAGAAGACTGGATGAAGAAGACCCCAGGGATGTAGGAGAGATGAGGAGAGGCCCTGGGAGAAGCTGAGAGAAGAAGGGGGCCTGGATGAGGAGAGACTCGCTGGAGGGAAAGCCAGGAACCCAGATGCAGCAGAGGCAAGAAGCAGGGTGGACTGGCTTGAAGAGGAAGAACAAACAGCACGGACAGTAGATGAACTTGTGGAACCTTGTGTGAGACTGATGGTGGTATGGGATGGTAAAAGCCTTGTTGCAGCTTAATAGTTTTGCTGTGCTGCGACAAACGACCAGGGTGGTTTTGACACTGCAACTTTTTGTGGTCTTAAGAGATTCTTCCCCTTAAAAAAAAAAGTCATTCCCAACTTTGAAGCGAGCATTATTTCTCTAGGGCAGCAGCGTTTGATACACAGGAGAAGTAGCCTTTGCAAAAGGAGAGGAGACCAAGAGGGACAAGCATTTGCCTCTGCCCACCATTTGCAGATCATTTCTTGTTGCTGGCAGGCTTCGCAGCAGGATGGCTGTGCTGCTGAGGGCTGCTCCCGCCTGGGCTGGCCTGGGTCAGAGGTGGGATGTGCTGCGGAGGGGGAGTTGGACAAGAGCATCCCCAGTAGCTGTTTTTCAGCCCTAGATTCAGGAAACTCCTTGCACTATACAGAACACGAAGAGCTGATGTACTGCTCTCCGAGTCAGTGTTTATTGCAAAGGTTTCTGCCTCTGAAGGGAGCTGCTGTTCCCTTTAGCCTGTTTGGCCACCTCCCTGAAGAACCAGCCTGTGGAGCCATCAGGTGTCAGCTGAGACGGGCTGGGAGATTGTTCCCACACCCTACCCTAATTCATTCCCCACAGATGATCAGTGGGAGCTTATTAGTAGAGATGATCGGTGAGAGCTTATTAGTAGTTAGCATGAATGAATTAAAATAATCAATGAGGATAGCAAAGAGGAATACATCAGCTCTGTGTCATGCCTTTTTAAGTGCATTTCTCTCTTTGGCTTCATTCCTGCCTGCAGGTACTGCTTCTGTAAAATTGCTGACCCCGCTGCCATGTCCAGCTGCCCCTGTGGTAGCATCTGTGAAAACACTGACTCTTCCTTCCCACCCTGGTCAGCAGCCTCTCTGGAGTCAGCCAGGTCTGACCCCCTGCCAGCCCACCTCTGGCCCCCGCAGAGGGTGCCTGACCCCACCAATGTCTCCTTACTGTTGTCCCTGTGTGAGCAGCCCGAGCACCCACCCCACTGTGCTTTGCTTGGGGCAGAACCCCGCAGCCCAGGGTTGTGGCACCTGCCTTTGAGGGAAGATGGATGCTTTTGACCCAAAGAGCAACAGTTTTGCAAAAGCTGGCTGGAAATCCTTCCCACTTGCAGCAGGAGGCTCCCATCTGCTCTGCCCTGTGAGGCTGTGTCTGGAGTGCTGTGTCCAGTGCTGGGCTCCCCAGTTCAGGAGAGACAGGGAGCTACTGGAGAGGGGCCAGCGGAGGCTGCAAAGACAAGCAACTCCCTTACGAGGAAAGGCTGAGAGAAGTCAGCCTGTTTAGCCTGGAGAAGGCTGAGAGGGGACCTTATCGATGCCTACAAGTGTCAGGAGGATGGGGCCAGGCTCTTTTCAGTGGTGCCCAGCAGCAGGACGAGAGGCAACAGGCACAAACCGCAACACAAGAAGTTCCTTCTGAACATGAGGAAGAACAGCTTTACTTTGAGGGTGACGGAGCACTGGAACAGGCTGCCCAGAGAGGCTGTGGAGTCTCCTCTTCTGGAGACATTCAAATCCTGCCTGGCCGTGACCCTGAGCAGCCTGCTCCCAGTGAAGCTGCTTTAGCGGGGATTGGACTGGATGATCTGCAGAGGTCCCTGCCAGCCCTGACCTGTCTGTGATTCTGCAGTTCTGTGAAAGTGCTTTTTCGTAGTGGGACAAAGCCCGCGGGAAGCGGGTAGAGAGCCTTACCGCGCTCCCCGCGCACCGGGAGGTGAAGGCTCCCAAGGCAGCAAGCACTAAGGCCGGCGGCAGGGCTGCGCTGGCAGGAGGAGACCCCAGCCCCCCACGGCCCTGGTGCTGCTGAAGGCAGGCCGGCTCTTGGCAGCCCTTCGGGGCTGTCGTTTGGGCAGAGCAGCCACAAGGCTCCCTCGGCCGAGGGCCATGGCCACCATCTAGCCGCTGGGTAACATGACCCTCTTGGCGCATTCACTATTTATAAGCTTGGGCGAGAGAGGTGCTGGAGATAAAGATGAGCTCCGCGATTGTTCCCAGGCTTTGGTATTTATCCTTGCAGCCCTTTATCTGGACACTTGTCTCTGGCACTGTTCTTAGCGGCGCTTAACAGAGCCTAAAAACGTTCCCAAAATAGCTTTGTGTTTGCACACCCTTATCTAGGCACGAATGGGCAAGATGAAAATCCATTGGGTTCTCTGGCTGCATGTAGGGAATTTGGCATAAATATAATATTAATACATGCCATCAGCATGCAGCAAATTAATAAAGTAATCACTTTTGAAACTTCCTTGACTACTGAATGGCTAGATGTGGAGCTATGCTGTATGCAAATCAAATGCATCTGCAACTATAGAGTGAGGCTTCTCTTACAGAGGTGTCTATCAAGCTGTTTATAGTCCCCTCTGGACTTGGATGCTGTTTGTGGCTTTATTCTTCTTTTCCCTCCATGTCATTGCAGGGACAGGTGGCTGCAGTGTGAGAAGGCAAGCACTGAGCTCACAGCACTGCGGCAGCTGTGGTAACACCAGATCTGCTGCATTTTGCTTTTATCAGCTCCTCTCTTCATCCCATGTTTCCATTTGAAGTCAGACAGGGGAAGCTGAAGTTCTTGAATTTATGGGTTTTTTTCCAGGTAAATGTTTTCTTACAGTTAAAATTTTGGGATGTAGATCCACAAAAAATCTGTTTGTCTCAGCTGTTGACTTGCTTTGCCTCTGTAACGGTGCTGGCAGTTAAGTACCAGGATTCAAGCTCCACATTTACCAGTGTGCCCCCACCTTCCAGCCAGCAACAAAATCCTTACGGGACATCGGATCTGTTGTGTGGCCCAGTTCCCTGGGCAAGGACTCTGCGATTGGGGTAAGTTTTTGGTACCAGAGTTAGGAAGTTTTGGGTTGTTCTCTATTGCTGCCGTTACTTTTTCTCGGCTGAATTCCTCCATGTTCTAACTCTACTAAAGCTCACAGGCTTCGGGTAGAGATAACCTTCACCTGTGGATTTTTGCCCATTTCTGGGGCAGAGGTTTGGAGGGAGGCTGGAGCTTGCAGGTGGGGAAGCCTTTTTGGGGGGGGCTCTCCACCCACGCTGCGGCCGTGCTGCCCCAGCTGACGGATGGACCCTTTTGGCTGTGGGCATCTCTGGCTTGCAAAGCACTTCAGCCTTGCTCCCTGATTACGGGCATGAGGTCCCCAAACAGTAAGGAGAGGACCTGTGTCTTGAGTCACAGAGAACATTTTTAATTAAAAAGTTTAATTAGAGAGGCCTTGATTTTCTTTGATTTTACAGGTCACATTTTCCTCCCATTTGGAGGTGTTGGTTGGGGGACTTGGCATTTTATTGTAGAGCCTTCCTGAGCCTTTTCACACTACTGGGACTGCTAGGGGATTTCCATTTCACAAGCCTCAAGGCTGACCAAAGGACAGAAGAGGTGTGAGCATTTATTTTTTTTTCTTCAGTTACATATCAAGCACTACCTTTCTTCCCTCTAAAAACCTTGAAATTAAAATAGGACGTGTATGATGTATTTTTTGTGCCCCTGGTTAAAATCAAACCTGATCAACTATATATTAAAACAAAAACAAAAAACCACCAAAAAGCTCTTATTTTAACTCCAGTTATGGAAAGGACACAGTAGCAATCCACACAATCCAGAATCTATTTTCATCCTTATTCTACACGCGTATCACTGTCTGTCTGTGTTACAAAATAATGTAGTGTTCTTATTACAGACCAAATAGTTTGGGTTTACACAGTGAGTGCACCGTGCAGCTGTGTAAGTTAAAATAGCTGTTGGGATGCTCTGCGTTCCCTGAGCGCATAGCTGACATTCTGGATTTCTGCACAGCAGATACCAGGAGCAGGAAAGCAGAGGAGGATGTTTCGAAATAACTTTCAAAAGCCAAGGGTTTTTTTTAAATCACCCGGGAAAATATTCAGCTAAGGGGGGAAACGATAGCAATAGTGGAATTATTAAGCACCAGAAAGAAGAGGGTGAGGTTTAACTCGTAGAAATAATGTTCATTTCATGGGAAACGCTGCTCTGCTTTGTCTGGGCTAAAACCAGCAGCCACCTCTTGTACTTTCACACTTTTGTTGAGATTTATAACTTCACTTAATGGCCATCTCCCTGCCTTACAGTGGAGAACCAGGGGAGTCACTGTAAATAATTTAGCAGCACAGTTGAGAGTTTCACGCTTACAAGAAGAGTGTGAAACCTTCAGAGCCATCAGTGGGAAAGGTCTGTGAAAGGATGTTGATGTCGGCTAAAAGTTGCCGCTCGATAATTATTTCTTATTTGCTTTTCTCCATTGAATTAACTCCATCACAGCTTTAGGAATCTACTATAAAATCCTCACGAACCCTTTAAGCCCCCACTCCACCCCCAATAAAAACAATGTAGCCCCAAGGGGAGGCACTTACCGCTGCCTTATAAATGTCATCCATGGCTGGAGAGGGTGGGTGAGGGGCCGAGGGATGTCAGGGGCACGCTCTGGCTCTGCTGGCGCTGCCCCCCGAGCCCGGCTGATATAGGGGGCCGCCCGCCCCAGGGGATGTGACCAGCCCACCAGCAGCCCCACACGCCTTTCCCTGTCCCACCCCCATCCCGGCAGGAATGCCTCGCCTGCGTGCCTTGGGATGGGGACACTGCCGAGCCTGAGGCTGGCATGTCCGGGGCCAGCCCCAGCCCCGCTTCGGGGCAGCTGGAGGTTTCCCCGTGACTTTGATGTGGGAACGAGCGAGCCCTCACAGCTGGGTTTTGGCAGGACCCTTGCTGATATATCGCAGTATTTGGCTGTCCTGACTGGACACGTGCCACCATGTCACCTCCACCTCTCATGTGTCATTCCCCCCCGGAAGCTGTGTTACGAAGATTATACTGTGCCTAATTAAATTGGGTAATAGGGGAAAGGCATGCCTCCCAAAATATCCCTGTCCAGCAGCAAGTGTCCCCTGGGAACAGGGGGTGTTGGGGCCTCCCTGTCCCCTGTGCCTGCTGTTCCCAAACCCGTGAAGGACACGCGGCGGGGGCCGATGCCCTCGGAGGAGCCGATGCTGTGTGCATCTCACACACTCAGGACCAGGGGATGCAGCCTGGATGCTGCAGCAAGGAGAAGTGTGGAGGCAGCTGGAGCTTTGCCTCCGCTTTCTGCATTTAGCCGAGGCTGCAAAATGAGGGGCACGGCTGTTAACTGTGCTGGATTTTAGAAATAATTCCCAGTCCTTTAGGAAGCCAGGACTCGCTTCACCCAACCAGCGAGCTGACCTGTACCTACTGCAAATGGGGAAAATCCACCCTCCTCGATTTATCCCACCATGGTGGAGAGCAAAACACACCAAAGGCCTCCAAGTGATGACCAGCGTTTTCTCATTGCAGGGAAAAGCATTTTAATTCACAGCAACCAAAGCCAAACCTCTCTTTTTGGTGATTCAGGACTCCCTCTTGTGTCCAAAGGAACTACGGGTGGCTCCAGCATCTCAGGGTGATGAAGTCTCGCCTCCAGCTAGCTCATATCGGCATTAGTTAACACAACTGAAAATACTGTGCATGCAGCTGTTAGGTTTCATCTCTTCTAAAAATCCCTTCTCCGCTGAATAGTAATCACATTGCATGACAGAAACGGCTGTCCCTCTGTAATGCCTAGCCCAAGTGGCATTAACCAGTGACCCAGGGTGATGCCAGCACAGTGAGGGTGCAGGTGAGTGCAGAGCCATGTCCCCACACCGCATCCTCCCAGGTTTTGCAGTGCCAAAAGATTAACTTGCTGCAGAGCCTGTTAGGAGCTGTGGTCCTGTGGGCGCCTGCTGGCCGTGATGTACCCAGGCTTCTGCTGGGCTCTGCCTCTTCTCAGCATGGGGATGGCAGATGTAATAAAAAGGAAAATAGTTGCATTTAGGGAAATAATTTTTGAATCATGTTAGTCTTCAGAATTGGAACATATTAATATTTTTGTTGCCTTGAACATAGAAAAGGCAGCAAAAGCTGTAAAGGGAAGTATTGTTTTGTTAAAGGGCACTGAAGCCTGTCCTTAGGTGAGGGCACAGGCTGGGACGGGCGACCTGCTGTCCCCCACCACCAAACCATCACCCAAACCCTCCTGGGCACCCCCAGGGAGACTTCCCCAATGAAGTGCTGCCCCAAGGCAAACCCCAGCCTAGGCTGCTTTTCCCCCCTTGGGATTGATTCCCTGCGGAACTGGCAGGGCGGCGGGTGCTGGCCTTGGGCACTGCCAGGCACCATGGCAGAGGGTGAGGAATCACGTCTAGCCCGGTCCCTCTGCCCCGGGAGGTGACAGCTCTGAGTCATCCCCCTGAAAACAGCCCCTGAGATGTGTCAGAATACATCTAGGGCCAACGCACAGTGGGAGCAGGAGCTCTAACATTGCCTTCAAAGGGTCGTGGCTGCGCTCCCCGAGCAGCTGAGATGAAATCCAGGTTGGGATGTGGAGGTCTCTGTCTGCTTAGAGAGTGGCAATCTGGGCCACTGCCACCATGCACACTGACATGGGAAAGCCACACTTCTGCAAACACACAACAGGAACGGAGACTTACAAAACACAGGTATGCCTAGAAGGGAAGGATGAAATTCATCTGGCAGCGAGAGGTGATATTCCTCCTGGGGAGGGAGGCACAGGCAAGTGGTGTCATGCCAGCCCCTGCCTCCCTGCTTGCTGCTTGGAGCCAAAGCTTCCAGCATCCCCTGGCTCTCCAAAGTGGGTGACTTACAAAAGAATTGGGGTTTTGTAGAGAAACCCAGGGCCTCTGTCATGCAAAGCACAGGGGGAGGCTGCTGCAGCAGGTATGGGGGTGTCTGTGGAAAACCACCCGCTCCTACTGCTTCTCTTGCATCCCCACGCGAGACCCATGGCAGAGACAGAGCATGGCTATGTATAGCCTGAGGAAGGCTGCCAGCACAAGTGCCCTTAATCCGGACACGTGGCTGGCTCAGCGGCACACTGGCTGTCACTGTGGTTGGTACAGCACGTTAGCTTGGGCTTCAGCTGCATCCTGACATGCCGTTGCACTTGTCAGTCAATCCAAGGTACCAAGACAAGTGGAAGGGTTTTCCTCCAAAATCTTGATTCAGGTTTTCCTTGCCAAGCAGCTGTAACCCACTGCAAAACAAGCAGAGGCATCCTGCAGGTCAAATGTAAAGAAATATAAAGCAGAAGCCCAACTAAATTGCAACTTTATTTGAGGCTGGGGTGTTTGCAGGGCTCCTAGGGCAGTCTGTCACGGATCCCAATTGCAGCAAAATGCTCCAGCGTCCCCCTTCCCTGTGTGGGGCACTCAGCCCTGAGTGGGGCCAGACCCAGCAACATTGAAGCCCTTTAATTTACTGCTACCTAGATCCTCCTTGGAGGGTTTTAGCTGTACGAGCCCCCATTTGCCCCCTGCCCCAGCTGCATTGCTCCTGTTGATGCATCTTCTCCCGAAGCCAGGACGGGGCTGTCACACCTCGGCACCCGCAGGCAGAAGATGCTTTAGGAAGAGGAGAAGGGTACCTATCAAAACCGACAGGCGTCCAAGTGCTGTAAATTGTGATTTAATTAAGGAGATGGGACATTCAGAGGAAGCTTAATTAAAGTTCCTCTCCGAAACCACTTATTACCAAGAGGCTGAGCTCAGCAGCAGCTCCTGCTGATGCTGGGACAGCACTAGGAAATCCCTCTCGGGCTGCCTTTACTGTATGTGTTTTCTCCTTGTACCCATCATCCTTGGCTAAGTCCTGACCAAAGGAAAGCATTTTGCAATGAAAATAAAATCCAGGTGGGTTTCCCCAGCTCCATTTGCAGAGCTGTGTTGGCTTACGCGCTGCCCCGGTCCTAGCTGCACCTGGCAGACGCCAGCATGGCCCCGGGTAACACCACTGACCCCTTCCACTGAGACCCTCCATCCAGATGACTTTGAAAGTCACCTGGTGATCGCACCCAGGGCATTTGGCACTTCTGCTATCATTGATGATGCTACACTGGAGCTCATTGCACCCTCCCCTCGGCAGCAGACCGAAATACAGGGAGAGGTTACCTTCGTTTTGCTGGAAGGTGCTTTTTTACCCAGACCTCCTGTGACCCCCCCCTGGGGCAACTTGGGTTCACGGAGCAAAGGCCGAGCAGGATCTGCTCGCCGGTCCTTAAGATTTTCCATGTCTGTTACAAATCGCTGGCAAGATGCCTTCAGCGTACGCAGATCTGAAACGCTTCCCTGTGCTCCGTGGGACAGCGCACGGGGGTAAGGAAAGGTCGTAATGGGGGTGAAGTCACCCCAGCCAGCCCCCCGCATTCCCTGCAGGCTCACCCCCCAGGGCCAGGGCCAGGGCCACCCAGCTCTGGCCTGGGGTGCCCACACCGCAGTGTCCCAAGCCCTGAGCAGCACATGGTGGCCACCGGTCTCCACCAAGGGCTGCTGCAGCTGGGGGAAGTGCTGCCTGGGCTGCGGCGGCCCCTCGGCACGGCCACACCGCCACTGGGAAGAGCGGCCCTCTGCAGTTCAACCTCAAATGCCCTGTGTCAGCAGCCACCTGCGTTGCACCTTCCTGCATCACTCGATCTCCAGCATGCGTGTTGCGCACACCAGCCTGTAGCTGCTTGGACAGGCCTGAACCTCCCTGAGCTGCCTGCATTGCAGCGCACTGCACAGCCTAGTGCCGTACAGCACAGTACTGCCCAGCACTACACTAGCCAGCACAGCATTGCACACACACTGCATTGCATGGCACAGTATTGCAGGAAAGAGCATTGCGTTGCGCTTGCATAGCCCCGTGCAGCACAGTGTTGCACTACATGCACAGCCCTACACAGTGCAGCACAAGATGGCGTTGCAAAGCCCACGCAGCGCAGCACAGTGTTGCACAGCGTTGCACGGCATTGCACAGACCCGCATGGTGTTGCACTGCGTTGCACAGCCCACGCTCATGGCACGGTGTTGCACAGGCCCGCACAGTGTTCCATGGCATTGCACAGCCCACACAGTGCAGCACTGCGTTGCACAGCCTGCACAGTGCAGCACCATGTTGCACTGCGTTGCACAGCTCCACGCAGCGTTGCATGGCATTGCACAGCCCGCGCAGCACAGCACGGTGTTGCACAGCATTGCACAGCTCTGTGCAGTGTTGCACAGCGTTGCACGGCATTGCACAGCCTGCGCAGTGCAGCACCATGTTGCACTGCGTTGCACAGCTCCACGCAGCATTGCATGGCATTGCACAGCCCACGCAGCGTTGCACGGCGTTGCACAGCCCGCACAGCGCAGCACGGCGTTGCACAGCTTTGCACAGCTCTGCGCAGTGTTGCACAGCGTTGCACGGCATTGCACAGCCTGCGCAGTGCAGCACGGCGTTGCAGTGCGTTGCACAGCTCCGTGCAGCGTTGCACGGCATTGCACAGCCTGCGCAGCGTTGCATGGCGTTGCACAGCCCGCGCAGCGCAGCACGGCGTTGCACGGCATTGCACAGCTCCGCGCAGCGTTGCACGGCATTGCACAGCCGGCGCGGCGTTGCACGGCGTTGCACGGCGTTGCACGGCGTTGCACAGCGCAGCACGGCGTTGCACAGCCCGCGCAGCGCAGCACGGCGCGGCACAGC
>JAVJGI010000050.1:6610668-6665551 GCA_035590275.1 Ibycter americanus | reverse complement strand
GCCCCGGCGGCGGCTGAGTTTGCAGGGGCCCTCGCCTGCCCGCATAATCCATACGTGTGTCTCCGTGTATGTGCGTATGTACGTGTGCATGGTTATGGGAAATCGTTACCGAGCAGACAGCTTTTAAAGCTGGACCAACTGTCGTGAGAAGTCTTCCCTTCAGATGAAAATACTGTAAAAATCCCTCTTGAAAAGCTAATCTTATTTCCAGAGGAGACCACATGATTTCGTATAGATAGTTTTTCTCTTCCCCTACGAAAAAAAAAAAAGGGGGAAGATTGTTGGCACAGCAGCGTTTTTGTTTGGGGAAGGAGTTAAATTTTTGATGTATAACTTGTTTTTTAAGTGGTTGCATTCTACCGAGAGCTAATTGGTCTGTTTTTCAGGAAGAAGCTCATCATAAAACAAACCTCAGCATAACTGCAGGCAGAAAACATCTCAAGCACACCACCATTTAGTTATATAACTAAAAAATGTTTTCTGCTCCTGCCTTATTTTAGTGTGATTTGAATTATATTTTTTTGCGGAATGCACAGAATGACATCAGGTTTTTTCCTGCTGTAGGAACCGACAAGGGAAAGGGGAGCAATGGTCTATACAGGCAGTATTTGTACAGTTGTGTAATAGTTACAAGTAATACTTAAGATTACTGCCTTTGAAAAGGTATCCAGAGAAAAAAGAGCTTTTAGTAAGACAGAGCATTTACACAGCTGTAGTATGTGGAGGGCCTAACTTCTTTTCAGTTGATAGCCCTTGATACATCATTGTGTGGGAATGGATGTCAAGTGGCGAGTAGCCATATTTGCAGACAAAAGTGTAATGAGCATTCAGTGAAGGAGTTGGTTAGAAGCTTAAAACAAATTCTTGAAAATTGCTTCAGCTCTTTCTGTTGTGCTAGTTATGTGATGTGTACTCACGGAAACAATACTGCTGCTGTTGAGCTGTTATCACTGCGGGTGTGAGGATGTGGTTCATCCTCAAAACAAGTTTGTTTTCACGGTCCTCGATCAGCTGAGAGGCATGGTGGCACAGTGACTGGAAACTTCCACTTCAGGTGTGAACCAAGAGTCAGCAGTGTTAATGCTGGTGTTGAGAATTTTCAGTAGTACTTTGCAATACAGCAGATGAGAAATTCAAGTGAATTTACTTGAGAAAATGTCAAAATGATATCTGCCCCTTTATTCTACGGGGGGTTATGGACACAAGAGGTGAAATGTTAGATACTTCGCTGTTTCAGCCTGCAAACTAGTATTGTGGTACAGCCAACCTTTGGAAATACCATTGATATGCTAGGTTGAGCTGTAGTTCAGGTGTATAACTTTGCTGCAAGTAGCATTCAGCAGATCATCTGATGGGGATTTTAAGCTACTGCAGCTAAGCCCAAGGAAACTTCTTTTTTCAAGGCCAGATTTCTTTTTTAATGATTATGGTTCCAGGAACACCATGCTATTTTAATGCCATTTTTCTTGGGAGCTTTAGAAGTAGAGTGTTTGAAAGACAGGATTTACAAGTATTTGGTCCTACTTTGATTCTCTTGCTGAATTTTTGAAGGAGTTGTGGCATTAAGTTGACCTGTGTGTAACCCTCCAAAAACTGTTAACAGGACTGTTAGCCTGCAGCCAGTTTGTATGAAGTGAACCCAAGCCATTAAAAATGTAGGAATAGATCTTTAAATGAAAACAGAAACAAAATTATTCACAAGGTGAAATGTTTTAGAAAAATTAGCATTTGTGTTTAGTATTCAAAATTAGATGAGTGGTACTTAAGGCTGTCATAAAGACCTGTGTCAGAGCAGAAGTGAAGAAATTAATCTCAATAGAAGGAGACTTGTTTTAATGACATCCATTTAACCTGTGTCAGAGCAGAAGTGAAGAAATTAATCTCAATAGGAGGAGACTTGTTTTAATGGCATCCATTTAACAGTTGTAAGGTTAAATACTGTAAAATGTATCAAGGAGACCCACGGTTATGTATAATTTTGAAGGTACTTTCAAAAATATGATTCCTGTTGGGAGTTGTTAGGGTGGAAGGCAAAGTATGGATAAATTCAGCAGGAAAAAATACTGCACGTGTTGATGTTTTTTCTGTTGAGTTGGAAAAGTATGAGCATTTTTACTAGGTATTTCTCCTGCATGTGCTGCTCCAGCTAGATGCTGACTGAAGACTGACTGATCGCTAGAAGGCCTCAAGGCTGCCAGTGCTTCATTTGTTTCCTGCTATGCATTTGTTTGGCCTAAAATTGCCTTCCTGCTTTTCCTGTCTTCTGTAGCTGTTTTTAATATAAATACTACCTTTGATATTTAAGGAAAATACTGTGGCTTCCTTGAATGGGTGTAAACTGTGACTATGTAGTGAGGCAGGGAGGAGATGTGGTTTCATCACTGCTCTGGAATTTGGGACCTATTGGCTGCAGACACACCTGGGTCCCAGGCTTCCTGTGGGCAGCACTGCTTGTCATCTGTTAAGTGTCTTTTTCTTTAGAGTACTGAAGTATGTGAAATTGGATGAGAGATGCTGTAGAAATGTGAGATAGAGGTGTACAGGAAGTAAACAAAAAGTCTGGAATCACAGCTGTTCATTTAACAGCTGGTTTAAAAATTCAGTATCTTAAAAAGTTTAATGAATATTTCACCTTTAAATATTTAGGGGGATGAAGGCATGCTGCTTGGAGGTGTGAGTACCTTACTGGAAAGAGTTTGTAGCGGCTCGTTAGAAATAATGAAAATGTACAGCACTGCAGATACGCTGAACACTTTAACAAAGTAGAACTTAGCCAAAACAACTGATTTATAGAGGAACATACAAAATTTGTTACACAGAAGAGTTTGGTAGAGACACAAGGAGAAGGAAAACCTGGGAATGTAAATACTTTCGCACTGCATCTCAATAGAAGTGCAGGTTATGGCATAAATATGGATGGAGATTTCACATGGTATATTTATGTCTGGGAGACAGTGCAGTGTGAAAGAATTTAATCATTTATCCATGTATGCCTTCTAGCAGTTGGCTCGACAGGTTGGCAGTCCTTGAAGATCTTAAACTGTCAGCTTTGTCATATTAGTGCACTCAAAATTAACTGAAGATTAACTTAGATATCTGACTTTTTTAGAAACTTGGGAGGGGAGTGTGCTCTAAAATGATTGATTTCTGTATTGAAACAAGTCTTTGGAGCACATAAGCATATTGCGTTTGTATTTGTTCTTCAAGATAATGACAGCTTGTGGATTGATGTGAAATTAGTTGCTGTCATTCCGCATACTGATGCTGTTTGAGGGGTGAATATGTACTGCCAGCTCTGGCTGTGTTCTACATGGGGAATGCTATGGCTTTTTAAAAACTTAATTTGAGGAATTGTATCAGTGCAGGTAAACACTTGCTTTAACAGGTAGTTTCCTGACCAGACTGTCTGTTTGGCTCAGTGCAATGTTTGTAGAAGTGGTCAGTAATTGCCATTTCAGCAAAAGGATATGAAACCTTTATTATATATTTACTCTGACTGTATTGTGTATAGAGAGGAGAGGCATTCCTTCCTCATCTCATGAGCTGTGAAGTTCACTGTTTTTAATGTCTAATCTGGTTTTTTTATGCATTGTGTACTCAATCTGCATTGCATTTAGCTATACTCCTTGAGCTGTTGTCATTTAGCACAGTTAGCTTTTAAAAAACTAGTCTTTGTGTTATGGCTTGTAAATGTAGTACTACTTTAGTTCTAACTGTAGTCTTCTGGTTTCTTTGAGTCTCTCCTTGCTTTCCTCAGGGTTATGAAGTACTTTTGAATGCTCAGGTTATTCCTGTTTTAGTTTGTCACTGGCACAGTAAATAGTCCTGATCTGCTGTTTCCCAACACAAACAACATGACAGGAAAGCAGACGCAGGCCTTAATTGAGACTGTAATTAGTGTAGTCCTTCGTCTGTGTTTTCAGTACTCATCCGAACACTGACGTGTCAATTGCTATATGCATTAGTCAGACTTCTTTATTCAGTCCTCTGTAGGACTTGGGTTTTGTTCAGCAAGCCAGGGTCAGATGCTTACAAAAATATAGCTGTTATATAGTTCATCTTTTTAAATGCAAGTGGTACTGTATTTAGTGTTTGGTGTTGTGCTGGTCCGTACTAACAGTAAGTGAAAACTGGCCTTTTATGTAACAAATTGAAACTGTTGATGCTTTTTTTCTCAAGTGGGTTTAGCAACTAGGTGTGCATCATTCTTATAGCAGCTATGAGTCAGGTCTGTGTGATCTGTGGTAGTAAGCAAGTTCTCAAATGTATTACATGTTTTCAGGATTTGATTACAAATTGGTATTTTCCCGAAGGAATATAGCTTGATTGGATAACACAGTTTAATATCTTGTTTTCAAGTAGCTGTAGAACTGGTTTTGCTGAGCTTTGTTTGTTTTCTACTTTGTGTTTTTTTTTTATACCTTTACAGTTTCCTTGGGGTGGCTTGCTTGGGGCATATCCAAAGGTAGATTGTGAGCTTTCTGCAGAACCAGTACTGTTCAATCTGGAAAGTTGCCTACAATGAAAATCTTGAATTGTTTGGCACATGCACGGCTAAAAATACTTAATTTTGTGTAAAGAAATGTTGGTTTGCTGTAGATAGTTGTAGTGATTCTTTGGATACAATTGTAACTCTCAGGAAGCTGTCTTGTGTGCTTACCCTAAAAGGAATAAAATAGTTAACATCCAACCAGCCAAAGGATTTCTCTAGATTTCTGAAGGGTTAAGCCCCAGATTTCTGCTTAACTGTGAAGTGGCAGCAGGATGCTTGCCAGGTTCCTCTGCCTGTAGTGGAACTTTGTAGATTGAAGAAGGGGCATTGCTGTGTCAGGCTTGTTGTGGATAGCTGTGAATACCAACCTAGCTAGCAGAAATCTTCAGAAAAAGAAGTTGCTTAGACATCTTGGTTATTAACCTTGAGGTTGCAAAAATGTAAGCCATTGCTTTACATTAAGAAGCATTTGCATGTGTGGAGCAACCTCATGAATAAGACTAGGCATCCTACATTAGCAAAGTTACTTTAGAGTTTGGATTAGCTTTTAGTTAACTATAATATTGAATGTAGAATCACCTTATAGTGCTACATTAATCAGCATGTCTCACTGTCGACTTCTCTTTAAGACAAATGCTTTGCACTTCCCTTACTTTAATTTCTTCCTTTCAGGTATACATTATTCAGGTCAGTGTTGGCAGTCATCAATGGACAGTCAAACATCGCTACAGTGATTTCCATGACCTGCATGAAAAGGTAAGGATATTAAAACTGTGACCTCGGTCTCTTAAAAAGCATTGTATAGTTTGTGTAGTTCTGTTGTGTGGTATGTAAATGCTTTCCTCAATAAAAGCAAGAATATCTGCCAGATACCATCTGAACTGCAGACTAAATCCTTTTTGCATGAACAATATTAATTGCCCCCATTACGTTCCCCTCTTGAACAGGGGGAGGTTGGACTGGACAACTTTTAGCTTTGGACAGAAGAAGCTTGTATCAAAGAGTGGAGTTCAGGCTAGAGTCATTACATTTTTGCCAAGAGAGATGTTTATGATCAGCTGATCTGGTAATCAAAAGTTGGATTGCAGCAAAGACTCTCTTCTAGGTGAAGAGAATGATAAAACTGTCTTTACAGTAGCATTGGGTAGTTACTAACCCATGCTGATTAAAAACAGCAAGTGAAAACGAGGGAAAGTCCACCATATTCAAGACACAGGTTATTCTGTTGTTTTATCACCTTAGTTACATTCTATCCTGTGAGTGATTCTCTAAGAAAACACTGTTACTGAACTTCTCATCATTTTACCATAAAACGTTCTTTCTGAAAATACCTAATGCTTTGTAGTCAATAGCTAACTTTACTGAAGTAGTTTTATTTTTGGATCTTACTGGGATCAGGCAACATGCTCTTTTAATGTGTTCCATTGCATCTTTTGTGCAAGTTCAGATGGTGAGTTGGGGAGTAACTCTGGTCTTTGTTTTTCAGCTTGTTTCAGAAAAGAAAATAGATAAAAATCTCTTGCCTCCTAAGAAGATTATTGGAAAAAATTCCAAAAGCCTGGTGGAGAAAAGGCAAAAGGAATTAGAGGTCTACCTGCAAACCCTGCTAGTCAAGTTCCCTGTTACTGCTCCAAAAGTTTTGTCACACTTCCTACACTTTCATTTATATGTAAGTTATGGTTTTGGCATATGAATGGAGGCCTGAGTGTCTTTCCCTGGTTCTCTGACTTGGAGAGAATTGTATGGAATGTTCAGAAAATAGCTGAAACTGCTCTTTTTCAGCATTTTACACAATATAACAAAGCATATTTTAAAGATTTTTTGACACCACTTTTTATTGCAGTAGATACTGTGCTGGGAAGTAGTTGTGGGTAGGGATGCTAAGAGAAGAAAATCAGTGCTGGCAGGATAGTTGGAAGCTGTGAATAAATCTGAAGCTGAATTGGTTGTTAGGCTGAAGTCAATAATGCTGTCTCTCTGAATGAGCATTGCATAATTGATCCACACACACCCCTACTTAGTGGTTAATGGTTAGGGTTGTGGTTCACACTGAAACAGTTTCCAGTAGCCCAAATGAAGAAAAACAGTGCTTCTCTGAGAAGCACACTCACTGATGGAGTGGCCTCTGGAGAAATAGCTCCAGCCAGCAGACAGAATGTTACGGTAAAGGATGTTTGAAAAAAGAAGCAATGTCTTGCTTTCATGTTCAGATTGCAATTTGTTTGTTCATCTCTTGTGTATAATTAGGCTTTTTTGCAGTATGACATCATGTTGTAAGGGGGAGAATGGATTTCATAAAGAGGAAAATGCACTGGAGAACTCGGTGGAAAGGAGCAGTAAATTGCTTTGGGGTGGGATGTGCTGAGATGGCCCTTCATGGTTTCATGTAAAGACTTCAGAAACGAGTCACAAGTGGTCCATTAGGTGTGTTAATTAAGGTTTAGCAAAAAGAAAAACCTGGTTTAGTGATGTTACATGAACATAATTATGCTGGTGAGACTTTAGAGTTTGACTTAGATAAACATTAGAAGGTTTACTTCATAGTGTTGCTATTGCCCTGCAGATTTGAGTGAGAAGCATTAGTTTATTGCAGTCAAGGCCTCTAAAATGGATTAAAGGTTTTAAATATATTAAAAATGTGTGGTGCTGTAGGGACAATTCTGTTCAGATGGAGCAAACTTCCTGATCATCAGGAAACTGCATAATTTTTCTCTTCTCTGTCTAGTCTGTCTTTTAAATGATGTCTGTTGCATTGGTGTTTCAGGGCTGTAACTTCAACAAAGGTTTTTATGCATGCAGAAATTCTTCCTAGTCCCTCTTGTTTTTCAACTAGACTATTGTTTTCCTCTTGCTGTAATGCTCATCCTTTTTTACTTTTCCAAAGAACTGATGTTATTTGGGTATGAATGCTTCCCTGTTTCTATACTGTACTTGTGTATTAAGAGCAAAGTTGTTGCTTAATCTGCATTTCTTTGCTTTAGGGGAGTCTGGGTTGAGGTATAAACTCAATTGTTTTTGCTTGGAACTTTAGAGTACTTTTAAATATTTGCAAAAGAGAAGATACTATGCAGCAGAAAAGCTAAATATTTACCACAGCATTTCTACTGGAAAATGACCTTCCTGCAGAACTTTGATCTTTTAAAATATCTGTTACCAGGCAGCCCATGCACATGCTTGAACTATTATGATCCCTGATATTGCCTCATTAGTTTGTATAGGAAGGCTGCAATACTTTTTGTCTATTCTTATTTGTAGTATTTCCAGTAGGGATTATTTAATTTTATTTCCAAGCTTAATAGAACTACATGGAGTAGAAATAACTACCATAAATATCCTAAAACCACTTCGAAGCCTTTACATATCACAGGCAAGAGCCAGGTACAGTTAGTGAAGAGAAGCCGTTGCATGTGACAGCAATGTAGAACGTTATTATTACTTGTGACCTCAAATAGGATGTCTGCAGTGATATGGGGATGCTTATTTTGTTGCACTCTTACACTTTGTCATCTTAGAAGATCTGGTTTGTTAACTTAAGAGTTACAGATAGAAGCTTTTGCAAGAAAAGTATTGAATTTCCCACAAACTGCTGTTCAGACACCTGCAAACAATGGACTTCTGTGGGTTTGATGCATATAAGTAGTTAGAGCTCAGACAGAGGTCTCTTGTAGATCTGACAGAGAAATAGAGTTGCTTTTTTTTGCCTGCTAGTCACTGAACAGTCCAAGTAATCATCTTGTTTCAATTATAAATGTAGAAAAAATTTCTGCTGTGTCCCAGATGACAAAAGGGATACAGAGTATAGTTTTCAATTTTAAGTCTGTGCATGACAGATGGGTGTAATTGGTTTATTCAAATGAGAGTCAGAATTATTGAATTTTGTTTGAAATGCAGCTTCTAGCTTGTTGTTCTCAAAACTGTGGTGTGGAGGCTTTGTTCATCCTTAGTGAGTGGGGGTTCAGTTATACTAAGAATGTGCTTTTCTAAAATGCTTGCCTCATCAAATGAGCTGAACTGTGCTGCAGATGTCCTGTGGATTTATTCCCTTGTTATGAATCATGAGGGATTTGTTGGCAAACTAAACTCATCAAATATTCATTTTGTGATGATCCATAATATTTGTTTATCCTTTGCAGCTACCTTAAAATGAGATGTGTGTGTCTAGGGGAAGCTTCACTATTACAAATAGTTTTATTTTGTTCTTTCTCTGGGCCTTTGAGAGCGAACTGTTAGAAATGCTCGAAACTATTTCCAGACTTTCACAGAGCATTTGCTTTTTGTGGAGAGAAGTATGCCCAGACGGGAGATACTTGTACTGATCTTTGTGCACCTTCCCATTTAGAAAGAACAAATCCCTGCACTGAAAGTTTTCAGCCTTTTTCTTTCCTCCTGGAGCTGTCAGTGCCTGTAATGGAGGTCGAGCAGCTGGTTAGGTCCAGGAGGGTGGAGAAGATGGATGGTGGGGAAAAGGGGCTTTTGAATTACTTGGCAGGCAAACATAATAGAGTTGAAGTCCAGAAGACTAATTACTACTTACCTCTTCTTCCCTGTAGACCTGTTAATCTAAAGTTTTATGTATATTAATGATAGTCCAAAGAAACATTGAGTGCTTGATGCATTAGGTTAGTCTTAATGTTAAAAATTAAAGAACACTATACTGTAATAGTTTCTTCAAAACCAAGCTTTCTTTCAGGTTGGGCTAGTAATAGTTGTTCTAGTTGGCTGTTACCCCTTTCTAATATATGCAGGATGTGGTTATTTAAATGTAGTTCAATATCTTCCATCTTGGTAGTGAAAATCATATGACATTCAATAATTTCAGATTATTTTTATGAAGTATTTTCAAGTTACAATGAAATCCATAAGACATAATCACAGTTGATTTGTTTAAAAAAAAGTCTGTATGGTCCATGGAACCATAAGTATGTAAATAATACTGGGTTACAACGGTTTGTTCTTTGCAGGAGATCAATGGGATCACTGCTGCATTGGCTGAAGAGCTCTTCCACAAAGGTAAAGAACTTGCAAGAATTTACCTGGGAATGGTTTCTTCTATGTGCATGCATTGACATACCTGTGATACTAATCTCTAGACAATGAGAGATCTGAATCTTCCATATCAGACTTTTTCTTTCCTATCTTTCTTTTCACCACCTTCTTGCTGTTTGCACTTTGATTCATGCTGCATTTTGGGAGGAGCTGTAACAGTAGTGCAGCTACTTTTGGAAACAAGACAGGGAAATTGGTGATTTTGAAAAGGGCCTACTTGTCTGTCTCCTTAAAGGATAGGATGGAGCTACTGGTGATGAAAAGCTAGTTAAGCTTTCTGTCTTGGTATGTTTTAGTGTAACCTGTAAGGAAGTTTGTTTTGTGTCAACGACCCTTGATATATTGAGTGTTAAATGCAAGAGACCACTTTACATATCTAAATAAATATTGTTCTTCCGGAATTCAGGAAATGTGAGACCTAGTCAGTTAATTATGTGCTTTTCTCAGGCTGGCAGATAAAATTGAAATGCACTTTGCATAACTGCAGCAGCTCTAACTGGTCCATTAACAGCAGGAGGCATGTGAAATGCGATTAACCCATGCTAATTTTGTTTAGAAGGACATGCTAGATGCTACTGTATAATTCCAGTTGGTTGAGGTGGTAGGTGAAGCATGTTTCAGCATGCCATTTCAGACTGTTCTGTCACAAAATCAACTTTAGGTGAAGCCATTTCAGAGGATCTACTCAGCAATTTTTGTAACGTTTTAGGAAGCTCCTGAAGAAATCTTTCTTGACTTTCTTCTGTCTGCAGTCTCACTGATACCAGAATCATTGATGTCTGACTGCTGTATATTAGTGTAGCCTTCCAGTAATGTGCAGCTGGACTCTTGGACTTACTCCCACTGAAGCTGAAGGGAATTTTATTCCTCAGAGCATTTTGGAGAACTCTGCTTTTGACAGCTGATGCTCTCTTGTCTGTGAAGTCAGACTGATGTCCCTAAAAGGAAAAGGAGAAATATACTAATTCTATATGTGCATGTTCTGACTGCTTGTGGTGCCATCAGAGAGGTTTTTGGATGCTGTTTCCTACTGTTCCTAGAATGAAATGGGATTGTAAAAATATCAGATAATGCATCTCTTATTCTGGGAGTTTGCATTGGTATTAGTGTGATGAAAGTCCTCATACTCTCCAAGAAAACATATTTACTACAATTCTGCATTTAGGCAGCATAGCAAAAGATGTAAGGTCTGTTTTGTAGATGGCAGGTGCTGCATTTTCTGAATAGAATAAATCCTAACTGCTATAGAACTTAGGGATATCTTGGAAAAAGTTTAGTAACTCCTACATTATGTAAATGGACTTTGATTCCAGTCCTGTTAAGACTGAGGGAAATTTACCATTGCTTGCGTTAGGAGCTTCAGCCTTGTATGATGAGAGTGCCCATTTGAATACCTAGATCATCCTGGTGTAAAAAAAAAAATAATTCAGCCATTCTGGTTTAAAGTGACAAAAAAGGACATTGTTTTGGTACCTCAATCATGACCTTAGAGTATAAATGACAAACATTTAGTCTCTTAACATTAGATCTTCCATGTACCATTTATTGTTTTGTAACCATTGCAGCATTGTGTTTGACACTGTCATACTCTTTTTGCAGGAGAGCAATTGTTAATGGCTGGAGAAGTCTTCACCATCAGACCCTTGCAGTTATATGCTGTCACTCAACAGTTGCTACAGGGGAAACCTACATGTGCTAATGGAGATGCCAAAACAGATCTAGGTCATATTCTAGATTTTACTTGTAGACTCAAGTATTTAAAGGTGAGCTATGCTTGCACAGATACTGGAGATGATGCTTCTACCAGGCTGACATGATTCTTAGCATACTTTTGGAGTCTGGTTTGAATGTACAAGAATTTTACTGATAATAAACACCTGTGAGCATTTAGAAGTCAATGTTAAACAGGTGTTTATTCTGCCAACCTTCAGTACACATAGTTCTCTTAAAGGTGTTGATACTCCTGTGTGATGGGGTCATTTCAGCAGTGCTGTCTATAGAGATGCAGCCACAGAATCTTACTGGGCGCTAGTAGGAGATGGATAAATATTGTTCTTTTCAACCCTGCATTCTTTGTGGACATTATGGGTAGGCCAGTGTATATGTATAGAATCATAGAATCATTTAGGTGGAAAAAGACCTTTGAGATCATAAAGTCCAACCATTAACCCAGGACTGCCAAGTCTGTCACTAAACCATGTCACTAAGAACTGTATTTATGTGTTTTTTAAACACCTCTAGGGATGGTAATTCCACTACCTCCCTGGGCAGCCTGTTCCAATGCTTGACCACCCTTTCAGTGAGGAAATTTTTCGTAATGTCCAATCTATCCTGGTGTAACTTTAGGCCATTCCCTCTTGTCCTGTCACTTGTTATCTGGGAGAAGAGACCTACCCCCACCTGCCTACAACCTCCTTTCAGGTAGTTGTAGAGAGCAATAAGATCCCTCCAAGTCTCCTCTTCTCCAGACTAAACCACCCCAGTTCCCTCAGCTGCTCCTCATAAGATGTGTTCTCTAGACCCTTCACCAGCTCTGTTGCCTGTCTCTGGACACGCTCCAGCACCTCTATGTCCCCCTTGAAGTGAGGGGCCCAAAACTGAGCACAGTATTTGAGGTGCGGCCTCACCAGTGCCGAGTACAGGGGGATGATCGCTTCCTTTGTGCTGCTGGCCACACTGTTTTGGATACAAGCCAGGATGCTGTTGGCCTTCTTGGCAACCTGGGCACACTGCTGGCTCGTGTTCAGCCGGCCATCAACCAGCACCCCCATGTCCTTTTTTGCCAGGCAGCTTCCCAGCCGCTCTGCCCTGAGCCTGTAGTGCGGCATGGGGTTGTTGTGCCCCCAGTGCAGGACCTGGCACTTCTCTTGTTGAACCTATGCAAATTCTTATGCACATACCTGTGTGTGTATATAAATACTTCCCCCTTTGTCACCACTGACTGTATCTGAAAATTTTTTAAAAATCTTAAAAACCTCAGTTTCATCTGTGAATGAGATGCCCCTGATTTTCTAGCTAAAATACAATTTCAGAATAAACGTAAAATGGCATCAGAACAGATCATATTTGTCTGGAGCCGATTTGGTTTTTTCCTCCCAAACAAGTGAATTTGGAAAGACTTTTCCTGAGTAACTTTTGTAACACTTCTTGCTACAACTCAAAAACTTTTTAGCCCCTTTATTACATGAAGAGCTTCCTTTTAACTGTGTGGTATGCTTAAAGGGGAAGTAAAGTAGTGGATCAGGGGAAGCTTCACTGTAGGACTTAGGAAGTTGTGAAAGCAAAACCACAGCTGTACTGATACTCCTGTGGATCTTCAGTTGCCTTTGCCATCCTCTGTGGCTGGAGAAGAGCATGTTGTTTAGAAAAATACCCATCTTCAGAATTTCTGGCCCTTCTGAATGCTTGTGAGTGGGCATCTTCAGCAAACGTAAATGAAACCCCCTGTCTTTTTTATGCTACCAGCATGCTCTGAGGCCAGAATGCAATGACCATATGGAAATGTTAGATGTGGTATCTTAGATGTGTACCAGTGTCTAATGTTTTCTTCAAACCCATTTTGTCAATGCCTTGAACTTCATCCCCTGTAGTGGAACTGAAGACAGTTCTGTCTTGGAGGATCCAGATGTGTCAGGGAAGTTGTTTTTAGTGAATGCAGCTCTGGCTTGGTCAGCTAAGAATGAAGCCTGGGTCAGTCCTGCCTGTGGTATCTTTTTTGCATGCCACATGTGCTACAATATGCAAGCACAAGGTGGCAGCTGAAGTTCAGTGCACTTAATTTAGAAGCAACTAACATATATTTTTCCCTGAAGAGTTAATCTGCAAGTTTCATCAATCATTCCATACTTGAAAAATTGATTGGAACTTTGTCTTTCCAAGCTGCTATGTTTGTGCTATTGTCTGTGTAAGACTATCTGAAATGCAGACCAGCTGGATTATGTGCACTAACTCTGTTCTTAAATGTTGATTACTAGGTCACTGGAACAGGGGGACCTTTCGGAACCAGTAACATTCAGGAGCATCTCTTGCCCTTTGATCTGTCAATTTTCAAATCGCTTCATCAAATAGAGGTATGACTGAGATAATGCTCATGTTATAGAGGCTTTGTGAATGTCGGGTCTACTGCATATCTCAGAGTTGGTAATTGTATGCTTTGATTTTGTGCTAGAATTCGGGCGTGCAGTGTTTGAGGACTGTTTCATTTGTGAAAGAAGTTTTGGGTTTTTTCACAAGTCTTGGAAATAAGGATGCCAAATTTGTATGTTTAGAATAGCTTGCACTCTGTGTGTGCCTTCAAAAGAATGAGATATCCAGCATATACACAGAACCTAAATCAGGGTGATTTTCCATTGCCTTGAAGATCTAACAAATGGGTTATAATGGGATCTCCTATTGCAAAGCACTTTTTTGTTTGGAAAGTACTAAATATTTGTGAAAATGTCCTGACATTAAATTTGCTTGTGAAAGTACATTTTTGTAGTGCTTCTTGTTTGATAATTTGCAGAATTTTTTCATTGGTTGGCTTTCACTGTGAGTGACAGGGTTTCTAGTAGAAGTTGTCCAGTGAGTATTATACAGAATACTTTCCTGACCAGATCTTTTCGGAGGGAGAATATCCAATTTTGTTCTGCAGTCTGTACTCGCTGTCCACTTTTGGTGGGTGCCATACCTTTTCTAGTGCATGAACGCTATTGTCTCATTGATCTGAGAGACTGAGTTGGTTAAGAACTGAAGTGGATTTCTGAAGTCAGTGATTTGTTGACATTTCAATGTGGGAAAGAAACTACAGTGGGCTGGAGAGTGGGAGGGTCTAACATACTGCAGAGGGGATACTGCAGAATAGTATAAATTTCTCCTATCCTCAGTGGTTAGTTTCAGGTGTAACTTTGCTTAATGGGGGGAGGGGGGGAAGGTAATTGGTCTTGAAAACTTCCATAATTGTATGTTCATAAAAAGTTTTGGATTGACTGGTACCAGACTGACATTTTCATGTAGTAGTAAACACCATCCAAAAATTAAGTGGTAATCTGGAAAGAATTTTTTCCTTTGGCAGGAGCTCTGTGTCTGTTTAGTGTGGTTTCTCTGATACACCAGCAAATATGCTGGTTGTCGTTGCACAATGTGTGTGACCATTGTGGGGACCTGGTTGCTTGACAGAGGCTGTACCAGACCTTTGGCTTTGTTCCAAATTGGGTTACAGAAAAAGAGACTTTGTAATCTTAAACTTGGTGTAATTACCTCACTAGTGTATTAAATGCTTAGATTAGTATCCTCACTTCCTAGGCATTTCTTTTTTCTTATTTACGATAAAGAACATATGATACCTAAATAAACATGTCTGCAGGTAGAGCCGTAACTTGAGATACCTCTCCTTTTGATAACAGTAAAATACTGTGCCCTATTAAACTGACTGGGTAGTTTCACCTTGAAGAATACACAAGGCAGGTAGAAAGTCAGTGGAGAAGCAGCTTTGTTCAAATAGATGTTTGAATTTCACTTTTCTGCAGTCATGTCTCGATGTCTTGCTTTAGCTTTACCAAATGTTGGTATTTCTGACCTGATAATCTCAGAGGATTTTAAGAAAGTACTGCAACTACTTTCCAAATTGGTAGAGAATCTGCTATTGAAGCTTTTTTCTGCCTCTTCTATGGCTCATTTTTGTCTGGTCTATCATTTCTGACTTTAACATAAATTTTTTTAATAGATCAGTCATTGTGGGGGAAAACTTATCAAAGGACTGACTTCATCAAAACATGCTCTGGCCACAATGAGTGTTAGATTTTCAGCAACATCAATGAAGGTAAGAGTTTCTACTTCTGGTGAGTGTTCAAAGTACATGCAAAAATAACATGCACATTGTAGAAATAACCATTTGGAGTCCATGTAGTTTTCTGTACTGCCTGTTGCAGGTCCTGCTTTTAAAACCATGGAATTGAAAGGATTTGTTAACCTTTCAGAATCTCAGCTTTAAGTGGAGGAAGTGTTTACATGTGTCCCTGCACAGGGACATTTCTGATGCTTTTATTGGAATGTATGTTTCTGGTTTTCATCCAGAACTGAATGCATAAGTCTTATTCTTTTCTCTGGGCTTTGATTTAGCAAGGAATATCCAGTAGCGTAATTTTCACAGTCCCTTTTTTATTTCTCCACATTCTCCAATTTGGATCAGCTGCTAGTGTTGGAACTCCCTCCCAACAGATCTAAAATAATTCTGACCCAGTCAGCTCACATTGTAAGATTTACAACTTCAATCTAGATGATTATAAAACTTAGAAATCTTCCTTACTTAAGGTTGTTTGCATTGCTTTCAAAACTATTAGCTTTCACTGAAGACGTAAGCATAGTATTTTAGTGTGCTTTTCTTAAATAGGAAATCCTAGTACCTGAGGCCTCGGAGTTTGATCAGTGGGAGCCAGAGGGTGCATCTTCAAGTTGTCCAGTGACAGCAGTTATCCCAACCTGGAGAACTTTAACAACTTTGGATATGAGTCACAATAGCATCTCTCAAATTGATGATTCAGTGGTAAGAAGTATTTTTTCATTTGTGGAAAAAGTATGACCGATCTTCCATGACACATTACACAGCAGAGATTTTGCATTTGCTTTGTATATCTTTTTTCTGAAATATTTTCAATTGCACATACTTTATGTTGATTAGCTACCCAAGTTAATGCTTAGGAGATTTTTCTTTTACTACTTTGATATTTTCTTTGCTAAAGAAGAAAAGTTTGTCATTCTGTGCTCTGTAAGCAACACTTCCATGAATACTGACTTTTTGACACATGCTGTTACTGTTTGCATTAGCCTTAGTTAATGGGGCTAAACTGGGAGCAACTTATTTGTCTTCAGTGAGAAACCAGGTTTCAAATTAAAATTTCACCATGCTCCTCAGAGTAACCTGGTTTTCTTAAGAGCAAGATTCAACTCTTCTGTTGTACTATGTCACTTGGAATGCTTTTTTAATGCCAAAAACCCAGAAGAGGGACTGCATTGGATGATACCTTTTCTTTGCTTGTTGATCAGTTGATAGCGAAGCAAGTATGGCCCAATGTATAAGCTAAATGCATTTAACATATGTGGTTTTTTTCTCCTCTTCTAGAAATTGATTCCGAAGATTGAATTCCTGGATTTGAGTCACAATGGGGTGTGTCTGGTAGAAAATTTACAGGTAAGTGATGCTTTTGAACGTGTTTGTTTTTTTTTAAGTCTGCCTGAGACCTTAGAACCCAGATTCTCTTGCTTCAGAGTTTCGTTGCTCATCTTCCTTCTGGAAAATAGTTTAAGCCCAAATAGCTTATCCTTCATAACATCAAGTACTCTTAGTGGTTCGTTTCTTACTTGCTCTGGATATTTTAATTTCTTTGCAAATGCTGACATACAACATTTAGTCCTTAACTAATTCATTCACTGTCAGCTGTATCTGTGGGTTGGTAAAAATACAGTTGAGGAAGTTCCTTTTATACAAGCTTGAACCTGTATAATGAGCAATTTCACGTTTTTCATGCTAGGCAGTGTCCAGCATGAAAACACTGTTGCACAAAAAGCAAGCTATAACAAAATGTCTTTTATATTGTTTAATTTTAATGGATTGGTGCATGACAGATTTTCTGTGCTTTTGTAGCATCTTTATAACCTTGTTCACCTGGACTTATCCTACAACAAGCTTACATCACTAGAAGGTGTTCACACCAAACTGGGAAACATCAAAACTCTGAATTTAGCAGGAAATCAGCTGGAAAGTCTGTGTGGTCTTAACAAACTGTATTCATTAGTCAACTTGGATCTGAGCAACAACAAAATAGAACAGGTAACTGTTGATTTTGTATTGTTGGTTTGTGCTTTTGATCACAAGCTGTTTCTTTTAGGGGGTGAAACTGCAAATAAAGGTGGCTGTAGCAATTTTTTTCCTAGTTATCGTATGTAGTTTATGCAAGAAATACAATACTCAAGTCTGTATGTTTGTTTTTGTTTAGCCAAACTCTAGTCATCCCTTTATTCAAAAACTTTCAGATTGATGAAGTAAAAAACATAGGAAACCTCCCGTGCTTAGAAAAGGTGGTCTTATCCAGCAATCCATTGAGCATCATCCCTGATTACCGGACCAAAGTACTTGCTCAGTTTGGGGACAGGGCCTCAGAGGTAAGCCACAGTGCACTTCTTCCTTTGGAGCTGGCATTTGAAAAAAATCTTTTTTAAACCCTGGTGAGGAAAATAGTGTGAATATTCTAAAAACCTGATGAGTTTTTAGTGTGCATTGGAGAAGGCCTTTAGAAAATGAAACCATATTAACATTATTTAACGGTGCTCCTGGATGTAAATGAGTTTACCCTGTCTTCATTGCTTAACAGTATGATAATATTGAAACAGAGTTGTGCTAGAAGGGTGTTAAGCTTACCAAGCATTTCTGAGTTTGCATTAAACTCACAGCATGTCAATGCAGTGTCTAATGTGATAATTGTTTTTGCGCAATGGTTACAAAGATACACATAGTTTGCATTAAGCTAAGATAATATTTTATTATATTCATGAAAATAAATTGCAGAACTGCCTTGATTTCAATATTTTTAGATGTTTTAACATTTTTTTAGGTCTGTTTGGATAACATTGTTACCACAGAAAAGGAGCTAGACACTGTGGAAGTGCTAAAAGCTATTCAAAAAGCAAAGGAGGTGAAATACAAACTGAGCAACTCTGATAAGAAGGTGAGTTTGGTGTTGTGAGAGGAGTAGGATGTGCTGCATACAAAAAACTTCTACAAATTTGACCTAGTGGAATTCATTAAGCTTTCTGTAGCCTTAAAGATTTTACACTTTCTTTGTGCTTTAATGTGATATGAACTTTTAATGTTGCCTCTTTTTCCTATTTAGTTTTCAGTGTAATTTCAGTAATTATCTGACCTTCCTTTTTGTGCTGGTTTGGGAGAGAGGAAGTGGGAGGAAAAGATAAAATGACTTAATGGTGTACACAATGAATATGCAGTTGACCTTAACAGCCATATTTTAAATCTGATAAAAGTATTGCAGAGGTGTGATTTTACTGCTTGAGTGTTGCAGAGTACTGAAATGACTTTCCCAAACTTTCTTCTTGTGAGTATTTAGCAGTGGGAAAGAATCAGAAATAGGAATCCTCCTTGCCTTCTCTCGTGTGCCTGTGCTGTGGTTGGTTAGTGTTGTTTTGGTAATAAACTTATTATCAGGACCTGTTCTGTCCCTATAGTGTAGAAAACCTGTTTTCATTTTCTTGTTGTTTGTGAAACTCACTGCTGGTTTGGTCAATACAGGGACTATTTAGTGATCAGAATGACTTTCTAATGAATTCTTAGTGGAATTCCCCTTAATGTGAAAATAGAAACTTCAGAGGATGTGCCCCCCTGCCAAAAAAAAAAGCTGGCACTAACTTTCCTTTTACTAAAATTGAGAAAGCTTGTTGTAGACGTTTTAGTTCAGGATCTAATGTGTCCTGTGTATTTAGTTTTTTTCTTTAATCACTGCATACTTTCTTTATTAGATCAGTGAGGACTCCAGGCTCACTGCTGCCAGCTCCAAATCAAACTGTTCTTCTCTTACTGTTCGTCCTTCCTCTCCCTCTCTGCCTCGTCCTGTCAGCTCCAGCCAAGGTAATCATGTATGTATCGTGCTGCTGGGCTGAGCCTCTTGGTTCTGCTTTTCTAAGCTGCATTGATATACATGAGTATTACATGCATGGATATAGGACTTATCAAGACAAAGCAGAAAGACCTGGTAGTATTGGCTTAGGAAGTGGAGTTGTATGTATGTGAATCAGCAAAACTGACCTGTGGTTCACTGTAGTCTTAACTGTAGTGGAAGTTTGGGAACAGGACTTCTTTTACTGCATCGTCCTGAAGAAGTCACCAGCAGAGGACTATGTATCTTTTCCTAGATTAGATACATGCATTAATAGAAAACTATGGCATATATAGACATGCTTTTAAAATTGCTTCTCTATCTCCTTTTGGTCTGCAAAATGTGAGCTCAAGCAGTATATGTGCCATTATTGCTTTTTTGCAAGAGCTGCATTTCTGTCAAACCAGAAAGAAGATAGAAAAAGGAGATGAATACAAGAGTTGTGGGATTAGTATTCTGGCTGAGCCTGCGATTGTAGCACATCTGTTGTGCTTTACAGTACCTACTAACCTTAGCTGAAAATTATTTTTACTGTATGTTACAAACAAGTGTGCCTGTTGCATTAGGAACTTAGAAGAATGGTTTTCATCTTTTGCAGGAGTGTGTAAGACTGACTTATATGAACATTCATTTGTGACTGAGAAGAAGGGAGAAAGATAATTTTTTTTGGCTTTTGCCTGACTGAAAACTTAAAGTGCAGTCGGATATGAGTAGTGGAAGAAGACTTCGTAACCATTTAAAAGAGCAGGGATTATATTCCCGAGAATTCATGGTGGAACAGCTTACTCTTCCCAATAAATCAGTGGATTGGGGAGAAAAAACACGCCTGAAAAACCTGATCTTTGAAAAAAGTCCATTGCTGTGATTTCTGCAAAATCACTAGAAGTTTCTTAGTACACTATAAAAGTGAAATTGTTCTGACAGCTTTTGATTAAAGGACAGACAACTTGGATACAGATTTACTTGCTATTTATGTACTTCATTTGCCCTTGAAGCCCTTCTAGATCACTTTTTATCTGTAGATAAAATTCCAGTTTTTCCAAAATTAAGTCAGTGCTTGCTTTAAAGTATTAAGCATTTAAGTTACAGCATTGAGACAGTTTGTATAATAACCTGGAGTTTTATACAGAACTAGCTGTAAAAATGCATGCTAGCAATCACTGTGACTGTTGAACAGTTACTTGTCAGTAGTCTTTTTCTATTACAGTAAATGTTTAGGAGCAAATAAGTTTTGAGAGAAAGAAAATCTAGATATTTCTTTCTGAACTGCTTGAGAGTTTTAAAGAGACTGGTATAAGATTCAAGGTTTATTTACTGTAGTCCTTTTCTGTAAGGTTCCTTTAGTAGAATCTTGGGGAAGGGTTTTATCAATAGTGAGAAAATGAGGACCAAGGCAGGCTGTTTCTCAGCTTTAACAATAGAAATTATTTGCTACATATCTAGCTATCAAGGGTTGTCTTCAAAATACTTATTTTGAGAAATCTTTTTTAAAAAATGGAAATATGCTAGCAAGTAGTTTCACTGTTAGACTTTAAGTCATGAATAATGGAATTAATTTCCTGATATGCTATTTCTATGAATTGTTTGCAGTTTTTCTAGACACCATCTGTTTCCGTAACATATTATTCATATTAAACGTTGCTGGCAAATGGCTTGTGGAAAAAGATTAAATATTTATATAGGAAACAAAAAACCCCAAAATAATGCTGTCATGTTCTGTTTTTCCTGTCAATTTATTTCCTTCTTGCTAACACAGTATTTTAAGTGATAAATACCTCTCGTGTTTCCTCTGACTATGAGGTGGTTTCATGTAATCTACTAAACTTTACTATCAATCCAGAAAGATACATGCAGGAGTTCTTATATTCAAGCCAGAAACATATCCACACTGTAACTCTGCCCATTTATGTACTTGAGCTGGCTGACTCAGTGGTAACACTGAAAATTGATGTGCTCTGTTGTGTCAGTGAGATGCTGTGAATATCAAACAAGGAAAAAATCAAATGTCCCTGAGAGTGCTGGCTTATATGCACTCATGATCTAAGTTTTTACTCCTGATTCAGCTTTGAACCCTTCAAGAGGGTTCTGAATAGGGTGAGATAATTGTCTTGAGTGGCATTTGAGGGGCCAGACCTTCTGAGTCTGGCTGAAGATTTTACACAGATATACTCGTTCCCTGGAAGCCTACAGACGTTTGAGAGAATGGTACAAAGAGTGCTCTGCTGTGTTGCCAGCCTGGCAATGTTTTGGTAAAAGCAATGGTTAGTATTAACAAAACTGACTAGCAGTGTTAAAACTAAATCATGTGAAGAATTCTTACACCAGGTGTTGAGATTTAAATTGTTAGCTTGAAAAATGAGCTTTAGCAGTCTTTAATGCAACTTTCAGTGCAGTTAAAGATACTTCTGTAATTAGGCTAAAATTCTGCTTGCTTTTGTTTTGCCCTGGCTATTATGTGAAGATACCCTTCAGCTTTAGTGATTTATAATCAGATCTTGATTATACAATTTTAATCCTACTTGTTTGGCAGAAACTATTAGACATTCATTTTGGTTTTACTTCAGTGATTTTAAGAGCTGATTATATTTGTTCTAGAAATAATTTGTGAAGAAACAGTCCTAGCCAGCAGTTTTTTGCAATCCAGTGGTTCGACTCCTACAGACCATACAGTTCCCCAGAGATGCTTTGAAATACCAGACTCCAGATGTAAAAATCAGGTAATTGCATCCTTCTGCTTATTTTATGGTATTTTTAAAAGTGGTTTTGCAAGCTTATTTCTGATATTAAACTTCTGTCGTTACAGTAATCCATAACAAAATGTTTTTGATTCTTAGAGCTATTATAGTGGAAAAGGAGGTATCCCAGATTTGAGTAAAGGGGTTGGTCCACCTTGTAAATTAAATGCATAATCCAAATTTACCAGAGTTGCAGAGAATTGTTGTCACTGTCATGACTTTGAGATGTTTGCCCAGTATTAGTATTGCATCATTTGATACCCACTTAAATACTGAGTGTAAGACTTCTATCTTACCTTACTACAATACCAGTTTTTGAAAGGCGATTCTCTTGTAGAGTGGAAGAACCTTCTCCCTGTCAATAGGTAATGGGCCTTCATCTGTTGTCTTCAAACTCCTGCTGTTTGATAACTTCTGTATTATGATTTCATTTGTTGCACTGGAAACACGCTTCATATGCATGGCTTCAAGGAATGGGACAGCAAGACTTGGGGGAATCTCTTCCTTTTCTACCAGTGTAATTGGTCTTTGTCAAGTTTCTTTACCTTTTTGCCTCACTTTACAGTATTTCAGTAAAAATTTGTAGTGTGCTGAAGGGGTCACAAGTTGGATCTGTTCTCATCTCGGAAGCAGAGCTCATTCTTGTCCTGCTTTAATTGAATGCCCAACTTTAAGCAGATAGTATTTTGGGACTGTCAGAGGATAGCTGTTCAGCTGCCCATGAGTACAACAGTCAGGACTCTGCAGTGAGTTGGCCAGCTTTAAAAAGGGAGAGCCAACATTAAGCTTGCTTTTCATGTGTGCTGAAGTCTGACAAAGCTGTAAGTAGGTGATAGCTCCCTGATGTTGTTTTCTCCTTAGGCACCTGCCTCTCTATTGGATTCATGCAAAGAGTATGGAAGTGGTGGTCATATGTGGTAAGCTAGACACATAAGTTCTGGTTTAAATCCGTGTTAGGTTTTGGGTAATAGGTGGGTGTTGCATTTTTAAACTTTGCCTTTAAGGCAGAACACTGTCATTGTATGCTGCCTCTGGGGTTTTTTTGAACCAAAATCAGTTTCATGGTGTAAATTGTTTTTAACCTTTGACCCCTGTAATGCAGTTGGTAGTTTCAAAATCAGTGATAGCTGTATTATAAAGTCTTCTAACTTGTAAGGATATGCTTATTGCAGATGGGAAATGGAAGATGAGTTAAACAATTCAGTTTTTACTTTCTGTAGAATTACATGCTACCAGCCTTTAAAATCAATGGCTGTGTACAATATGAAGATGTTTTACAAAATCACACTGACTTAACTGTAGGTAACTATGACTTTTTAAACTTGAGCTTGTACTTACTGTGGCTTATCTCTTTTGAAGTTTGGATCGTTCAGAGGAAGAACACTGTGCAGTGCTTGACCCCTGTAACACTGTCATCTTGCCTTTTAATTGCATGTCATACACTGCCACAAATGAAGATTTTATCCAGCACCTGTCTGCCTTGATAGTGCAGACTGTACAGAGATCACCCCCCTCCTTTACAGAGAATAAAGGAAGTCCTCCGTCTGATTCCAGAACCACAGACAAAGAAGATGGATATTTTGAAATGGGACTTCATGAAGGAGATCAGACTTTTGAATTCAGCACTACTTCAGATACTCGGTCATCTGACAACATAGCAGTGGAGAGTGTTGACATAGTCAAAATTCTCTGGAGTTTTTCTATTCACATTCATAAAGGACTCAGGCAGTTTGCTTCCTGTTTGGTTTTGACTGATGATATGCTAGCTGTGTTTGAGATTCCTCATCAGGAATTGAGAGGAAACTGTCAGCACATCCCTTCTGCTTTGAAATTAATGCTGTGTTTTCCATATACTGATCTAACAGAATTTGGCTTTCTCTTGCCAGAAATCTGTTTAACACTGAAGCTGAAAAGCAGTGACAACTGCTTGTTTATTGTTTCAGACTCCCAGAATCTTCAAGACTTCTATTCCTGTTTACACACATGTTGCTCTCAACACTACACATCAGTGTTACCAAGCTCCACATTGTACTGTGGAAAAGCAAACCTCCAAGAGTTTTTTTGTCAGCTTATGGAATTGAATTGCATTTCAGCAGAAGATGTTGAAGTAAAAGGTTGTTTCCCCACCTATCTTGTTTATGGGAATAAAACCAATGTTCAGAAAATCTTACATCAACCAGAGTCAGCTGGCAATAACAAAGAATGGTCAAAAAATGTTTTGTGTTCTGCACTTTATTCTTCAGTGTATAAATCTTCTGACCAGGGTCCCTGTGTGGTCCATCCATGTTGGATATTTCTAACACCCCAGCATTTGTACATAGTAAAGGTGGATTTTGGTTTACTGCCAGGTAGGTGGGTAGGCACAGAAGAGCTGGGAAGTGTATTTAAGCTGAATAGGATTCCGTTAGCATCGCTTGTGTTGTATCCGACTCATGGTTCCATCCAGCAGAAGGGTTCATTTTTGGATGGGCATGTGCTGCAGTTGCTTGTTGGATACAGATTTGTTACAGCAGTGTTTGTTCTACCTCACGAGAAATTCCACTTCCTAAGAATCTACAGTCTTTTAAGGACACTCCTGCAGGATGTTAAGACTATTATTATTTTCAAAGCTTCAAGCAAATCAGATGCTGTAAGAAATCACGTTGTGGAGGCAAACAGACATGGTCAGTCAGCAAGGTAACAATTCCCGTAAAAGGTCTGTTGCACAGTGTGGAAGTTAACTGTGGCCTAGCCAGTGTGTTTGCAGCTGTCATTATAATTGGTTTTGGCCTGTGGTATTGAAGTACTTTTTCATTCTGCTAGTCTGTAGTATGTGTGAATGGTTATCCTGGACTGAACCTGTCTGCCTTTTTATTTCTATTTTATTGTTGCAACATAAAGTGTATTTTCTTATGGAAGGAGACTTCCTGTTTTGTGTGCTTGCAGGCTGAGGTCATGGCAGATTGACAGCTATGCTCAAGATAATAATTTAAATTATTAAGAATAGAAGTTGCCCATTTCTAATTTCTGAATGAAATATAAAGTATTAATTCTTGTAGGGGAGGAGATACGTATTTCCTTAAATTTTGATAATGTGTTTTCTGGATCTCTTCCAGCTTTTGCAAGCCTCATCTGACGCTGTCATCTTTATATCCATCTGAATTTCTTATGCAGAAGATAACAGAAGATAACCAGATTCCTGTTCACCTTCATGTTTCTGCGTCTCTGCAGTATGTGGCTGAGCTGAAAGGAAATGTCCTAGTTGAGTTCTTCCATGGCAACATTGCAGAGGTATTGTGCCTAGCCCAGGTGTATAAAAAGATGCCTTGTGGCCTTTCAGTACTAGACAGATTTTAAAACGAACTTTCCTGGTCAAAATTAGAAACAAGATTTAGTCACTGTGAAACCTGGAAGTGTTTTGGTCAAAAAAACTGTTTGTATTGCTCTAATTTGGGTTCTTCACTGCAGTGATTGGGATCCTGCCAAGCATGTTTTTGCCTTCAGGATCCTTGATGCAGAACAGAAGAATACATTAGTGTGTGTCTTGAAGATATGATTACTCCAAGACTGTTCCTCTTTTTTTTTTCTTTAGAGTGGCAAAAGTAAACAAAACTGGAGTGGAATTATTTTGTGATGGTATCTATCTAGCTAAATCAAATGTGTTCTCACTCCTTTGTGTGATATGGGTGCATGAATAGAACACATGTGCATGGCTGTAGGTACTCCTACATGAAACATGAGCAGATAAACCTAGTTTCTGACCAGATTTATAGTCTCTGCGGAGCATCAAATTTAAAACTACAAATCTTACCTTAAATTCATGTTGTGGCTTTGAGTGATAAATCATTGTGGTCTGAGTACAAATGTCAATTGAAAAGCTTATTGAGAAACAGACTTTTTTTTATTCCCTTACCTCACTTCCAAATCATATAAGTAAGCAGAAGTTAAGTTGTGCTTCTTTCTTTACACTGGGAGAAACTGATAAAGCAGATGACTCATCTGAGGAGTCACAGTAAGCTCATGAAGCTTAGAAGCTGGGAAGATGCCTAATTGGAACGGCAGTGGCAAGCTGTGCTTCTGCCCTCTCTTGATGATCTTTGAATCCAACCCCTCAGTAGTGCCTGAAGGCTCAGTAGACTTTTTGAGGCTTGGGAGGGCACTGCTCTTCTGTTGATTAAAATTTATCTGCAGCATCTATTCTAGAAAGTCTTTCTTGTGCAATAGATGTTTTTCTTTTTTCTAGTTTTGGTCTGAAAACAAGGAAGAATTAGAATGCAACACAAAAATAATTTTCTTAGGGGAACACAAGACATTTTCAGTGAACTGCTATTGTGTTTATCTCAAAGCTGCTGTATTTAGCGGCTTTGAGGTGAACTTCTGCTCTTTGACTACAGCGTGTTCAGATGCTTCAGATTTTGAAATTATTTTTCTAGTAGTCTGTTTCCTCCAAGATGATGAAACTACATGAAATATCAAAGCGTGCAAGTGATTTATGAGCTACGATTTACATTTTAGGTGGAAAATGAAGAGTTGAGACATCTCATGTGGTCCTCAGTTTTGTTCTACAAGACTCCCAATGTGGAAGTGATGGCTTGTGTGCTTCTCTCAACAAAAGCTATTTACTTTCTGTTGGATGATTCTTTCATTCATGCTGATGAGCACCAGTCAGGTGAGATAGCTATTTTGATCCCTTGATAATGTTACCAACTTAATCCCTGTTTGTGTGTTTGTCTTCAGTTTAAGTACCAGTTTTGGTCAATACTCTTACTTGGATGTCCTAGTTGAGGGAGAGGGTGGCAGTTTGCTGTATGCAAAGCACTTGCCATGAGGCTTTTATGTTCAAAAAACAGGGTCTTGAGTCATGGCTGCTTCTCAAACAAGACCCTTCCATGTGCTGTTGTAGCCATTGTTTTCTCAGATGTTATTTCATAGTCCCTAGCATCACCTGGGCAGCTAAAGGCCCTTTCATTACTCTTCACTTACCATTTTGGTTATAAAACTCATGGTATGCATTCAGGTCCTGCAAAAGTGGTTTGCTAATGCATCTGCTGATTTAAATCGGTGATATGATGGCTACTTCAAGATACGCTGCTAACAAGGAGATTTAGTTGAATTTGTTGCTTGAGAAATTATTAGCCACTATTCCCACTTCCTTCGTAATTTTTTCCTTCAAATAGGATGTAGGTATAAGATTTTAATATAGAAATATGCTTATAGAAAGAATAATAATATTTTATTTTGACTTTGTATATCCTTTTTCAACAGATTTTTGGAACAAAGACAACTCAGATTGTGAAAATAGTTCTTTCCACCTCTCTTGCTGCTTTGTGCTAAAACTTAATGATCTGCAGTCAGTAAATGTTGGCCTGTTTGACCAATACTTCCGAATTACTGGTGAGTACATCTTGTGCTTTGTTTTTCCAGTTCTATTTTGTCTGTTTAGTCTTGTCTTAGATGGACTCATGTCTGAATTTTATTAGTGAAATGGAAGAGTGTATTATTTCATTGCTTCTTTTTTAAAAAAGAAATGAAGGCAATGTAACAATGGTGCTGTACCAGTAGGCTGATAATACTGTCTTGCAACATATTGTAATTGAAGTAACTGGGAAGCTGAAATCCAATGAATTAATTGGTACCACAAGTGCTTTTAAAAATTCTCCTGTCTTAACAACACATCAAAAGGGAAATCTAAAGACTTTCTTGTTGTTCTGAGGCTTTGGCTTGCAATGAAGAGTAAAATTGAGGTACTGCCCATGTTGCAAACTGTGGAGTTGATTACTGACTTTTTGGATGGAAAATGAGGTCTTAAAGTTTATGAAAGGTGATGATATCAACTTAAAATTTAATGGAAGTAACATGGGTAAAGTTTCTGGGCTGGTGCTTTGCCTCAGTCCCACTACATGAGCACCATACATTTCTGTGTTCTAAAATGTCTTCTAACTTTGTGGAGACCTCGATGAGGATGGGGAATCTCTCCTGTGGAAATGATTTAAAGTGACCTTACACAGAACAAATTCATAAAGCTGAGGGCAGTTTTTTCTGTAAGAGAAATTGTAATAAGATGATAATAAGGTTGAACCCCTGCACCAGTAGTTGAACAGTTAAATCATAAGTGTACATCCCTTTATATTCTTTATTTTTTGAGGAACTTGTAAGGGATTCTATTACTCTTTTTTCCAAGGATTTGAAAGCTTTCTGAGTAATGATGCATGTTTTAAGGAGAAATAATCCTTGCAAGAGGTCTTTCCTGGTGACAGTTGCATGTTGGTTGAAGAAGTTATGATAACACCACATACAGATTTGTGAGTGGTTTATATTCTGTCTTCTCTTCAGGACGCTCTGCAGATCATATAGTCACCTGCTTGACAAGAGACAGTTACAACACTCACACCTTCATACAGCAGCTTATGGCAGTTCTGTCATTGCTTGCACGCACACCTTCACCTGAACCAGTAGATAAAGACTTCTACTCTGAATTTGGGAGTAAAACCACAGGTGAGTGGTCTTTTCTATGTGTCATGAGCTATCATGTGCATCATACTTAGGGCATCATCTGGAGTGTACTGATTAAAAACTCTTTTGAAGGAAACTTAAGCATCAGTTGTTTCCTATTTGATACTTTACCAAACTCCCTGACTTTAATTACCTTACATGTGTCTTACCTGAACAGAATTGTTAAATATAAAGCCTTGCACATGTGAAGTTAGCAATGGCTTCTTGGGACCAGCAGAAACAGCATTTCCTATACAGTATTTTGGGGTGTGTAGTAGTGTAGCTCCTAAAACAAGTTTCAGCCTAATGTATAGAGTTTTGTAAGTCATCAAAGAATAGCGAAGGTAACAAAGTCTGAGGGCTTACATTTTTTCCTCACTTAGTCAAATAAGAGTCCTGTCATTCTGTGAGAATGTAGTGAAGTGAAAACTAGACTTAAGGTGTGTCAGGTTCAGTTCCACTACCAGGTGAAACTTTTTTTGCTTAGAATTCTGAAGCCAGTTGAAGGCATGAAATAAAATGGCATTTTCCTGAAGAATAATTGTTACTGTTACTGTTTTAAGGAGAAGCAGTGTAAGCCCAGGAAGTGCAAGGTTTGTTGAGAAGTCCTATCTTTTATTGGACCAATGTGAAAAAAGCAGGCATGCTTCCTTCAAGCTTTGCTATGTTGTATTTCAGCGCTTAACTTATAGTAAGACTGCAGTGTTACCTCCTGCCACTGCAGAACATAGCATGGAGCCAGAGGATTGTGCTCATCCAGTGGGAATATAAAAGCAATTCATGTACAGTCTTCTGTTTCTACTTCTTTGTTGTTTTAATTTCTGCCTTTTCTCTCTGCTTAAAAGAAGCAGGGATTTTATTTTTGTTCAGTGATCTGATAATGCTTTCAGTGAGTTCAGAACTGAGGAGTGGGAAGGAGGCAGAGGAGCTCAGCTGGTAGGGAGGTGGATAATCTCCGGTATGAGAATCCAGCTGTATTTCCTTTAACCTCTTCTGCCTCTGCCCTGAACTAGATAAGTGGTTAAAATTAGCACAAAAGTATGCTGGTAATGCAAGAAAGACTCCAGTAGAGATCTGCAATCCAAAAATAATTATTCCAATATTGTGTAAGTAAAAGCATATATGAATAGATACAGATCTTTTAGTTCCTCCAGTTGCAGCCAACTGTCAAAAGTTGTTGCTTATAGTAATACATTAAGAAAGTATTATACTCAATAGAAGTGTAATGTATGTTTCTTGCAGGAAAAATGGAGAATTATGAACTGATTCACTCTAGCAGAGTAAAATTTATTTATCCAAATGAAGAGGAAATTGGGGACCTTGCTTTTCTAGTGGCAGAGAAGATGGATGGTTTGACTAATCTTCAGTCCCTCAACATCCTTCTGTATGTGTTGGCATTTCAAGTAAATCATGTTGAAGGATCTGCCCAAAACACTAGTTCACTTCAACCGAAAACACTTATATTAACCAGCTCTGATTTGTTTCTCTTTGATGAAGATTATATCAGTTACCCACTACCCGAATTTGCTAAGGAACCACCAAAGAGAGATAAGTATCAGCTTGCAGATGGAAGACGAATCCGAGATTTAGATAGAGTACTTATGGGTTATCAGACATATCCACAGGCCCTTACGTTTGTGTTTGATGACGTTCAGAATCAGGATCTGATGCAGAATTTGACACTGGATCACTTTGGAGAAACTAATAGTGCCCCAAAGGGAAATGCTAGACAAGAAGGCAGCAGGAGTAGAGAGATCCAGTGGTACATCTTTATCCCAAGTGCAGAAAGCAGGGAGAAACTAATTTCATTGCTTGCAAGACAGTGGGAGATCCTGTGTGGTAGGGAACTGCCTTTGGAACTCACTGGGTAGTTACTGCACAGCTAAGTCATTTCAGTGTCTATTACAAGGTAAAGCACAGTGTTTAAATAGATAGAGCCTGTCATGTTCTGTTTTTTTAATAAGGAGCTGACCTGGACTCCCTTGCTTCCTAGTGCAGTGAACACTTAATAGTACATAGAAATATTCTGAAGTGTTAACTGGGAACTGAACTTCTTGTAAAGTATTTTTTATGCAATAGTATATAGTGCAAAAAAATCATGAGACATCCTGGGAAACTGTATGGAAAAAATAAGGAGTCAACACTAGATACGCTGTCGTCTAGGGCTGTTAAGGTTTCCGCTATTTTTCTGTATATATCAGTCTTGCTGTTCTATACAAATTCTAATATGTAAATAAGGGTAAATGCTTGTGTATGGTCAAGTGCAATGTTCTTTGTACAAGAAGTATTTTGAGTATGCTGCTAATGCTTATTATTTAATGATCTTAATTTTACATACGTTTTTCTTTGAGGCCAAATGTAATTATTTGCTGCCAGTCATGAACTTAGCAGTAAAATTTGAGCCACAAGCAGGTGACAGATTTTCGTATGAGATTATTTTAATGGGCATTCTTTTTCCTTATCCTAGGATAAAGAATTGCCTGTTAAAGATCCACTCAGTATCATCTTGAAAATGGAAATACCCAATATGGGTATATGAGCATTTTGTCAGCAAATAATGAATTTGTATCTCTGAACACAAAGTCTTTCTTTTGCCTATCTTGTCAATACAAATAAAGTGTAATTTGACAGTTTTCTTTTGGCCTTGTCTTTATTCAAGTTTGTCTTGTGTTTGCAGGATACCATATGGCAGTTCAGCAGCACATACTGTGTTCCTAGAATATATTGTAAAGTATGAAATACGCAGCAAGATGAAAGAAGAACATAGTTTATCCTACTATAGCAAGTTTGTACTGGTCCAGAAATAGAGCTGAGTCATGGAAACTGAGGATCTGAAGGTTCTAAACAGAATTTTAGGAGGATTTATTTCAAGTACTTTTGCTTCTCCATCAGATATTAGGAATTTGCTTTGCCAGCTGTCATCTTTAACTTGAATATTCCTGTGCCCAACAAGTTTTAGCCTCCCTCATCACAGTAAAATCCCTACTCACTATTATGAAGACAGATACCAGTACTTTGAAAAACTGTTCTATGTCCACTGGGATTAAGAAGGGAAGAACAGTTTTGATACATATGTGTCAGCTGGGGTTGCTTAAAACTGATGCTCCTTAAAAAACACAGAAACATTTAGGTTGGAAGAGACCTCTGGAGGTCCAGCAGTCAAGCTCAAAACAGAGCAAACTTCAAACAGGTTGCTCAGGGCCTGGTCCAAACAAGTTTTGAGTTTTCTCCAGGAATGGCAAGTCCACAGTGGCACTGGGAATTTTTTGGTTCCTTGGAAGTGTTTTCGCGTGCTGATGCGGAGCTTGGCTGTACTTTTTGGGCTCCAGATAACCAGGAATGCTGCAGTCAGTGCAAGGATGCAAGACAAAGGCAGCCGAAGTCAAGTTGTATTGCAGGATGCAGTGGAGTTCCCTAAGCAACTAAAGAGGTGAGGAGTGTTACTTGAGTGCTGCTCTGTTCATGGTTTAGCAGAGGAAACCTAGCCCCTTTCAAGCTTAGAGTGAACTGAACTGTTAAGGTAGGTACTATAGACTCTTGGGGGAAAACTAAATTTTCCTGTACTTCAGAGGTTTTCTATTCCCTGAAATCTCAAGGGTACTTACCATTCATTTAAGCTTAATTGTCACTAGGTAGAAAACCCCCTAATTTCTAAAATACAAATCCCAGGAATAGTATAATTGAAAGGTTAAGTTTTCATTAGTTTTCTGAAGTAACTGTGTTAATCACTTCATTGTAATTCCTGTAGGTAACACATTATGAGGAACCTGTGGCAACTGGAGTAGTCCGATATGCAAACATTTGAGAATTTGCCTGATGAACAGATCATTTACAAATGGTTTATGGTTTAAGTGAATGCAAAGGGAATCTGTAATAACTTCTTTGGAACTGCCCGGGATTTGAGCCAACTTGAACAGATATCTCTGCCTTTTATACTAGGGGTTATACTTGTCATTGTTTCTGGGTAAGTCAGCCCTGCTTCCATCTTATTTGTAAGGCTTGTCCTGGGGGGTGCCTTGAGCTTGAGACAGGACTGAGTTCTGTTTCTAAGCATCCTTCATAAAGTACTGTTCAAATGTATTTCAGTACACTAGTGCATATCATAGAATCTTGTGTTAGAATAAGCAAAGATAATCGCCTGCTTGTTACATAGTCTAAGCAGTCAAGGTCTCTTTTCAGATTTTATTGTAGCAAGAACACAGCTGTGATTAAACTTGAAATTCTTTTAAGTCCACAGCTGTTTAAAACATTACATCTGTCCGTTTGGATCAGATTATTAACCAGAAAACAGGTACAATTCTTCCTTGAGATCTTGGTAAACACTGATCATATTTTAAGATTAACAATATGTTCAGTAACTCATCAGATACATAACTGCAGTATTTTTTGATTCTTCCATTAGGTATCCTATCAGTGGTGCTGTCAAAATTGTTTATTTTCAGGGCATTTTTTTAGTATATAATCTTTTGTACTCTGCTAGGTAAAGCATGGGCTATGTGAAGTGAAATATCTTCCCTGATGCTTTAGCTCTTTTTCATTTTTACCTGGAAAAAAACCCCAACCATACCCAAACCAAGAAATGCCCCTCTCCCCTGCCACCAGGTGGCTGATCCCTGTTCTTTGGCCTGTGTTAAAACCTGCTGGAGTTACAGTGCTTTGTGGGTGCAAATTTCTGTTCATTTAAGTGCAATGTTAAGCTGAAAAATTTTATTCACTGTTATTCCTCAGCACCAGCCTGTGGTCTTTATTGTCTAATTCTAGTGTAATCTTTTTATTTCTAAATACAGCAATTAAATGAATTTTCCTTGAAAATGCACAATCCTTCATCTTGAACTTTATGAATTGGCTGGTGGTTTCATTTCATAAAGATTTCTCGGAGCTTTCCACAATTAATTTCTACAGAAAGTTCTGTGAAATGAAGTAGTTTTGTAACGAGTTGTGGTCACATAAAACAGTCTTGATTTTTTCCTCTCTTTTTGCAAGAGTGCTACAAAGCCCTACATGCGTATTTCTTTAGTAATCACAGAGACTGCTCAGGGTTGGAAGGGACTTCTGGAGATCATCCAGTCCAACCACCGCTAAAGTGCTTCACTGGGAGCAGGCTGCTCAGGGTCATGTCCAGGCAGGATTTGAATGTCTCCAGAAGAGGAGACTCCACAGCTTCTCTGGGCAGCCTGTTCCAGTGCTCGGTCACCCTCGAAGTAAAGCTGTTCTTCCTCATGTTCAGAAGGAACTTCTTGTGTTGCGGTTTGTGCCTGTTGCCCCTTGTCCTGCTGCTGAGCACCACTGAAAAGAGCCTGGCCCCATCCTCCTGACACTTGTCCTGAAGACACTTGTAGGTATTGATAAGGTCCCCTCTCAGCCTTCTCCAGGCTAAACAGGCTGACTTCTCTCAGCCTTTCCTCGTAAGGGAGTTGCTTGTCTTTGCAGCCTCCGCTGGCCCCTCTCCAGTAGCTCCCTGTCTCTCCTGAACTGGGGAGCCCAGCACTGGACACAGCACTCCATACACAGCCTCACAGGGCAGAGCAGAGGGGGAGGATAACCTCCCTCAGCCTGCTGGCCACACTCCTCCTAATGCACCCCCGGATCCTGTTGGCCTTCTTGGCCCTAAGGGCACACTGCTGGCTTCTGGGTAACCTGCTGTCCACCAGAACGCCCAGGTCCTTCTCCAAATAGCTGCTTTCTAGCAGGTGAACCCTAGCCTGTACTGGTGTGTGGGGTTGTTCCTCCCCAGGTGCAGGACCTTACACTTGCCTTTATTGAATTTCCTTAGACTCTTCTCTGTCCAATTCTCCAGTCTGTCCAGGTCTCACTGAATGGCAGCGCAGCCTTCTGGTTCATCAGCCACTCGTTCCAGTTCTGTATCATCTGCAAACTTGCTGAGGGTATGCTCAATCCCTTCATAATTCTTTACACTCAAATCTTTTATAGCTTCCAACCTTTGTTTGACACTGAAACAGTATCCAAGTAGCTAAAGCTGTGACCAGATGCATGTGTAGGCGGGGGGGAGACCTTTTTCAGGAAAGTATCCCCTAAACCACCTTAGACTCCCATTGTCTGGCTTTGCAGCTTATGTAGATGTGTGCCACCCTAACAAGACCCATGCAATTATTTATGTTCAGTGTCATCTGCTGAGATTCTGGTCAAAGGTTTTAAAACTTCCCTTGTATTACAATTGAAAAATTGCAAATGAATCTCATTAGGAAGGAAAGTGAATGAGATGCTGACCTGAGCTAAGCTGTGTTTTCTTTGCAAGAAGAGGTGACAGTGTGACCTACATCCTGTCTGTCCTGTGTCCATACCCATGCTGCTTTTACAACACTCTGATCTGCCTGGCTGTAGATGTACTGAACAGTGAGGTATTTACATCAACCCCTTTGACTTGTCTTCCTGCTCTTGTCAGCTTTGATAAGGAGTTTCTTTTTTAAAAAAAACCTGAAGTAGCACAAAATGCTGCTGCTTCTTTCTTGATTGTCTCTAATAAAAAAAGTTTACTTCTGTAGTATTGATCTTTAACCATACCACATCTTAAGTGGAGAAGCAGCAACACAAGGAAAAGCATGAAAGTGTGGTTCAGAGCAGACAGACTACAAACTTCTGTTTCCTGCTGTCTACCTGATAATGAAGGGCATTTAGTAACTTAGAAAGCTAAAAATTGATGTGGAAAAAGGGGGGCTATAAAACTTTAACATTAGATCAAGAAGGTGGTAAAGAAACGCTGTGGCCAACGCAGGAGAAAACCCACCTGAATAGGTGTATAAAGAGTAATAGCCAGTGTTGGTAAGCTGGGCACTGTAAGCCCTCATGCTTCAAACTTTAAGGTCTCTCAGAGGGATGACAAGAACTCTCAGCATCTCTAAAGTTGTTGAAAATGCTGAGATAGTGGGATCATCTCAGTCATGCTTTTCTCAGGCAGGCACTTCAGTGCAATCCTTAGTAAACAGCTATAACTTTAGTCAAATATGTTATAAGCCCTTTCTATCCCTTACAGATAATACGTGAAGGATAAACAGCAACACCATGGGAAAACATACCGCCTCTTTGGTCATGCTGATGTCAGCAGGTGCTGAGTTTCAGTAGCTCAGCCTGTTTGTTCAAACAGTTTTACTCAGACTTCTAATTCGTATCAAATATCTGTGGGGAATTTAGTGCCTGACACTCTCAGTACAATCCCAGAGTACTGCTTAATAGATGGGAAAGGTACAAAGGTAAAACCAAGAGACGGGAATATGTAGCTGGCTTTCACTGCAGAGGCATGTGTAAAGGAACTGGGAGTGAATAGCAATAAATACGCCAGGACTTAACAGCATTTATGTACTGACATTTGTACTACTGCCCTTCAAGGTTTTGAACTAACAGGATATGAGCAGCCGGAATAATTTCTTCCTGAATCACATAACAACATTGCACTCGGGCAACTCTACCTGTTTGCTTGGAATTGGACCATTGCATGTGTGCATGTGAGAAAGAGACTCCTATTTTCCACGTGACCCTTCCAGGTTTTTTTTGTTTTTATCAGCAAACTTTAACATTCCTGTTTCTTCCAACTTGCCAAGAGAAAAATCCCCCAAAAATAGGTTTGTATCCTAGCCTCTTCACCAAGAGCATCAGGGGTGTGTTCAGTAAGTATGGCACAGCTGACTCTCTTCCTACACACAAGTACTTCTGGGTTGGTCTGTTTAATCCTTTGCTAGTACCTCTTCAGACTCACAGCCTTCTTACACACAACTCATAGCAAAGAGACTTTATGTTCTTTCCCAGCTTTCCCAGAAGAGCGGAAAGAGTCTGTTTCTCTCTGTGGATGTAACCAAATGGTTGGCTTTCATAGAAGCTGTGTGGCAAGGTAGACTGGATGGTAAAGTATTTGTCCTGGCTCTGTACTTTCTGTAAAGATTGCTTAAACAAAAGATTTCAATAGCAGGAAATTGCCCAAGCTAGCCAGGGCTGCACGAACTTCACAGAGAAGGGCTGGTGACCCAGCATTTTAAAATGCAGCACGTGATACAGGCAGGGAGGCTGGAAGAATTTGTAGCTATATCCTTTGCCTTTACTCGGGCAACTTTTCTTCCCATGGGACAGATTTTGCCAGCAGTTTCTCAGCTCTGAATGTGAATGTGTTCACAGCAAAAAATGCCAGGTCTTAGACAAGTTACTTTAGAGGACCCAACCTTTCATCAATGCATAAAGCAAAAAGACTGAGTGAGGAAAAAATCCTGAGCACTGCTGCTTGCCAACGATCTGCTGATGATTTGGGAAACAGAGACCACAAGGTAAATTATTAGTGTTTTGTAGAAATTGTCTGTGTCAGGGCCAGAAGTTGAAGATGATGCTTCTGAGACCCACATCTGACTTCAGCTGCTAAACCAGCTACCTTCTGCCATGTGGGCAGGAGATGCTTGACTGATAAGTCAGCCTCCATGCTTTCCAAAACAAACAAAACCCACGTGCTAAACCTCACAGATAAACACACTGGCCAACAGTTGACAACTCCTACTGTATATTTTGAAATGGGATTTGCACAATCCTGTTTCAATGAAGCCTTGACTAGGATGTGAATAAAACCCCTCTACCCTGCCTGCACGGCCATTTGCATGCTCTGTCACCAAATCCTTACAAGTCTTGTCTATAAATTTTCCCTTTGATGAAGGGGCCTTTTTTCCCAATTTTCCTGTCTCACTTATTCGTTTAATTGCTAGTGACGTAGCAAGTCCTGTGGCTTTGTTCTTAATTCACTACTGGGTATTTTCTCTTTAAATTCTGGACAGTTTAGAAGCAATCAGATGTTGAGCTTTCTGACAGATCTCGGGATCTTGTTTTGTGGGACTTTGAGGGTTTGAAATGCTTTGTGCAGACACCTGTGTATATGAGGTGGTCTCGTATAGAAATGAGTGAGGGAACTTTGTTGACAGTTTTGAAGGGTGTTGGACAAAATAATGGAATAAAAAAACTGGTCCAATTAGAAGCATTTTGCTTCTAAGGCATAAGCTTTTTATTGATGTCATCCATGAGAAAATCCATCTATCTGCCTAGGAGGAATTCATCTATTAGAAGAGAACAGGAGCAGTGTAAGCGGAGCAGCATTTTGTGTTTATTTTGCCCAGTTTTGCTCCCTGTGCTGTTTCCATGCCGGTGGTGCCATCTTTGGTGACGCTGCCAACTGGACTGCCACTTGCAAGCACATTGGTATCTTTTCTCTGTGCACTAAGCGTTATTAATGGCTCTTGGCCACCCTTTAATTTGGAGGTTGTTGGTGCTTCACCTTCTTACTAATTCCCAGAATCACACAGATCCAAAGTTGATGCAGGTTTTGGTGTTCCACATCCAGCAGAAGTGATCAGCAAAGTAAGTTTCCATTCTCTCAGAGCAGTTCGTATGAAGTGGCTGAAACATGCTGCCTATGCTGCTTGATCAGGAAAGCAGCATCTGATGATAGGTGGTGATCTTTTGATTTTTCAGTGTATGCTCTGCTGCTGTACAGTGGCACTACTCAGTGTTTGCATTTTTAGCCTATATATTTCTGTTGTATTGCTTGCCTTTAAATGAGGTATGGTCAGATAAGGAAGCTGGCTGTGAACCTTTTGATGTTGCTGTGAATCTGATTTATTTAATTTAGAGAGGAATTTCACCAAGCCTTTCTCTCCCCTTCCTGGTTTCCTTGCAGTAAGGCAGATGATGATAGGCAGCAGTGGAAAGCCTTGGAATCAGTCTTTGTGTGTCCTTTTTCCCCTGTACTGTTTTCAGTGTTGAGCCATTTAGAAAATGATCTGAAGATTGATGGAAGATGCCCATGCCTCTTCAAGTGCCTCAGGGTAAGCTATTTTCACCTTAAAAGCTTATCAGCTATCTGTGGTTGCCCAGTACTGGCAGCTTAATCCCCATGTCATATAGCCAGCTCTTGGAAAATCCATCAACAAACAGTTCGCATCCTTCTAGGCTGCCTGTTTTAGCTGTGTATGCCTAACAGGTAGCATGGAGCAGAGAAACAGTCTCATTCTTCTGTTTACATGGCCAGTCTGTTACCATGACTGTAGGTAAAGCAAGCATCGTACAGATTCCATACTAATATCCCTCTACAAGAATGTCCCCACTGTCCATGTGTGACTTTGACATCCCACCAGAACTGGCCTGAGCTCTGTTGCCTCTCCCCCGTTTCACAGATCTGCAGGGTACCAAATGGTTTCTAGAGCTGTGTGAACCCTCTGAGCTGGGCAGAGTTGCCATCTGTTGGGCAGCAATAGTCTTAGGGCTGCAGTTGTCCTGTAACAGGACAAGTGGGCTGACTCGTCAGATTGAGCTGTGGGCTGGTACTTCTCTACATGGGTTGCAGTGGATGGTTGTGTGCCTTATCTGCTTCCTGTTAGTGCAGGATATAAAATAGTGCTGGCTGTTCATCATGCTGGCTGTCTCTGTAGGATGGAGGAAGAGGTAAAGCACAATTAACGGCACTAGTAAGTACAGCAGTTCTTATATACTTTATATGTTAGCATGTGTATCTTTGTGTGTATGCAGAGGGAAAAAAAAAATTAATGCTCCCAACTATTCATGTAAACACAAGAATAACTTCCTATCCTGGTTTCATTTAGGCACCTTCATATACTGTTAATGGCTCAAAAATTAAAAGATCCCTCATTGCTCAGTAGGATTTGTTACTAAAAGAAATGATCCTTTTGACTGCTCAGTACAGTGGGCTCTCTTGGCAGTGTAGGGAGACAAAGTCTGTGTAAAATCTGTCAATAATCAATTCTTGGTTGTTTGTAATGTTCAAAAGGAGAAAATAAATTGCAGACCATACCTCAGGGTAGCATGTATTTTTTTTAATCCCATTTTGGGACTTTCCTGTTCTGAGTGCTATGAAAGTGCTCCTTGGATTCATCAAGCTGTCAGCAGTGTTTGGAAAATGATGTATTTTGCCATTGCTGCCACAGCACCTGCAAAACATGATGCTTTTCTTGCTGAGAAACTCAAACATTTTAAATAAATATCAAAGCCTACCCAAAGTGCTCAATTGATTGATACAGCGTGCTTACATTATTGCTCTGAAGCACAACATGTCATTCACATTGCTTTGTTCATGCATACTTTGGGATAGGCAGGTAGGCAACGGTCAGGTCTACCTTCTGTTTGAGGTGGTGTGGACATAGTAACATCAGTGGTAAAAGGAAATTACCTTACCCTTCATCAGTTCATGGTATTTAAGTTTGCCCATTGGATTTGCCTTCAGTTAAGCATACAGTTAACCTCTTTTCATTCCAATTAGTTGAAAACTAAGGATTTCCTTCCTTCTGTTTTGAACTGATATGTAAGAGGAAATCCGTAGATGTTCCTGTTTTGAGTAAACCTTATACTAAGGAGTTCTGCTTGTGCATTTAAAAAAAGAATAGAAAGAAAGAAAAAGGTGGTATTGGTTCAGACGTAACACTAGAAGTAGCAGATCCACTTCTGAAGGCTTTGCAGCCAAAGAGTACAGTGCGAAAATGCTTTCTCCCGGTTTACTTTTAACCTCTGGTTTGTCTTGGATCTGATTCTTCGTAGGCGGTCTTATCTTGCAGAAATTGCAGCCTCTATCGCCACCCCTTTGTGGAAAGGGTCCTGCCTGTAAAAGCATGAAAATGCATCCTCCTGGGTTGCTGTTTTTCTTCTTAGCAGCGTGCTTCACTCCCACAGCTGACTGCCAGAGTCAGAAGGTAAGTCTGTGAGTCTTTGTTTAAATGTTCATTGAACGGTTCTTCATATTTGGACGATTGCGTGTTATGAAATAGTCTTACCCAAAACTCCTGTTTTCATTTACATTTAGTTAGGTGCAGAATAACATCCATAAGTAAACTTCAGGACTGTAAGGTATCTTCTCTGCTTACGTGGGTATGTGTGTAGTCTAAACTGAGGAACTAAAAAGAAGGTTGAAAGGAGCTGCTTGAGTTTTAGATCAGGTTAAATTTGTATTTAAGTTCAGAAAAAATGCAAAAGTAGCAGTATGAAAAGAATACACTCGGCATCTTTGTCTTCCGCTATTTTCAGTACATGTGATGGGAGCTTAGCATCTGGCAGGACAGGTCCATAAGTTTCCCAGAATAATTTTCTTAAAAAATTTTTTGAAATCTCCTCAAATTGTTGCTTTGCAACAGGGTAAATACCTTTGTTTCAAGTAACATTTCCCAGCAGCTCCCCAGTGAAGAGTGTGGAATACTTCCCATTTTGTTTTGATTTTGTTTCAATTTTGTTGATTTGCTTTTGATTCCTTTATCTCTGTTCTTGTGTTTAGCAGCAGCAGCTAGAAGAATGTATGATGCTTTTGTAGATCTGTTCTCTAGGCTCGATGGTGAGGCAGCACATTTTCTGTAGGCTTGAATTCACACTAATTTGTACTAAATTGTCTTTTGCCATCGCCCTTCTTGTGTCCTGCTGTTGGAGGAATGAACTGGCCTACAAAGTCAGAAGCTGTGTGGGGCATTTGGAAATCTTATTCCCTGGGGACCTGAGCTATGGAAGAGTTGTCTTGTCTTGAATGACAGAGGGGCCCTGTGGGGAGTGGACAGACTTGTGCTAAGGAAGGTGTGTGTCAGCCTGAAGGACAATTTAGAAAAAGCCACAGCACTGAAAAGATGCTTCAGTGTCAGAACTTCGGGAGGAAGCTTTTATGTAGACCCTTTCATAAAAGGGCCATAAATGACTAATAAGCATACAAATAAGATAAGAGCCTCATGAACCTTTAGGCTTGTAGGATCATTGAGGTGACCTGAGCACAAACATGAAGAAGTGGCTCTCCTGGTGCGTTTTGTTTGTCTGGAGTCATGGGCTCCAGACAGATGGGTTCCAGTATAGTAGTGTGTTCAGAGGCATGGGCTCACATCTTCAGCTGGTATAAGTGGAAATTTCGGTTTCTTCACTTTGAGACGATGTGTTGATTTCTATAACCGCTGAGATGTCAGGCTTGGCGTGAAACAGTTAAAATATCAGGTAATGAGTACTTGCTCACAGAGTGGTGAAATGTTTTGAATCGCCTCTGCAGCAGTTTATTTAATCCAGGAAAAATAATTCCCTTTTAGAGTTTTTTCCCCAAAAGGTTTCCTCTTTTTGGAGAAAGACAATAAACATTTGAAAGGTTATAGTGGGAGGTGAGGAAAAATAAGGGTCTAATGAAGTCTTGTCTATTTAGGCCATTGGATCTTATTCCAATAGAAGTGCTGTGATTCCACAAAAGGCCTCCACTGGTTTGCAGGAGCCTTGTAGGGGCCATCAACAGAGAGAGATCTTGTGCTAGCTGTTTTTCAGTGATGTTTACCTCAGGGTTCTGATTTGATGGCTCAAACGTGACAGCAGATCTGTTAGCCTGATTTGGGTTGTGTATACCTCCTGCTATGGGCTGGGGAAGATGCATCAGATGTCAGAACCATGAAAATTTTTCTGCTGGGAGGAGGCCAGTCCCAGGCTGTGCTGGGGGAGGAATGGAGGCAGGTGGGAAATGAGGGGAGTGCTCTGCATCCGCATGCCTCCAGTGCTCTGCAGCTGAGGTGGTGGGCAGCACCCAGGGCAACAGTAGATCTTTTGTTAAGTGATCTCTGAGGTTGGTTGTTCATCCTCATGCTGAAAAGTGTCTTCCTTGGACAAATGCAAAGGGTTTGTGTCCGGGAGCCGCTGGTCTGTTCAGCTGAAGTGTTATTGAGAACTTCTTGGGAAGGTACATGACTATAATGACTCAAGCGTGTGTCTACAGCTCTGTTTTGTAAAGGGCAAATGCACTGGAAACTTGGTGATTCATTAGATAATGTCTGTTTCCAGAACTGACTCCCAGGATTGTTGGAGCCAAACACTGACGTCCAAATGTGTTTTTCTTTCTTCCTTGAGATTTTGCCATGCAGGATTTGTGTTATGATTTAGGAGGAAAAGATAAAGGGCGAAAATGAGGGGAATGAAACTAGCCCTTCAAAGAAAACCTCCCCAGCTTATTCTCTTGAGGTGGAATAAGATAAGTATGAGCACTTGAGAAGTAAGGGACCTCTGTGTCAGAGTGAGTAGGAAGGAGACACTGCACAGCGTCCAGAAGCTCAGATATGTCTCAGCTAAGCAGAGAGGGCAGTGGCTGCTCTTGTACATGCATGTGTTTGAGTGCGGGGAGAGAGCACAGCCCATCCCTGGCAAGACAGAGCTCAGTGTGGACAGAAGCACCCTGGCTCTTAACTTCTTTCAGTCTTAACATTTTTCGGCTATGGCTAGATGTCTTCTGCTTTAAAAGCATCCTTTAATTTTGGAGCTGTTTGAGAGTACCAGTCTTCCTTTTCCGTTGCTTTGTTCCCAAAGTGTGATACAGTCCAGGTTCTCAACATCACCTGATCAGAACAGGGACCGTTTTCACCCCCTTTCCTTGACATAGCCACTGTGCACATCACTGACTCTTGGCCCACCAGGCAGCATTGCTGCATCACAGGGACAGACATTCCCTCTTGCTGCTTCCCCTCCAGTGTCTTCAAACTTAGAAACAGTGGTCACAGATGAGCCCAAGGGAGCAATGCATCGTTGTTTTCCATGAGGCTCTGCCCCAGGAGCCACCTCTGACTCAAACTCCAGTATATTTTTCATCCTTTCCAGAATTTGAGTATCCAAACTGTTGAATTTCATGTCCCTTGATTCCCTCTTCTGCTTTCCTAAGAAGCAAAACACTCCAGAAAATGACTGCTTCATCAGTTCTCTCACCCAAATAAGAAGGGAAATATTTTTTTTATTATTTTCCACACAGATGTTTTCTTCCTCTTTCCTCCTGCCTCTGGCTGCTGACACAAGTGTGTTTCCTTATAAAAAGGGGAAGATCTTGCTGGAAAGCTGCCTAAAGTTCATGAAGTGTCCTAGGAAGGTAGGGTAGGGGGGATGCCATAGTAACTGTCTATGGCCTGCAAGTAATTAAAGATACCAAATGGGAGGAGTGACAGCCCTTCTCTCCCGGTGTCCATCTCCATTTAGAAATGGAGCCATATTGATGAAGGAAAGAGAAGGAAAATGGAGTAGTGTGTGAATAATGGTGTCTTCCGCCACCACCATGACAGAGAATACATTTAATGGTCCAACTGTGTCTGACAACCAACTCCTGATGTCTGAAAGTAAAGATGAAGTAGAAGACTGGAGAGTTTCAATTTAGTGTTTTGTGCTCTACTGTTTGTGTGGTCTTTTTCATACAGATAGGGTGGCTCAGACACCTGATAATGGTTTGTTGGGTAATTCTACAATGTTAAGATCGTAACTCATGGGAAGGCATCCACCTCTGTGTTTCTTCCTTGGGCATCTTCCTGTTCCTCTTTCTGAGGTATTGTGTCAGTGAAGGTTAAAGCTGGGATCTGATGGGACTAGAAAGGCAGGAGATGTACTGTTCTGTCAGAACCGTGTGCCTGGCTTCAACTGGCTCTTTTCAAAAGTCCAGCTTTGTTTGATCTGTAGACCTAATTTTTACTTGACTCAACTGGTTGGATGGAATTCTTCCCTACCCCATCAATGGCGTTGCAGTGTTTTGCTCCATGAAAAAGGAGACATCTCCTCTAACTACACTGTGTGCCCATGAGGTGGATACGTAAGGAACAGCAAAGCTGATCTCTGTCCTGATGGATAAAATTAGTAAAGCTGGTGCTCACAGGACGTGGATAGGTGGATTTGGTGGACCTCAGATTGATTTTGAGCTGTTTATAATGCAAGGGAGTCCTTGACATGACACGTTCCTTGGGGATTCTGCCACCAAAGGAAGTGGAGCTTACTGTACAGTAAGGAAAGCCCCAGATGCACAACTAGAAATTAATATCCATGTGGATGGCAACCACAGACACAGCGATCACTTTCTTCATTGGGCGGCATTCTTGCATGGATGGGTGTAGAAGGTGAATCCATGAAGATGGGAAAAAGCTCAACAACTCCAAGCGGAGGGAAGGTGGGTGTGAGTCAGGAAACCATTCCAGGGAGATGTCTTTGTGGACCTGGGACTTGAGGGTTATCTCTCAGGAGGTTTTCCTGACAGGGTATGCTGGCTATCATCTGGGAGGGCCTTCCTGAGCTGTTGATAACTGATGGGAAGCTATGAGCTTCCTCCCTTGCCTTGAGGCAAATGTATGCATTTGGGCTTAAGTTCATAGGAAGCAAAGCTGAGATTACTGATGGGATCCAAAACAAGGAGTTCTGGGCATGGGAGAGCTGCTGCATTAACAGCATTGTTCAGGATTGGCTTTAAAATTCCCAGATCAAGGCCTCCTCCCCAAATTTGATCTAATGTTTTTATTTTTAGAAAATACAGTGCCTGTAGAGGCACAGTTGAGGTGACCTGTGTGGGTTTTTTCCACCCAGTGACCTTTCAGGGCAAACACAGCTTGTGCCTCCCAGCTTTTCTCTGCCATCATCGGTGAAAAACATTGTCTCTTTTTAAAATGAGCATGAGGTTTCCGTGCAGTTGCTTGACTCCAGGAGTTTAGAAATTCAAGGAAACACTTTTGGGGTAAAATCCTGAGCTTTAATGACAAGTTCACATATAATGATGATTATTTGCTCTGAGACTGTGCTTTTCTCATCTGCTCTGGCTGTGTTTCTTTTGGAGAAGAAGGGTTGGTGGGTACAGGGGTATAGTAAAGCCCTGTGAGGAAACCTGAACCCCTGAAGCTATTCTAGTTAGGTGGAAGGACTTGTGCTGAATTTATCACCAGCCATGTGAATTATCCAGGTCTTCTACTTGATCTTCTTGCCAATGTTCATGGAGTCCTTCTCAGCCGGGGTCAAAACATCAAGAGCCATCCAGGTAGTCAGAGAGGTGCAGAGCACCTTTTAATCCACCACCACCCCAGCTGCCCCTGCACCTTCTCAAAGACAGTTGCCCTGAAAAATATTTGTGTGAGCAGCTCCTCCGTTCTGGGAAATAGACTGAACTAATGCATTTGGTTCTTCAGACCCCTGGAACAGTAATGAAACCACCAGTGAACTGGATTGTATCAATGGCATGGAAAAGAGAAATGCTGTGTTGCATTTTTATTCAGTGTCTTCTGGCAAGGGTTATTAATTTAGGGTTTGTCCTCACATACCACTACCATGTGTTTGTAAAAGATCAGCTTAAATTAACAGTGTACTGTTATGATTGTTTTAGAAATGGTTAGAATTTTTGCTGAGGCGTAGGGGGATGATAAGATAGCTGTGATCTGCCCTATTGCCTTCTAGCCGAGATGCAAGCAGAGTAGCATGCAGCAGCATGACATGATGTTTTAGCCCATATGAGTGTGTGGTGTACCTCCCAGCAGCTGCACTGGTCACTGCCCTCCCCAGTGGTATCTAAAGAATGGTGCAATGTTGATAAAGATGTTAAAGGTTGGCAAGATGACTGGCTAGGGTAACAATTTAATTTTTGGCTTATTTCCATTCTGTTTTTTCTTTTTAAGTTAAAATCCATGCGATGCAATATCAAGACGATGTTTACCTTGAATACAGCGTGTACTGCTTGTGCTGCAGCACCTAAAATGTTGTGTCCAAGAGGCTGGTTAAAGACCACCCAAGGATTAGGAGTGAGGGACTGCAGGTAAGGCCTATTTCCTAACTATGTTAAGGTTTTGATGCAGCCCTGCTATGCAAGGAATAGTGTGTATGCCTTCAGGAGACCACAGATGTTTTTTGAGCTCTAAAGGTCCAAGGAGTTTGGTTTTCAGATGCATGAAAATGGATTTATGGCCCCTATTATTGTTGCTTTTGTATCCTTGCAAATCCCAAGACTTTTTGCTGAGCATAAGGTTCTATATACACAGAACAAATTACATGATAATTACCTCTAACTTGCCCTAAACAGCCTGAGTTTGCTAATCCTGCTGTAGCAACTTAATAGAGGTCTGTCTAGCATAGAAACCTGTTTAAGATGCAGAATTCTGTAGTGGATTAGTAAGAAAATAATGTAAAGATAGTTCCCCTTGTATATCCTCCCAGCTTCCAGCAATAATCCTCTGAACTTTTTACCTTCCTAGTTCGCTTTATGACAATTGCATGTTCTTGTGTTCCTTGGTCTTATTCTGTTGAGCTTGGCTTTAATAGGAAAAGGGTAAAGGAAAACTGAATTTACCAGGAAGTTTTTGAAAATGAAACACTATAGATTATTGTTTGCGTATCTATTCAGTAGTGAATGTTAACTGTTAATATATAGCTCCATTGTCTACTGTTTTCTGTGATTCACTATTCTGTCGAAATACTTCAAAAATAGCTGTGGCAGTTTTGCAGTTTGTAGCAGTTTTTGCACAGACACACGTAAGAGTCAGATTGAAGCCAAAGCAGCAGTGCTATTGAGACGATTTCCAAGTTCCTTTGGGGAAGGATGTTGTGCCAAAAATAAAATGAAGTGTAAGAATAATGTGAGTGTATGCAGCTTTTCTGGATGTTATCTGCTCTTGTGGTGGTTGTTGGATAGACCCAAGAATAGTTCTGTACTGCATACGTGCAGAACAAGAGACACCGCCACCAAGGGCTGTAGAGGTGATGGATAAAGGGTGGAAAAGAAGATGCTTCTTTGGGGGATTTAAGGTGTTTGTCCAAGAATGAATAGAGCATCTGTGAATAACACAGCTGTTATATCCAAATTTCCAGCATCTCAATCTGGAATCTTTAGTGCAAGACAGAAAGGGACGAGTCCTGCAAGAAGATTTTTTTTTTTCAAGGTTATGTTAGGTGCAAAGCCAAATGTTGAGTCACCCTGGAGATCCTGACTTTGTTTCAATGCTGTCTAACCCTCCAGCATCCAAGGGTTCTGTCGTGATGCCCTCAGACTGCCCAAGGTCATGTCCAGTTGCTGATAGATTTCATGTAACCAATTAAATCAGTGGGCATCCTTAGAGAAGACATAACCCAAGTACAAACTATTGTGTGCATGTATGGCAGAGGGAATGAGTGCCCTTCCTTCCATTCACAGTTCAGTGCACTGTAGTGTGCTAGCTTAGAAACCCTCCAACAGGCGTGTGGTATGTTTGTGTTGTAATCATGAATCTTGGATTATTCTTTTTAAGATACACTGTCAAGTTAGGAGAAAATACCCTTTCCCAGCCAGGGTGCCATCACATGTGTAAGAAGGAAATAGAGGAGAAAAAGTGTTGTCCAGGATTCTGGGGTACAGAGTGCTATGGTAAGTTTTTCATCTTTTTACAATGCTGTCTAGCTGTTGAATAAGTCAAACCACTTTTAGTAGCAGGCATTAAATATTCATTGAGGTGATTAATTTTCATTATTCCTTGAACATTCACAAGGCCTTCGTTATCTGTCTGAGAGGTTCAGAATCTAACAGGGAAGGAATCTCTCCTTCAGATGAGTTGAATCCTCTTACATTTAACACATAACATAACCTCCTTTGACAGAACTTCCTTTTGTCTCTTCTTTAAAAATAAGCTTTTGGGAAGGGATGTTTTTGTTCCTCTTTAAGAAAGTTTCCAAAGGAAGAGGAAGATATTTCTTTCTGATGTCCTTCTAGTCTGCAGTGCGTGTGCCACGTGTCCTCCTGTATAGTCTGGAGTTAGTCAGCCATTCAGCCACAGAAAATACTTAGCAATTCCAACCCAAGGTGAAAATAACTGTCCCAAAGCTCCCACTTTGTCCCAGGTTTATGCCAAGTAAAATAACTGTCCCAAAGCTCCCACTTTGTCCCAGGTTTATGCCAAGTATATGAGAATTTGGTTTGTCTTGTCTCAAAAATCCAAAAGTAAGACCTACTAAGCTAAACACTTCTCATATGATTGACTGATTGCTGGAATATGGAAAGATGCTCTGTAGTCCTGTAGAAAACGGGAGAATATTTGGGTGCTTGAGCCTGTTCTCACACAAAGTGGTTTGAATAAGCAACTAACTTTGTCAGAGGAATCACGTGCCTAAAATGACCAGAAATAGTCTCCAGAATTTAGAGGTACCCCACTCCGAAGATGTCTGGACCATGTTTTTCTGAGCACATTTGCAGGTCTTCATGAAGTCAAGGGGGAGCAAAAAATGCTCAGTATCTTTGCAAAGCAGGCTCCTGTCTGTCCTGAGTTTCAGAACTGCCCTCAGATGTTTGATACCACCTCTCACTGATGCTAGCAGCAGTGGTTCAACCTCAAAACATGTTTCAGTGCTGTCACTGAAATGTAGTTAGTTATGGCCCATTGGGACTTTGTCTTAGACTTTTAATAAAAGGATTTTCTTAGATAGCAGCCGAATTGCTCCTTGGTGCCACTCCCTGCCATATTCACTAGCTGTGGGCTAGTGTTAGGTGTATTGAATAATCAGACAGGGACTTCACTGGTGAAGAGGCCATTGCTTTTGCATAACTGCAGTGTCTGGGGGAAGAAGAGATGGAAAGGGGGATACCGTGCTGGTGGCTCAATCTAATCTTGCCTGGTCTGTCTCTTGCCTGCTAGAGTGTCCGGGTGGATCTCAAAATCCCTGCAATGGCCATGGGACATGCTTGGATGGTATACAGCAAAATGGGACCTGCATCTGCAAGGTCAGTACATGATTTATTCTGAGGGTAATGTGCTTTTGTCAGAGGGAGTTGTATAGCATCTGTGCAGATGCTTTGGATGAAGGCTGCCGTTCTGCCTAGAAGGACATTAGTAGCTTCTTTCATTCCAGCATCATTGTCTGTGGTTTTCCTGGAGGATCAGTGTGGTCTACAATAGCACTGAGACACTCTTTGTGAGGGTATGGAGTTGGAAAGGATCTCTAGAGAGAAATGAAGAAAGAATTGCCTGAATTTAACCCTCTGATTAGTAGAAATAATCAGTGTCTGTCTGTGGCTGCAGGAAGCCCTGAGATATTTGGCTCTTAATGAGCTGCACCTTTTCCAGACTTGAATGATATATTTTCCAAATGAACTGGTCCCACACCTTGGCAGGAAGATCCGCCCTCTCTCAGGAAAAGCAGGAGAGATCAGAAATAGAATCTAGGACAGATGTTTATTTTTTTCTTTACAGCTCCAGACTTAATACAACAAAAGCAAAAACAATTCCTGCACATTTGAGTCATACGAAACAGTGATTCTGAAATTCTTAGCTTAATTAATGTGTGAAACTTGAAACTTTCTTTTATGAACTCTTATGTTGTTACAGTATCCTTAATTATATAATTGTGAGCTAAAATCCTACTTCTTGGGCCCTTCTTTAAAAAAAGTTGATTTTGGATTTAACTCAAAGTCACCTTATATCAATTAAAATATATGATGAAGGTTCCCAAGCCCTCTAAAATCAATGTCAAAAGTCCTGTTGGCATTAGTGAATTCCGGATTCCTTTTTCAGAGATATCAGAAGCCAGCTGGTATGTTCCTGTCTGTGATCAGGATGTTGTTTACTCAATGCCCACCAGAGTTTTGCTGGCACTTTGCATGCCCTCTGTGTGTCAGCTTACACTGTGATCTTCTTTGCCATGGGGGCTGGTTAATACTGCTAGAGCACTGAACATAGCAGTTTTCTTCACTGTATTGCTTCAGCTGTCACAGCAAATCAGGAACAGGGAGAGACTTAAACTATAACAATGTGTGGAACAATGCAATGATATGGAAAAATAACACCTGGGACATTTTGGGGCCCTTCTAGGAGCAGTACAGTGGTTTTGCCTGCCAGAATTGTCGAGATGAAAATCGTTTTGGCCCAGACTGTCAGTCAGGTAAGAATGACTGATTCAAGTGAAACCTCCACAAAAATAACTGAAAGCAAGGAAGGAGGAGGGGATGGTTGAGTGAGGAAGGGTGCTGGAGAGGAGGAGACCATGTCAGCTGGCAGTGTTCAATAGCAGGTGTCTTGGCTTTTGTCTTTGTGCCCTTCTCCACTGTTCCATTAGACAAATGATTCTGCCTTTCACTCAAATCAGTCCATTTCTCCTATTGTAAATCTCTCTCCCCTTACCAGGGCTATCCCAGTTTCCTCTCTTTTTAGCCAGGCTGTTACCTGCATCCCTGAAGCAACCCACACTCACTTCCCAACTTTTCCAGACTGCTCCACTTGTCTCCCAGCTTCTTCCTTGTTGACCTCCCTACAGAATTAATACACACAGTGCTGCTTCTCATGTATGGCATTTTTGGAAGTGATTTATGACCAGTGCAGCCTGGATGTTAAAGGAGCTCTTTTTTGTCCAGCTCCTGGTTCCCTTGTATCCACACAGGTGAGATAGGTGTGATCTTGCTGGTTGTGCTCACACAATGACACCAGTGCTGGGCTTGCAGATATAGTAGGCTCTCATAACACTGGTTCCTTCCACGTTGGCTGCAGGAGACTTAGAGAAATGGGAAGTTAAAACATGTGGCTGAAAAGCTGGTGTAGATCTTGCCATTCAAGGCTGCTCTTACAGGGCAGTACTTTGTCTTCTTGAGCCCAGGACATGCAGTTTGCCCTCTGTGAGCTTTGAGTGGCATGACCAATTTTTAAAAGGACCTACATTTGCTGTGGATTATTGGTGGGAAATCAGGGTGCCAAGTCCCAGGGCAGTTGGCCAGTGTATGCCTGGATCCTTATGCACTGCCTTGTAGCTGAATGTCAGGTTTGCCTGGACTTTCCTTGCAGTGTGTGACTGCGTGCACGGGGAATGCAACAGCGGCGTCACTGGCAATGGAAGCTGTACGTGCTATGGAGGCTACACTGGCCCCAGGTGTGACCAAGGTAAATAAATTGATAGCTGTAGAGGGCCTGTTAGAGCTAAACTATGATACGGGCTTGGATGCATGTGTCCCAAAAGGAGCTGGGGGGCAACAAATGGCTTGGGAATGTAGAGGGAAGATGATCTGAGCGCTGCAGATCTAGACAGAGGGTCTGGTGCCCACTCCATGACTGTGGCAGAGATGTACCATCTCTATGTGCCTCTGTTATTTCTCTGGAAACCAGATAGATCCTTTCTTCTCTCTAAGCCTTGTGGGACCCAACTACCTAGGCTGCCAGTGATTTAAAATTATCTGCACTACTTATATCCCCTGGCTTTTGTGCCCCCTTGGGGGCCCCTGGAAACCACATTTGCCTTCATTTCCAGATATTTCATAAGGTAAGTTGTATCTTCCAGCAGTGTCCTGCATGCTCAAAGGGAAACTGTCTTTGCTGTGTGATTCCAGAGCTTCCCCTTTGCAAAGGTATGACATGTGAGGCCAACACCGAATGTGTGGTAAGGGATGGGACAGCAATGTGTGACTGCAAGCTGGGTTACAGAAAAAGTGGGAGCACTTGCCAAGGTGAGAAACTTCTCCGTGACCCTAAATAGTCCCCTGTTTGGAAAAATCTTATTGCACTGATATCTCTGGATGAATTTGATCACTGTGAATACAATGCAGAGGCTTAAGAACCTGTTTTTTAGGTATCCCTTTAAGATTAAGGGCTAAGTTTTTGGCTCTCTTCTCACTTGGTCCTGAAAGCAAGAAATTAAGAGTTGCAGGTTCCATCCAGCACTGACTTATAAGTATGTACTAAATAACTGTGACAATGGGATATTGGTGAGTCTGTACCAGTTTAAATAGTAAGGTGTGTAACTGGAGGATTTCTTCACTGATTTCAGATTTAAGTGTGTGAATTGGTTTTGTTAAAAGAAAGTCTATTAGATGCATGTGAGCAGCTAGCTGTGGATACCTCTGTTTTCACTGGCTTTTTGCAGTTTTTGCTGACCCAATTGCAGTTTTATATATCCTCAGATATGATGGAAATTCAGAAGTAAATCCAAGCATCCTCTGTCACTCACACTTCTGTTACTGAAGTAACATGAAGAATGTGTCATCCAAACTCCTCAGATTAAAAAACCCAAAATGTCTGCTGTCTGAAGTTATTTTATTTTCTGGGAAATTTTAGAAGTTTAGTAGTATAAATTCCTTATAGTCCATTCTTTCCAGGCCTTTTGCATTCTGCTGTGCTGCAGTAAGTCTGTTTTGAAAAGAGGAATTTGGTTACTCTCACCTCTCATCTCTTTAACCGCAGCTGAGGATCCCTGTGCTGCTTCTCCATGCTCCCCCTTCGCCGTATGTAAGGTTCTTGGACCACAAAAGTATCAATGTACCTGTAAAGAAGGATTTCAAGGAGATGGGAAGATTTGCCAGCCCATAAACCCTTGTGTTGACAGCAACGGAGGCTGCCCAGAAAACTCCACCATTTGTGTTTACAGACGTCCAGGAGAGGTAAGGGCAATAACAGCATGTCAGCAACCTGTAAGGGTCTGAAAAATGGCAGGGTGAGAAGTTCTTCAAATGAGCTTACCATCGTGTCGGTCAAATCTGCTGTCCTCACCTTAGATTTTGCAAAGGGGAACCAGACATGTCTTTTGTAGGGTAACTTCTTGGGTAAAAGATGCTGAATGCAGTTCTATAATCACTGTGTTGCCTTCCCTTAGGCATCTTGTGTTTGCAAGCCTGGGATGCGTAGGAGAACTCCTTCATCTGAGTGTGCTGTATTTCCCAACGATTGTCGGCAGTATTTTTGTGATGTGACTTCCACATGTGAACTTGATTCCCAGGGGAATCCTAGGTAAGCCAAGTTAAAGAAGCTTATTCTGCAGCTAGAATGGAAACTCAGTTTGGATGAGATGAATTTTGAAGAAACTGAGAGCTAACTGAGGAGAATGGGCTAGAGCCACCTTTTGAGAAGAGCCTGTTTGTAACAAGCACGTTGAAAGTAGAGTTTTACATCAGTCATTGTAAATTTTGTCATGTGAGTCACAAGACAGTTTAAATCTGGGGCAGCAGCCTTCTGTGATGTGAACTGGACACCTAGTTCCCCAAGTTGGTGGTAGTGATAGGGTATTATCAGTTAGTAATCAGTTATTAAAAGGGAGATGTATGACTCTTGTTTGCTCCCATTTGCCCACATTTGGTTCTGAGAGCTAAGTCTTTATCTCTCCTCCCACTCAGGCCTATAAGCAAGAAGTGCTTCCAGATTGACAGGGAAGGGGGAAGTTAAGGGAAGAAACACCAGACCTCATTTAGTCCTCTGAAGCAAAACACCTAGAAGTTGATACCCCTTAGATGGGAAATATTGCCAGATCTAGGATCATTTTTGCATGATTGCCTCCCAAACACCAGAGAAAGCTTCATCGATGATTTTGTGTGTTACCAAGAAAAGGTAGAGCTTCTCTGAGAGACTGAAGAGGGAAAGAGCAGTCCCACCTCCTTGACCCTTCCTTCTCCAGTGCTGCTAAAACTGTTAGCATCCACCTGCTCACTGTGTGCTTCAGGCCAGAACTGAAACACAGCGGCTTCCCTTTCTGAAGATACGCTAGCAAAGTGCAGGACGCGGTGTTCAGCACAGTCCCTGCCTTAGTATATCTGTTCCCCAGCAGCTGGCAATCAGCCCTCTGATGCTGGAGTAATGTCAAATTCCTCCCCTGTTGCATGTCTTTACATCCCTGAAACAGAAAGAGCAGAGCCGATACTTGGACAAAACCCAAACGGGAAAAAACATGGTTATCAGCCAGTGATCTTAAGTAGTCTCTGAGTAATGACTATAAATCCGTGTGAATCAGGACAAAGATTTTCACATGTAGATAAACTTTTCTGGAAAAGTCGTTAGCTTGTCTGGGGCCCTCATTAAGTCTAAGATGAACTGTAGCTAACTGATGTGCCTGAGCTGGCACTTCTCACTGAAGCTGAGGGGTCACATTGGAGCTGTTTGCTAGATTTTCATGTAGGCTGTGCTTTTTATGGATTGCCTCAAATTTTCTGATGCTGAATATCTAGTTGGAAAGGTGTCGATAAATATATTGTGGCTATCTCTACCCTAAACTTTAGAGCAGACAATCCTTATGTTGATTGTATCTGAGAAAGCATCTTCATTCTCTTTGAGTAGGTCCAAATTTGCTTGCACTCCAGAAGTGTGCATATTTTTTCCTGTCACTTAGTTTAGGCAGAAGTTACTAAGCTCTTACCTACACCTTAAAGCTGGGATTTGTCTTTCAAGTGTAGATACCGACATGTTCTATTCACATTTGTTGAATGTGTTGGGAACTGTTTTATAATGGTTTGTTGTGTTTCATTCTTGTCTCTTAGCTGTGTGTGTAAAGAAGGGGAGATTGGAGATGGAAGAAGTTGCTATAAAGATCTCTTGAGTGAGATAAATCAGTATAATTCACGAGGAAGGTTTGCTAGGAACTTAAACGTCGCCAGGAAGATGTTTGGTAAATGTCTTTTGAATTTTTTGGGGCAATGGAGCAAATGTGGGGATAAGAGTGTGGCAGAAAAGGCTCAAAGCCTTTCAGCATAATAGAACTATTTTTCAGTGTATGACTCCGGGGGGGTGTTATGGCAGCCTTCCAGTACCTAAAGGGGGCCTACAAGAAAGCTGGAGGGGGGACAGTTTACAAGGGCATGTAGTCATAGGACAAGGGGTAATGGCTTTAAACTGAAAGAGGGTAGATTTAGAGTAGATGCAGGGAAGAAATTCTTTACTATCAGGGTAGGGAGACACTGGAACAGGCTGCCCAGAGCAGCTGTGGCTGCCCCATCCCTGGAAATGTTCAAGGCCAGGCTGGATGGGGCTTGGAGCAACCTGGTCTAGTGGAAGGTGTCCCTGCCCATGGCAGGGGGGTTG
>JAVJGI010000050.1:6598248-6610568 GCA_035590275.1 Ibycter americanus | reverse complement strand
AGCAACCTGGTCTAGTGGAAGGTGTCCCTGCCCATGGCAGGGGGGTTGGAACTGGGTGATCTTTAAGGTCCCTTCCAGCCCAAACCATTCTATGATTCTACAAAATTAAACACATCACATCTCTGAACAAAGATTACCAGTTCTGGATTGTAAGTTGAGACCGTTACAGAGAGCACTGTGGATGAGTATTAGGTTTTTGACAGTCCTGTTGAAGGATGTACCGTGTCTGCACAAGAAGGAAAATGTGCCTTAGAGGTGTGATTCAAACCTGTTTGTATCAAACCACCAGTGTGCCTCCACCTGCAGTATCTGTATTGAAGACTCAGCAAAGTGTCATTGATTCTTCCAGCGGTGATGCTTGAGGCCGGTGTGCCATGGGTCCTCTACTTAGTAGAACATCTACTAAGCCCTTAAATGGCCTCCTTGCCAGCATGCACGTGTGAGTGGCTATTATGGAGATGAAAAGGCTTTATTCTATGCACCATGATAATTTCTGAGTGAGCAATTGCTTTGCAAAGATAGAAGACTGTTTTAGAACCCATGTACTGCAGGTGTGGGGAGTGATATCCGCAAAAGTTAATTTTTGCCTCACTGTAATACAAGGAAAGAATAAGAACCCTTTAGCTCACATCAAAGCATATTTATGTTAGATACCTTCTCCAGCTCATCCTCTGCAGTCTTTTCTACCTCCGCTAACTTGATGGGAGCGTAGAGATAGGGCTGAAAGCTCAGCTTAGCTTTTGTGAATACCCCTCCCTGCTACATATCACTGTTGCCAACACTCGCTTTTTGCATATGTTTTCCGTAATGATTTGTGCTATTGGCAACTGCGTGAAGATCTCTGGAATCCTAACTCCTATGCAGTGGCATTTAAGAGCTAATGACCTTTGTTGATGGGCCATTGATGATCGAGTGAGGACTGGCAACTGTGGGTTCATAGCAGCTTCTCAAGAAGTGTTTAGTCTTGATAAATCCTGTTTACACCCAGGAACTAGTTGTTTCAAGAAGAAGACAGAGAACACTTGGCCCAAGAATAAGGTAGTAAGCATGTGGGAGGAAAATTATTATGACTATTCTGCAAATTTCAGCAGTGATTCAGAGTGGACCAAAGTCACCAGCAATCCTTCAGAAATCTGGGCAAGTGCTTAAAACTAATAGCAGCCAAGCTGGGCTGGGATAGAAATACCAAACTCCTTCTCTTTCCTTGTAAACAAGTACTAGTTACTTGCATCAGGCCAAAAATGTGCAGATTGAATTGTGCTGTTAACAAGAGGAATAATTGTTGCCAGAGTTAAACCATATGCCAAGTAACTACTTCATGTTGCCACTCTTTTTACAGCTTCTGGTTGCTCAACATTGCTGACTAAATACGGGCCTTTCACAGTCTTTGTACCATCCCTTCTTCCGATTCATGACAGAATGGAATTTAACGTAAGTTTTCTAGATTTTAGCAAAATTGGTCTTAGGATTCTTTCCTGCCTGAGTTCTGCAGCCTATAAAAACTGATGGGCACATGAGAGAGGAACTTTGGAAGGCAGTGTTTATAGAAGCAATCTCTTGGAAAGGCACTTCATTGTCTGGTTAAGTTGCGGTTTCATAGAGGATGTTGCATCCCTTGCATTATTTTTAAAACCTCTGTCTCTTTTCAATATTGACAGAGTATGTTTGTTTTTAATGTCAGGAACTGTTAGATTCTCTACCCAGTCTTCATTTAAAGCTCTAACCTCCTGTGTGTGACTATTCTCAAAACTTAAGGTGGCTTTTCACTGCTTGAGGGTGGGGTTTTCAAAAGGGCCTGAGATTTGCATCAAAGTATTGGATTTTGGGCCTGTGGCCATAGATGTGGGTATGGTGTCAGCTTCTTGAGAAAAGCTCATTTTATTAATGGGGACAGCAAGTATGGCAGGGCTGGAGAAAACTGCTATGGGACCCAGGACAAAGGTCTGAGAATTCTAAGCTTCAGCAAGGAGGTCCTGCAGGTCATATTGTTTTATTTATTTATTTTTTTAATTAAATTGTGTTCTTTTGCCGTGGTTTTTGCACAGTTAAGCCCACAGCCAGGCTATCCATCATTAAGATGAGAAGGTACATAAGCTGTTTTCCCAGGACAGAGCTAAAAATCAGCACACATGAGCTACAAATGGAGCTCATGCAGTAGGGATTTTAATTGCATGCTAGGCAAGGTGCCTGTTCTGTTTCAGGTGGCAGCTAACTTGCAGCTAGCAGTTGGTTATGAGAAGGTAAATGCCTTAAAAATAATCCATACAGACCAACCCCATTTGAACATTACATTTCCAACTGGTTTAGAAATATGCTTTGATACTAGGAATTAGAAATAATTCCTTTGCTTGATAGCAAAGCTATCTGTGCAGCAGCAGTAACTCACATAGAGCCTAGGGAGCCACTCCTAACCTACAAATACCAGGGACATTAGCTGTCTCCTTACTACCTTGTTGAGCAGAGGTTTGCACTAACACAAGTCAGGCCCCTGTCTGGGTCATCATGGTAATTTCTGGATTCATAGAAAATCCATCAGGAAAGGCCCCCGAGTTACTTAGTCTACCTATTCCCACAAGAATCCATTCCACCTAGATCAGTATTGACAGAGGATTGTCTTAAAAAACTGCTGGTGATGGAAAGCCCATAAAAGAAAGGAAGAAACTAAATGTAAATTCAGCAGCTTAGACCACCTACATGGTCCAGCATAACCAAAGATACTGTATGGGGAGCTTCAGCAAGTTTTATTATCTGGAGTATGCAAGGATAGTTTTAAATTGTCCAAGTCCAATAGGTTTCTATCTAGGGGTTTCCTCTGAAGTAAATCACTTGCAGGTTAGTCAGTCTGCCTGTGTTTGAATGTATACACAGAAGTAAAAGATGTGCCACAGTGCTACTCCAGTGAACCAAAATGAAGACGGGAACCTCAGTCTTGCATGCTAAGAATTCCTCTATGTGTTAGCTGGGAGAAAGATATTGTTATGGCTCTTTCAGTGAATGAGGTTCTTGAAGGAACATGTCATTTATCTTCTTTATGTGGTCTTTATTCCCCAAAGGATACCACTGCTGAGCATTTGTGCAGAATGCACATTGTTCCTGGTCTGCATTTGATAGAAGACATGGTAAAAGCCAAGACTCTGTGGACCTTGTCAGGACATCAGCTAACATTCAGTAGCCAGGTAAAGGATCTCCTGAACTGCAGTCTTGGACCATTGCTTTCATGTAGGACAGACTGGAGGTTGAGCAGTTTCCTTGGTGCGCTTTCTTAACCAGAAAACCTTTTTCTCTAATCAGCCTGCCTGCGATCAGAACAACAAGATCCTTTGTGGAGTCCAAAGCAAGGTGATTTAAGACCAGACACCCCAAGCAACCACTTCTCCTGTCCTGCAGACAACCAGTTAGTCAGAATCTGACTTGTGAATGGTCTTTCCTTGGTCTGTATATGTATTCCAGACAAGAGGCCTTTTCCCTACACTGTTAGCAGCTACAATATCTATGTGGCTGACATGGAAGGGGCAGCAAAGTCTCTCTTCAGACTGAATGCTTCTCCTTGGAGATTGTGTATTTGGACACAGCCACATGCTGAATGATTTCTCTTCCAGTTTCCCTTTTCCCCTCTTTCTATTTTATTTTTCTTAGTTGTCCCTGCAAAGGGTTTTTCATCATTGTGTTCTGATATGGAAGGCTTTTTTTCCCTTTTCCCTTTTCCGATTGACTTGTATTTTCCAGCATCCACTGTTCTTTCTCCATCCTGCACTTTTCCTGCATGCATGCTCACAGCTGGCCAAGGGAGAGCCATATGTTTCCTCTCTGAGGATCCAGCCTTGGCCCTGAGGTCTAGGTTGTAATACATGCACCCTGCATGCATCAAAAGGATAAAGCACTGTTTAGAGCCAGGGAATCCGAACTGAGCTTGTCGATGCTCCTTTTAAATTTCTTTCCTGTTTGTTTACTCAGGAGTCTTTTGATCTGGGAAGCCTGCCCTCCCCTTCCTTTGTTTCAGCCAGAATCCTCAGTGATGTGAACTGAAGTTCAGGGCAGGGAGTTCAAGAGATGCATGTGGTGAAATAAAAAGCACAGGGAAGTTGTGGTTGCCTGAACTTGGATTATGGCTGCAGCACCAGTATCTTGAGATGCTTAGTTTGTAGTTTACCATTGGAACACCTCCATACACCCAGCTTTGGTGCATGGTTGTATACAGTATGGAAGGACCACATATGTGCCTTATAATTCAGTGAGCCTGACTGGTTTGGCTTTGTTACGAAGACTCCTCTGTGGCGTTATTAACCAATAAAAGTTGCAATCAAAGCTCTAGTTCCAGAATTGCCTCCAAATTCTGTACTGCATTGCTCAGGAGGCACCGTGCCTCTCTCTTTGTACTTGGCAGACTGATGCAGCTGTTACTTGATGGTCAGTGCACCCTTTTGTGATCCCGAGCTGGGATCAAGCACCATTCATACTCAGGCAAACTTAATTGTAGAGCTGATTGTCCCAGATTAGGTCTTTCTGTAGTAAAACTTAAAAGTACCCCCCAGGATCAAAATATTACCCAAATTCAACTAGAGGTGGGATGTTTGTTTTACACCCAGGCCACCCCTTAAATTTACTTTTTCCAGAGTAACTGTAGTTGTGCCTTCACCTTGCTGACCCATAGGCAGAGAGCACTGAAGGGAGCAATGATTTATAGATTTATTATGATTACACAGATATGCCACAAGAAAATAACCTTTTACTATTATTATCCAGACGTACATCAAATCATTTCGATATCAAGACCTGCCAGGGGAGCTGTACAATGTTTTGCAAGCGAACCTACCAGCAGCCAATGGTATCATGCATATGGTTAACACCCTAAGGAAGAAAACCAGCACTGACAACCTCAGAAACCCACAGGTACACAGACATTTGTATTTCTTCTGTTTTATGGGACAGCAGAATAAACACCTCAAAAAAAATCTGTTTTCATCATTAAATTTCCAAATCAGTGAGGCTTTTTTTTAAAGGGAAAAGTCTATTTATTTTGTTTCCAGCTCCTGATAAAGCCTGTTAGGCACTATTATGTCAGCATACCATTAAAAGTAGCTAATAGCACCACGTAAGCCTGATACAGACCTCACAATGATGCTTTTACAGTGCTTGGATACGTAGAGAATTCTGCTTTTATGAGGAAGATCACTGCTTTCATAGCAGATGAGCTCTTTTTCAGTTGTATCTTACAGAACATGTATCTTACAGGATAAATATCGAAAAAACATTTTTTCACATAAAAATCAAATGAAGATTTTCTTAATTGGTCTGTGCTGCATTTTGAAATTATCATCAAAAATTTGTCTTTACAGTAAAAATATTTGAGGACAAATAATCATTAGACTTTTGCATTTTGAAGTCATGTCTTGAATTTAAGACACTGGGCAGGGATTTCAGGTTCAAGCTCTGCTAAGCACTTCTCCCTGTTAGCTGAGAGAAGTTTTTGCTACGTCTACTACATGGCTATGCCTGAGCACTTTTATGTTGTTTACATATGCAGAAAGCAGGTCCTGTTACCTCCTACCTCATTGCAGGAAAGTTACTGAGAGAATGACACAAGCTCTTGGATTTGGTAGGATTTTGGTAGTAGTTTGCCCTTTACACTGTTGTAATTAATCTATAAAAACAGTCAGACTGTGTAATATCATGGTTGTATTTTGTGTGTCTTAAAAACAGCTGGAATGTTGTGTTGAGTGTTAGTAGCTCTTCAGCTGAAGTACCCTGAGGATAGTGTATCAATTGTACAAGTTCTGGGTTTTCATATGGATTAAATTGTGCCCAGCACTGATGTTTGTCTGCTGTCACTTAAGATACTCTCGGTCTTATGACGTACATGAGGATGTTTTCCAAAAAGGAGTGTCTGAGGTCCAGAGGAGAAGCTGCAGCTCTGTGTTTGTGTACTCAGGTACCTGCGGAGGAGGGTTTGCAGCTACTTTGGGATGGCAGGACAGTAAGAGAGCTCCCTGCAGAGCATGTCTTTCTCTGGATTTCTTCTGACACTCCCCTGTGATGTTGGCTTTGCAATGAAGGCTAGTGATCACGTCAGCCATTTTTGGCATCAAAACCCTTTGTACTAGTGTCTTTTGGAAATAACGTTCTGTGCCTCTGCATGTTCTACGGGAAGCACCTTCTGCCAAAAAACCATGCAGATTCCTGCAAATAAAGGTCAAAGTAGTCCCTTCACAAGTTTTGGTACTTGAAGGGAATTCCTCCTGTTACCTTTGTCTTCATGGGCAATGTGGCAAAAAGGAAGGCATCTGTTTCCTCTGTGTTTTCACAAATATGCGTATGTATTGTATTTGCTCAGTGGTGGCCTCATTTGCAGTGGCAGAGTGAACTCTTGTCCCCAAAGCAAAGGGAGACTTGAGATGACAGAGCAGCTCCACTGCCTACCAGCCCAGAACTGATTTGTATATCACTGGAAGTAGCGTGTCTCTAGTTTTAATGGTAGCCAGCAATTGCCTCTTCATTTAATATAATCTGCAGATGGGATTAGGGAAACAGAAGGGTGCTCAAGTGCATGGTACCTTGGAAAATCTGGTTTGTTGTGCATAGGAAGGAGTTTGTGCCTAAGTTGCCACAGGCTCAGTCCTTGCTATGTCAACTGGTCAATACAGAGGGTTTGAAGACTTTGAGGATGATGGTTTCCTGTAGATCTTTACATCCAGATCACAAACATAAACTGGCCAAGGGCATTCCAGTATGTGCTCAGACCTTGCTTCAGCCCCAGGCGTTTGATTCTTCTTTGTATCTTCTTGCAGAAAACCATTGGTGAGATCCTTGCATCAATGGAGATCTTCAGTAGATTTGAAACTATACTGGAGGTGAGCATGTTTGCATCTGCCCCAGGAAGATGTGGCATTGCTGCTGTTGCAAAGCCTGCTACTATTTTTGTGGAAATTTTTAATACATTTAAAAGCATCTTAGTGGTTTGGCTTGCTTTCTGTATGCTTTTTTCTGTGTCATTTCTTATTTTGTGTATTTTACATAAGCAAATGTAATGGAAAAGATTGGAGTTTTCACATCTATAGGGAATCTGGCACAAGCAGCAAGCATACATACCTCTTTTCCATCTGCTTCCCCGCCTCCCTTTTCCCTCTCCCCTGGAGTTTGTTCTCCAAAGCACGTTTACTTCTTGACCACTCTTCGGACAAAGAGTGAAGGTTTCATGACTGCCCATGCCAAGCTAGATTGTAGCTACCTGTTTTTGGAGTGTAGAATAAAAGCAGTCCTCAGGTTATAAACCCTTGAGGCTGCTGCCCAGGATTCATTGCATTAGTATTTTCACTAGGGACACACTGATTTTCCTTTTATCTCCATCAGAGTAATCTGGATCTTCTCTAGCATTGCTCACAACAGTCTTGGCCTGCTTGTTTTCAGTCTGTGGCTGTTAGTTGTTTACAAAATTGAATAACTGTAATTGTGATTATAGACTTGATTCTCTTTTTCTTCTCTTCAGGCAAAAAAATAAGAGTTTTAGTCTGTGTATATGTACTTTTGTGTTTAAAGCATGCAGGGAGCATTAGCCCAGCATGCCTTTGTTCACATTAGCTGCATTCTCACCAGTGCCTTTATTGTCTAAGCTATGATTTTGTGGCATGTATGCCTTTGTTATATTACATACCTATCCTTGGTGTCCAGTTGCCTCTTGTATACATTTGCCTTTCAATAGCTCTGTCTCTAGTAGGTTGCTTAGAGTTTCCTCTCCCTTCCTGATAGACCCCCCCTCGTTAACTCATGTTAGATCCATGATGAAATCTTCTATTGTTTTTGCAGAACTGCGGCCTGCCTGCAATACTGGATGGACCAGGCCCCTTTACTGTATTTGTACCCAGTAATGATGGTGTGGATAAATTGAGAGATGGAAGGCTTATCTACCTTTTCACAGAGGTGAGAGCTCATAGTACTTTAAGACATCCTGAGCTAACTGTGTTGCACTAGGCTGTGCTGGAATGGCTTGTGCAGTGTATCTGATCGTTGCTTGAAGTTGTTGTTCCTGGGGATGGCTAAACCATGTCTCTGTTTCTGTAAGGCTTTGAGAAAGACGTGAGTGCTGATGGAACCTGAAATGAGAAATATGGTTAGCCAGGTTGTTTAAATCTGATGTTAGGCTTTCTTTCCTCACCCCAGCTTTGGGTAGGGCAAATGAAGGAACTTAATTGCCAAGTGATTTCACTGTTATAGTACATTAGCATCGTCAGTCATTGGTTAAAAGAAAATACAGTTGCTTCCTCTTACCCCTGAGCAGTGATGGGTTATCTAATTCTTATGTTCTCTTCTTAGGGCATAAATAAGCTTCAGGAACTTGTGAAACATCATATCTACACTTCAGCAGCGGTAAGGCAGCAGCTCTAATTCCACATAATTGGGTTCCTTCAGGCCAACATGTTGTCAACTGTGTTGTTTGGCATAGAGGTTGGAGGGTTGATGACTTCAGCTGCTGCTTCTTGGACTTCTCCTGGAGGAGCAGAAATGTGATTCAGGATCTGATGAGGCAAAAAGTTTACCATGAAAGTGGTTGTCAAAAGGGACAGCTTGTGCTCTTCCATCACAAAACTTGAGTTTCCTGGGAGTGATGGTGCTTCTTAGTTGGATGGCCTTTACAATGGAAATGTTGTCTGGCAGATTGCTGCAGGCAAATGCTCTTTGTTATCACTTTAATTTGTTAAACTATTAATTAAGAGTTTACCTTAATTATGAACTCTCCAGCCTACAGTTTCCCTAAAACACTAATAGCAGCAATACAAAAGCTATAGCCAAGTGAAGAATTGGTCCAAACTTCCTTTTGCTTTTCCTCAACCCTTGGGCTTCACCAGTGGCTAAAGTTAGAGATGGAGAACTGGTGCAAGTGAGCCTGTGATCTGACCCAGTACTGCCAATTTTGCACCAGCATTGCTGTGTACTATAATGCCAGGGTAAATAAAATCAATACAGTGCACCAGCAAGACGTTTTCCCTTATATAATAAACAAGAGAAATGTTTAAAGTTAGACACAAAACCTGTGGAGGAAGTGAATACTCAAGTATTATAGTATGATATCATGTCCTTCATTAAGAAATATCAATATTATTCCCATTCTGTACTGAGAAGCAAATGTCAGTCCTTGTGATTTTCTTAACGCCAATAGAGAAAATGAGCAGCACTTTGACAAAATGCAGTCAATGAATGACAACGTGGTAACAAGCTGAGATACTTTTTAGTAACCTGATGGACACAAAAGTAGCAATTGTCTTGGTTCTTACAACTTCTCAAATCATTTATGTTTCTCAATACAGTATCTGCAGTTTACATTTTTTCTGCCTTTAGAAATAAACTTTAAGTCAAAATTAAGTCAAAATATATTTCCTATTATGCTTCTGGCTGAGCTTTCATCGTTTATTGACTATGTCCTGAAAAATCCCCTTATTATTCTGACCTTATGTGTAGCTGTATTAGTGAAAGACACTATTAGTGCCTTTCCAGCACTGTGGCCGCCAGCACTGTGTTTGTGGTATTGCAGACAATTCAGACAAAGTCCTGATTTTCCTTCTGTCCGATTGTTTGTGGTTAAGGTATTGAAATGTAAATGTTGAAGTCAAGTCTCCTTTAGAATGTTTTTTAAGTGGTGGGAATCATGGAAGGATTTTGTAAGCTGTACTGAAATGATCTTGCTTTTTCGTGATACTATCTCCTTGTGTTTTTACAGGTGACTGTAGAGAAACTGATAATGATGCCACACATTGTTACTATGGCTAACCAGATACTTACCATCAACATCAGCGCAGATGTAAGTATGAATCAAAATCCTTTTGGGCAAACCCTCCTGTGCAAGGAGAAAGTCTGGATGTAGTTCCGAACAATGTGGTTTCAGCCCATCTCTGCTTCCTCCTCTACGTAAAGAACTAGACTTAAATAAGATCGTTGAATTGGTTTGCTTCTTATCCAGCCTGTGACTCCATGAAGAGGCTTGACCATTTGTGTGGTTGCACTTGATGTTGTGTACTGTCTGTTTCCTGCAGTGGTTTTATGTAGTTAATACAATCTAATGGGCTAAAGTGCAGATAAATTATTTGTGTTTCTGCATCAGGGAAGAATTCTGATGGATGAGTCAGGGATCCCCTTAAACATGCGAGACATTGTGGCATCAAATGGTATTATTCATACCTTGGACGGCATCTTCATCCCTCCTTCAATAATTCCCATTTTGCCTCACAGATGCAATGAAGAACAACACAAAATTGTGACAGTAAGTGAGTTTCTCCCATTCTCACGCTAGCGGTTGCTGTAGACCCCACACTTACCTGGAGGGACAAAAGGCCGTGTAAATTGCGTTTGGGAAATGTGTTCTCTTTCAGAGGTCCCCTGATGTGAATTTAGGCAGTATCAGCACCACCAGTGTTTCTTCTGCTAGCACTTGGCACTGCTCTCCTGACAATCAGCAAATGTTCCTTGCAGGTTGTTCTTTCCTTGCACCTATCCTGCCTTTGATTCAGAAATACATTTGCCTTATATGATCTTCACACCATAGTTGCTAACCCAGCTGACAATGGTTTATTCCCGTTGCTGTCAGCATTGGTGTCCTGTTGTCTGGACAGGAAGCAGTCATTCAGGAGCAGGAGCTACAAATGCTGTGTGTTATTCTCACCTGAGCAGTTTTGAATGCCTTATTTTAGGTGCTTATTCCCCAGTTTGATCATCGGTAGGTAACTGAAGAAAGATGAGGCTCTGAATAGGCAAGAGGTACCTGATTTGGAGAGACAGTTCAGCCCAAGTGGCCAGAGGGCCCACATAGCTCACTGGTGTAGTGAGGTGTGCTGCATGGATGCCCAAAGTGTTTTCCAGCATAGCTGTGGGTCTAGTGGCTGATAGACTCACAGGTGGAGACAGACCGCATCTTGCAGTCAGGTGCAAGCATCTCCTCGAGACAAAGGAGTCATTTTATTTAAGTGATAAACTTACCCCATTTCAGAGTATGGAAACTCCCTCCCTAGGAATGTTTCTGATACATGTTGAGATGTTTTGGATATACACTGGGAGTGGTAGCTCTGTAGTGTTCTTGGCATAGGGAATGGGTTCCTTTGAGAAGATTAAGTTTTGCCCTCTTGTTTTCTTAACAGGGCTCTTGTGTGGATTGTGAGGCCCTCAACAACAGCATTTGCCCACCTGGCAGCAGAGAAATGGTAAATAGTTTTGATTATTTTGGTAATTTCTTCTTTGCATGATGACATACAGACACACTGATATAAGGTTTCTAACCCAAGCCACTTCCAAATAAATGGAGAGCAGGAAAGGCAGCCAGTAGAGAGACTTGTTAGAGGATATGTACTCCCCACATATCCATGCTCTGTGATCCCAGACTGTCACCCACTAACTGCTCTGTGCTGTTTCTTATTCTGAAGTCTGTTTGCTGAATCAATGGAGAGAGCTGTGAGACAGTCTGGGCTAAATGAAATTGTAGACTTGCAGCTAGCTCTTAGCGCTTCTGCTCTGCCTCAGGCAGGGTTTTCCTGCTCACATGCTGAGTCTGCTAGCTCCTCCAAACTGCTAGAACCAAGCCTGATCCCACTAGTACCATCCAGTACTACCATATCACGGTAGTGCTGTATCACAGCTTATATCATGGCCAGAGAATCACAAGCTTTCTGCACTGCAGAGGGTGAGAAATAATTTGTTCTTGGCCTGTGCTCCCAGTTGATTCGGAGATAAGCAGAACTAGCTGAAGGTGAGGTAAGGAGGAGGAGTCTGGGGGCTGGTGTTTGAGTTACCCCATGCTGAGTTTAGCAGAACAGCAAGTTCCAGGAAATCCCCATGTAAAGGCCAGGCCCAAGGTGTTTGTGAAAGCCAGAGGGGTGTTCACCACTGTTGACTGTTGGGCGTCGAGAGACCTGACTTTCGGAAGAACTTGCTGATGTCTCAGCATGAATGTCTGAAGTAGAGCTCTGCGAAATCACTAGTCACTCATTTTCCTCTCTGATTGAGGCGGGTGACACCAGAATCATCTGGAACCCAATTCTGCCTGTGTCTAACTCTGACAGATCACTGAGCGTTGTTCCAAAATTACTTGCAGTTCTTTTCCTCCGCCTGCTCTCTCTGCCCTCTGTCTCACCTCCCTGTCTGTCTCTCGCCTTCCTCCCTTTTTTCCCTTCCCTCCCTCACTCTCTCATTCTCTGTCTTACTCCCCCTCTGCCCCACTCTCCCTCCCTCCTTCCCCCCCCTTTCTCTTTCCTCCCCTCTTTCTTACCCTCTATTTCTCCACTCCGCCCTTTTCTCCCTCTTGTCTCCTCTCCTTCCCTTCCTCTCTCTGTCCCCCTCCCCTC
>JAVJGI010000050.1:6567965-6598148 GCA_035590275.1 Ibycter americanus | reverse complement strand
CTCTGTCCCCCTACCCTCTCCCCCTACTCTCACTCTCTCCCACAGCATACTATTTTTAGAACAAAAGGGCAGCACCTTGGCTCAGACCTGGGGACTGCTGGGAGCAAGAGGAAGCCATCACGTGCCTTCTTTCATGATAGGCATGCCATAACAGTATCTTGTTCACCTTGGCTCCTCTGTGAACTTCCTCAGCTCAGAGATAGGCATAGTTGCTCTCTGCAGCAAAAAGAGCAAACGGGAAGGTTACAGTGCTGATGTCTTGTTTTGTTTGTACAGGAACCAACGCTCTTCCCAAAAGAATGTGTCTACATCCATGATCCACAAGGCCTGAATGTCCTGAAGAAGGGGTGCGCCAGGTACTGCAATCAAACTGTCATGGTGAGTGTGATGGAAGACCACATTCCCTTTGAAAGGAGCTCAGCTTTGCTCTTCCTCATTCATCAAGAAGAACTCTGACTCCTTGAGCTGAGAGAGGGCTGGATGGGAGCAAAAGAAAAGCTGTCCCACGCAAGGGCTGTCCCCAGGACCATCACATAAACTGGCTGCCTGCTTTTGCTTTGACAAACAGAAAGAACACAGGGTACCAACCTGCTGCAAATGCTAGAAAGCAGCTCAGTTAAACCTGAGTACAATAATAAATAAAATAAACGATGCCAGTTGCAACCAGCCAGCCTGGAGGAAGCCATGCGTCAAATGGTGCAGTGTTAGCTCTGGCACATTTTCTCTGAGAGTGCCCTGGTTTTAGCATTTCTCCCAGAGGAAACCGAGGGAAAGTGCTGTAAGCTGTGAAGTGAATGCATCCTGTTTAGGAAACATTGTCAGATGGTTCAGGAAAGTCGCTTTTAGCAAGTTGATGGACCTTATGGTTGTGTCTGCAGCTCTTGGGTTCTCACAGTGCTGACTATATGAAATGATTTGTGGGTGTCTCATTAAATACTGCTGATTGTTTGCCTTGTGACTGTTCTTCCATTGCTCATTCATGACAAGGCCTGTGATCTAGGGCTGGTACGTCCCTCCAAAGAATGTAGTCGTCAGCAAAGATGAAGTAGGAGTGAGTGGGCCAGCACTATTAAACAAATAGAAAACATGGACCCTATTTGTTGAAGCCAGAGACAGCAGAAAACAGTGATTTGATAGGAGAAGAATAGGCTGTGAGCAGAAAGAGGGGTTTTGCTGAAAATTAAGTGCCAGAAGTCTTAGAAACACAGATGCCAAATGAGATGGTCCATTTCAGTTCGTGGCAGAGAGGAGAACCAGGATTTCAGAATTATGAGGGCAGGATGACTCCAGGCAATTCTTGTGAAGTCATGTCATACCTTTGCAATTTTGTTTTTGTTTCAGAAACCTGGATGCTGCAAAGGATTCTTTGGTCCAGACTGTATGCCATGCCCAGGGGGATTTTCCAGTCCATGCTATGGCCGGGGAAATGTAAGTATGAAAGATCCTGCTGCATTGCAATGTGCAGCTGAGACAATGTGGTTAGAGAGTATAGCTGTAGACAACTATAATTCAGAGTTTGTGCTCCAGGGCTAAGCCCACAGCAGTGGCAGCAGAAGATCCAGGGAGAATGGCACGTACTCAGTGTGTTTTGTATCTTGAGCTCTAGTGTGAATCATGTCATGACTGCTGGGGACAGCTCTGCTTATGTGAGACATTGTATTACTACCACCACTCCTCAAAGTCCTGGTTTTTATTGCAAGTATCAAAGTACCTTTGGTAGATATTAACACCTTGGCTTTGCCATGAGTTTCAATCACTTTGTTTTCCTTCTAGTGCAGCGATGGCATACAAGGGAACGGCAACTGTAACTGCTTTGAAGGTTTCAAAGGAATAGCCTGCCACATCTGTTCAAACCCAAACAAGCATGGCGAGAACTGTGACGAAGGTTGGTAATTCTGATAGAGGGACTAGAGGAAAATGTAGGGCAAGGATAGAGTACAGGTTCATGTATCCCAGATTCCCTTCTGGCAAGACCAGCATCATGAAAGAAGTGACAGAAATGTCATCATGGGTGTCCCTTCAAACAACAGTAGAGGAAACATGGCTGATATGACAGTGGTGATTGGGGTCTTGGAAACATCAGCCAAATCTAGATGTGGGACTGTGATTTAGATCTCTCCTGCTAGGAAAGAAAAGACAGTTGACAAGGACCTTGAGCTTGATAGCCTAAACTTGAACCTGTCCTTACAGCCTATAGAAAACACAGACCCAGGCAGTCACAGCAAGTGTTCCCTCACCAGGTTTTGAGTTATGGTGGATGTCTCTCAGCAGACATCCCTCTATCAAGAACAAATAGGATGATCATTTGGTGCCACAAGAGGTTGTGAAGGAAAGTTGGGAATCTACAAAATGCCTTCACTGTGGTGGATTCTGGACTTTTTGTAGTTACTGATCTTACTCCATGTACTTGACAGATTGTGGCTGTGTCCATGGTGTCTGTGACAACAGGCCTGGCAGCGGTGGTGTGTGTCAGTCCTGGTCCTGTAAGGAAGGCTATACCGGGAAGTTCTGTGACAAGACGTCCAAGAACTGTGGCCCGAGTGGACTGTCCCAGTACTGCCACCAGAACGCTGTCTGCAGCCTCAATGACACAACAAGGTCAGTCTTTTTGGCATGCACATTCAGGTGGGCACATTGTCCTTGTATAGGCACACAGCAGCTGTGAATTGTGTATATATGTCTGCGTCCTTGTTGCACAGGATTGATTAAGGCAGCCAACCTGCTAGAAATCAAAGTTAGGTTCTTGCTTGCTTGAGAGGCTCAAACTGCCTTTTTGCTCTCTGCTGGCTTGCAGAAGGGGCTGCTCTATCTGTGTCCCTTTTGTGCTTATACTTTTAAGGTGCATCTGCATGGATGGATACGAAGGTGATGGGTTTTCCTGCCAACCCATCGACCTGTGCAGTCAGCCAGAACGAGGAGGCTGTTCACAGAATGTAAGTGGGGTCAGACTGTAACAGTACGGAGAAGCAGCTCCTGTCAATCAGAGCAGGAATCCAGGACTCCTGGGACTGTTACAGATTTTGTGTGCTAACTTTCCCTGTCTGTAAGATGAGGTGGAATAACAGGCACCTTGACACACTTGTCATAAGGATGTCAATCATTTGGGTTGGTGTCAAAATGCAGCACCCCAAGGAGAGTTGGGCTGGTTTGCACCAGATGTTTGGGCAGCCATAGAGATGAATAGTACAGACAATTTTTTGGGTTGTATTGATCTTCCCAAGTGCTTGTAATGTGTCTTGGTTTCTCTGTTGCTGTGTTTAGGTTGTAGCTTAACTGTGAGCTCCAGCTTTTATTTCCAGTAACCATCAACACTACATTATTATTCTTAGTGAAAAACTGTGGTGCTTTATGATAGAAATGACTGCCAAATGGTCAGACATCATTATAATTTAAACCTCTAAGTGACAGGAACACATTGTACTGCGTAGAAGGAAATAGGATGGCACTGGATACAAAGTAGGTCTTTCCTGAGACAGATCTGCCCTCCATCACTGATTCCATTGAGCCTTTCCAGGCAGGAGATTATGCTCCTCCACTTCAGGGAAAATTTCTTCTATAATGGAAGAGCTTTACAGGATGGTAGAGAATGCCCTGGGACTTCTGAGCCATCCTAGACACAAGTATCTGCCTCGCTGAAAACACAGAATGTTTTCAGAATCACTATATTATGAAGCTGTCTGACTTTTCTGGAGAAGATGCTTCCACCCCCCACATCCAGCGCTGGAATCAGAGTTGGTCACTCATAAATTCTCCACAGTCTGATGAAGGGTATTTGCTGCTGTATTTGCATCGTGCTCTCTGCCTCCTTCCGCTGAGTGTAATTCTGTTCCTTTCCCTTCTCTTGGAGGCTGTGTGCACCAGTACGGGCCCTGGCACCGCCACCTGCCAGTGCAACACGGGCTGGACCGGGGATGGGAAGGCCTGCGTGGCTATAGACAACTGCATGCTGGAGAGCAGAGGGAACTGTCACATCAACGCTGACTGCGTTTATATTGGCCCTGGCCAGGTATGATAATGCTAAGTAGGCTGATGGTGGACTTAACATTTCCTAAGCTGCTCTGAGATGGCCCTGGCTTGCCAGAGGTAGAAATCGGGCTGCTCAGCAGCAAAGCCTGCTTGTCTGCTGCCAGAAACACCGGTTGCAGCTAAAACCATACAGTGTGCTTGCATGTGGTGTCATGCACTGATGTGTTTGAGGCTGCTGCTCTACTCTGAAAATTTTTTGCAGCAAAGGGAAGAGACTGCATAATACATCTTGGTATAAGGCGTCAGTTGGTGTGTACCTCTTGTTCCCAGATCACAGCGTTGTCTCTGGGTGATGCTAAAATATACAGAAAAGCACGTGCAGCTGTTCACATGTCTGTGGAGGGAGCTGGGCCGGGAGTCAGGCATCTTGAGATAGGAGGAAGGCACACAGGAGAGGTGACTTCTCAGGGTGCTGCTTCTCAAGGTGCTTCTTCCCACTGAGCAAGGAGAGCATTGGACACTGTGCTGAGAAAAGGAGCCAAATCTTTAGCAGATTTTAGTGAGGTGAGGTGTGCAAGTGTCTCCTAGCTACCTTGAAAGCAGGAAGCTTTGAAATTAACCCCTCCTCTCTTTCTGCCATTCACAAAGTCTGTGTCATTCCCTTTGAAAAGCTGAAATAGAGATGGAAACCATCATCTTCAAGTGACCCCACACACAGCCAAGCAGTGCAGGGGATCAATGTGCTTGAGTAACCAGGCAGTGTGTGGGCTGTGATAGAGGATGGTGCTCTGCTAAGGAAATATCTCCACATTTCCAGGTCTCGAGGGACCAGGAAGAAAACTTGGGAAAATAAATTAAGAATAGGTTTTGCTGCCTTAGACCTTTTCTGGGTAGCAAATGAGGATGCTTTGATAGGTCTATAAAATTGAAATATCTCTTTCTTGCAGAGCAAATGTGTCTGCAAGAGGGGTTATGCTGGTGACGGCCACAACTGTGATGCAATCAACCCATGCCTCATGGACAACGGTGGCTGCCATGACTTGGTGAGTAGCTGAAGAGCTGTCCCAAGGCTGGCATGGCAGTGGAGGTTCCTCTGCTCCCTGACAGAGGTTTTTCAGTCATGGCGTCAAGAGAATTGCAAGGTTTTACATTATGTCATCTTACTGGCATGCCACTCAGGTGTTATAAAGGTGGATCCTCTGATTTTTGTGAGTTCACACAACCAAAGCTATCACCTAGGCTTAGCTGCATGAGGTATAAATTCAGTGTCACCATAAAGGCAACAGGAGGAAGGTGCCTGCCTGTGTGTGTTCCTCTAGCCCTGGCCATGGAAGGCCAGAATTCAATTCCTAGATAGGTGTAACACTGCATAACCTGTGTGCGCTCTCTAATTTCTCCTTTCCTTGTATTTGCAGGCTATGTGTATACCTCTTGGGGGAGGAGAAAGATCCTGTGCTTGCCCTCAAGGCTACATTGGGGATGGCATGACATGCTACGGGGACATTCTAAAGGTGAGTAAAAACAAAATGTCTGAGGTCTTCTTGAGATTGGAGAGAAATGGCTCTTCTCTCACTTTCCTTTCTCTGCTACCTGAGTTGACTCCTTCTCCCAGCCACCAGCCTGACAGCACAAGTATGTCCCAAGGCCACAGGGACAGAACTGATGCCAAGGCCAATTATTGCCAGTGAAACCATTGGCAGTAGTTTCTAAGCTGCTTCAGCCCTGTCTGTCCTGTGCAATAAGTCATCTTTTCTTTGTTGTTTGGAAGGTTTTTTGGGTCAGAGCTGCTAGGCTCATTTTCTGTCATTAGAAATATCAAAGGCCATTGTGGATTCAATCCCTGTCCCTGGTAAACATGAGCAATTGCAGATGAGTTGAAAAGAGTTTGTTTATTTGGGAATATTTTTTTAATGCCTGAAGCTTGGTTTTAGGAGTGTCCATCCCTCCCCATGATACGTGGTGCCAGTAATGGTTGTGAGGTGACGGGAATGTCTAAGTCATTATTGCCAGATTTGGTATCGCAAAGGGCTCCTCTCCCACACCCTGGGTCTCCCAGCCCTGCAGCTTCTGTGCTCAGCAGGGGTAACCCTTCTGTTATTTCTATTTGGAAGGAGCTGGCCAGGAATTCCCACTTCGCAGGCTTCTACAACTGGATTAAGGTAAGAACAGCCATGGGATGCCGGCACAAGTCAGTCCTGAAGAAGTGAAGTCTGTGTGAACGCTGCTGTTAGAGGAAAAGCAACTCCATTTATCTTTTTCATTAGAGAAAAAACAGTGAAGGAGAAATCATTACAGAGCAGGCATGTAGAAAAGCTCTGAAGTTTGTGATTGAGTGAGGGTCACGAGTGTGTTGGGGGGGGCGCTTGTTTCTAGCACAGGAGGAAGCTGGGGCTGTGCTACACTTAATTTTGATGATTGTATCGTTTGTAACTCCTGGACATCATAAAATAGTACAGAAGGGAAAGAAAAAGGGGTAGAATTGTAACAGCTTTTTTTCAGAAGAACATGCTTTGAGAAGTTAGACTGCTTGTTCCTTTTCTTGGTACTGCTTTCCTGTCTCCAGTGTGGCAGTAACAGAGACATTCCACAGACTGCAGCAAGTCTATGGAAGCATGCTATGATGTATGGCATCTAATTGAGCTTTAGCTTACCTGTCCTGCTGCATAACTTGCTTTTGCCAGGAATAATCTTGGTCCCTCCCCCAAAACTGATGTTGTGGGTTCAGAAGGGTTCTATGGATATGACTGAATGGGGTTTGAAGATTAATTGAAGTGCAAAAGTAGGGCTTAAAGCAGCAGGTTTTCCCTTGGCAAACAGGTGTCAGCTGTTTTGGCTAAGCCATCTGTGGCATTCATTGATTGCCAACAGCACTTACCTGCCATGCCCAGGAGAACCTGCTGTGCTGCCGAGAATATGCTGTCTTTCTGCACATCCCTTTCATGCCGACTGCAAGAGCGGGATGTCTGTTGGTTATATTTTGTGGTGTAGATGTGACAGTGTCATGTCTTACTTGTTCATTTTTGTGCTTTGGACAACAGAAATCTCTCTTCAGCATCCCAGCAGGAACCAATGTCACTGTCCTGGTGCCATCGGAGGAAGCTATCAAAAACTTGAGCCAGACTGAAAAAGATTTCTGGTTGACCCCCTACATGCTGCCATTTTTAGTCAGGTACGAGAAGACTCCAACCTTTGCTTTACTACGCCAGACAACAGTAACAAAGCCATAAACTGGATTTCTGCTGGTACAAGACCAAAATAGAGTCATCTTAAGATAAACATAGAAGCAAGATTAAATATCTAGCAGGCGAAGAATTTAGTAGGCCTTTAAAACCTAACAGACCACAGGCAATGGGAAGTGGGTTTATTTTCCATGTGTTTGCAGAGAGAGATTTTCCCTGTCATGTAGATGCAGATGGCATCAGGACAAGTAATTCCCTCCATCATTCTCTCCACATGCTAAACTACTTCATGTGAGAGACTTGAACGTTGGGTGGTATGGTCTTGTCTCTCTGCTATTGCAAGCAGTGCTCTAATCTTTTCTTTACCTGTCTTTGTTCCCTTCAGGGCCCACTTTCTTGAAGGTGTCTTCACTGGTGAAAAGCTCAAAAAGTATGACAGGCCAGAATTACCCACCCTCAACCCACAGACCAAATGGCAGATTAACACCAGGAGCGGTGTAAGGGTTTCTTACGTAATGCACGTGTACCAGTGTCAAATTAAACTGCTCAAGAGCTGCTGTATCCAGTGGGGAGCCTGGATGGGACACTGATGCCCTCAAACTCAGACATCTTTCAAAAATTTTACCTGGATTGATCATGTGCAACCTTGAACGAACAATGTATTTGAACTTGCTTGACTATTTCTAATCCTTTTACTTCTCCCTCTGATACTTTTGCAGGTATTAACCATCCAGAATGTGAGTATAGTCATCAGTGACATCCCTGCCAGCAACGGTATTATTCATGTCCTCAGTAAGGTACGTCAGTACATGCGATACTGGGAAATGCTGCAGTTGTAGCAGCAGGTTTGTGTTGCAGCATCTGTGATGGGGCTGAGGAGGAATACGTCTGGACGGTTAGGGATATAATGGCAAAGATATATTTGGTTATCACAAGGTCCTGACAGATGTTTCCTGTGCAGCAGTGTTTAATGTTTAAAATATTTGTCTCCAGGACAAGCGGGAGGGAAGTTCCTCTTCTCTTGGCTGACAGAAGAGTTAAGGCTATTGCAGAATTGTGTAAAATGAGGCCTTTTCTAATTGCCTTTCTTGCAAGCAGGGCAGGAGTCTAGTGTGATTTCTCCCAGAGCCCCTTGCCCAAACTTGCTTATGAACTCGTTTCCACAGGTTTTGTTGCCGCCTGCAGGAGATATCCCACCAAGTCCTCCAGGTCTGCAGAAACAGCTCGATTCAGTTGCCTCATTCAGCACATTCAAGGAGTTGCTACAGGTAAGCAGTTGAGGTGAGCAATGTTGTGGTTGTCAGAACTGTCTTTTAAGCAAATGCCCACCTTACCCTGTACTGATGGACCAAAATTTGGACTGCCTGGTGAGAAAAGGGAGACCACTTGTTTCCTGCCATTTACGAGGGATCTTCTAGGAAAGCTCTTTTGAGCAGCCAAAGAGTTATATACTTACAGTTAGTTGTCTATATCATTGGCATGTTATTACAGTGGAAGACAGCCAGTCTACTGCAGGCACATTCATGCTTGTACAGGGCAGAGACACCTAGAGGAAAAGGAAGGCTTGTTCATATTGAGAAGCTGCACTTTTGTCAGTGCAGGAGGAGGAGCAAGCAATTAGATGTGTGTGACTGAGTAGAAGTTGTATATCCCGTTTTCAAGCATTTCCTCTAGCGCTCTTGCCTTTGTAATTGATTTCATGTGTGGTTTGGTTTTTAGTGAGTACAAATGTAATTACTAATATTACTGTTTGGACATTTTTTAGCAATACCAACTCATTGGAAAGATCGAGTCCTCTGAAAAATATACAGTTTTTGTTCCTGGAAATAATTCCATTGAGGAGTACTGCCATGCTGCCAATGTGACACAGTTGGTAAGGTCACTGCTTGCTTACAGTTTGAATATGTTTTGCGGTAAATGCAGGGACACTGTCAGATCATAACCTTGAGTTCAGTAGATTTGAGCATGGAAAGGAAAAGCGTATGTGATGCTAAAAGTTGGGAGAAATGTAGAGAGAAAAGAGGGAGTTTCCTGGGGTGTTGCAGTGGGATCTGAAAAGAACATTTGGACCTCAAATGCAAATTTCTGGGTAGATTTGTATGTGGGTAGATGGTACAACATGTTCGCCTTCCTGGCTGGCTGTGGCAATTTTCAACATTTTGAAACATTCCAAAAAATATTTATGGCTTTATCCAGCACCAGAATCATCAGGTGTGATCAGTCATCTGTGAAGGAGTTACTAGGCTCTGTGGGCTTAATTAGCTGTTACAGATGCTTAAGAACTCTTCTTATGCCATACCTCTGACTGAATTGTAGTCTAGGAAATCAAAAGAGTCCTAACGTTTGGGTTTTTTGTGGATTTAGGACAATGAGACAGTGCAGTACCACGTTGTACTGGGAGAGAAGCTCTTGCCCATGGACTTGAGAAGTGGAATTCATAAGAACAGCATGTTAGGGCTCTCCTACTGGCTAATGTTTTATCAAAACAGCACCCAGGTAAGGAAGGAAGACTGTTCTGCCATTTGAGGATCTGGCTTGACCTATCACTTTCTAAGGCTGGTGGCAGGATACACCCATTTCTGTTTTGCACACCCTTACAAGTTTACCTACTGTGACTGACAGCTGTTAAGCAATCTATGCAACAGGAGTTGAAGGTTCGCATCAGCCATTTTCTTTTCCTTTGCAGAAGTTCATCAATAATATTCCTTTGGATGGAAAATTTCTTGAGACTAAGAATGGCATGTTGATTGGGGTTTCACAGGTCCTTCAGATACAGAAGAATCGTTGCACTTCCAATACCACCACCATACAAAAGGTAATGACAATTACCAAGGAGCTGACCACCATTTCACAGGGTTTCTCCACCTGCTGAACCAAATGCACGAGTAGCAGACACCCTGCTTTGTCTCTTCCACAGGGGTGAGGCAGTAGCTTGTGGTCTAACCCCAGATGAGCCTCATGTGAAATGGGGCATCACGGAGACTTGGCACCTCCTAGCCTCAAACTCTGTACTTGTAATGCAGCAGATATGCAGCTCGTGTGCAGATCACATTCAGTTCCGTTGCTGGGGTGCTCCCACACTGCCAGCCAGGGGGCAGGCAGGCACTCGGACTCCCAAATACTCAGCCGTGGAAGGAAAATCCAGCCCAATTCTTGCAAGGCATGACCACAAGCTCTCCTAGAAAATGCTGTGGTCTGCCTGGGAGTCATGGCCAAAGTCCAGCTGGCATGTATCCTGTAGCTCTTGGCCATCTGAAGATTGCAGGGTCACACTTGAGGTATGATCAGAAAAAAAGTATTTGCAGCTTTGCATGAAGGAACTCCAGGCCTACAGAAAGCCCTACCCCATCTCAGAGACTCAGGAAAAGTATAGCATGTGATCTCCTCTGGTTTGTGTTATGGTACAGCCTCTGGAGTGCAGAAGTAAGACCTTGTGTACACCACTGGAGTGCAGGAGTAAGACCTTGTGTGAAGCCTTTGATAGCAACCAGGACCTGAGCGTCATGCATCATGATTTTTCTTCTTTTGGTGTTTTGAGCCACGGAGATAAATACATCTTTGTCTTTGTCCCAGCCAGCAGCCTGTACAGCACCATTTGTAATTCAAGATTAGTGTCTTGGTGTGACGTGGGTAGAGGGCACACATGTGACTTGTCCTGTTCTCTGTGCCCTAGTCAAGATGCGGGAAGTGTGAGAAGGGGATCAAGTGTCCTCATGGATCAGTTCTTGTGGTGAGTCTTTGATTCATGTGACATCTCACAGATGGTTTGCAGATAGTGCTTTGATGTCCTTTTATTGCTCTATAGATGTCTATCAATACCTGAAAAAATGTGCCCTTGAGTCCTCTGTGGCTCATTCATTGGCAAGGTTCATAAGAGAAAGCAGAAGCCAAGGGAGGCTTACACAGGAAAAACACAAACATGAACCATGAGGCTTCTTACAGAGCTGGCACCAGCCTTTGCCTGAATTTCAGGAGCTCTTTAGAGCATACAGTGTGGGGAGTTTCCCCCCTTATAAGGGAAGAAGAGGTGGTTTTTTTTCATCTTTTACTCTTTTGACGTTATCATCAAGGAAAGCCCGTTTAAGGGTGCCAATAGCAATTTCCCAGCCTGGACTGTTGATTTGTTCACACAGATGGGTTGGTTGTGCCTGCAGCTTGTTTCCAGAGCAGAAAACAACTAAGCATTTCATCTCCATGCTGGCTATGAATTGCCTAGCAGACACATCTGGCTTCTTAGGCTTTATTACTTTACTGTATGCCAAAAATTTTCCAATTACTTTTTCTCAGTATTCATACTGACATACATACCAGGCATTTGGCAAGTAACAAAATAGACTCTGTGTGGTGACCTCACATCTAGAGGTGCTTCATTGGTCTCAGCTCTCAATACTCCATATTTTTAGGGCTGTTCTTGTAGGGTAAAAAGCATTATTCCTCTGTTAGGCAAGAACACTGCCATATGCTCCAAAATGTACAATGTTTGTCTAAATATTGTAATATCTTCTATCTTTATCTGTGTTAATTATAACTGCAGGAATTGCCAGGAAGCAAGAATCTCGCTCGCTGTGAGTTACGCTCTGGGGATACAGGAATACTTGGCTGCCATTTCACCTGTGCGAAAGTTTCTCTGGTAAGAAAAACATTTGCCTCTGATTCATTTTGACGACAGCAAGATGGGTATTAGAAATCCACCATGGAAATACAGCCCGTGCTGAAGTCCTGGCTGCATTTGTGCTATTGTGTAGCTGAGAGTGGGCTTGTCTGAGAGGCACTCTCCATCCTGGAGACAGAGGGCACTGGAGAAAAACCAAACCTGCAGAAATGTCTGCACAGTGATGGGTTGCAGTCTGCTGCTTTGGCACTGTTGCTTTGGGTTTTGTCCTGCAGAGGAAGAGAAGGAGGTGAATGTTTGTAGTCTGGTCTCCTAAGGAAGTGAGGCATGAATGATGGTATTTGCCTTGTGCGTGTGCCTTCCCGAATAACTGATGACTAATTGGAGCTGAACCAACGGGAAGAGCAGAAGGTCTCATGGCTATTACGGCTCCTACCAGTTCTATGAAAATATGTGGCTGGAAGGAAATGCTTGAAGAGGAAATGGTGAAAGAAAGACTTGTGTGAATTTGAGCTCTTACTGGTATTGAAGCACCTCCCTGGAAAGTTTAGTGGGAATGGGAGATTGAGGGAAAGGGAGAGAAGGAGTTGGATGTACGGTACTTGCATACAGAGCTTCAGTCAGCTTCTGCATCCCTTCATTAGATGACATTTCTCTTCATCTCTACTGTCCACCTTGGCCCTATCATAGTTTCCTCCCTCCATGGGTAGATGGAGAAAGAAGTGAGAACAGTTAAATCAGGCTTCTGAACCAAATCACCTTCTGGCAGAGCCTCTCTCTGCCCAGCGGAGTATCTTACTGGTGGGACACACTAGGGACACAGGCAGGAGATAGGCTGTGTGGGCACAGGACTGAACATTTACGTTACTCACCAAATGGCCAGTGTTGCTCAAGGGCAGTCTGGACCTTTGTATGAAGCTCTGGGCAACAAAGCACCCCATTTTAGGGGGTTTACTCCATCCTACCTGTGCACATCTGGCCCTTTCATGCATTGTCAGAAATTATGGATATCACATGGTCAAAGGAGTAGAGTAGCTTCCACAAGAAAGCTGTACCTTGTCTGTGCTGCACAAGATGGCTCACCCCAACTTGTTCTTGTTGGTTTTCCAGAGGTCCGTCTGCTGCCCCGGCTACTACGGACACATGTGTGAGATGTGCCCAGGGAAGCCAGGCCAGTGGTGCTCTGGGAATGGGGAATGCCAGGATGGCATCGAGGGCAGCGGAGAGTGCCGATGTCTGGAGGGTTTCCATGGCACTGCCTGTGAGATGTGTGAAGTGGGCCGATACGGAGCTGACTGCAAATCAGGTGACACTGATGGCTGCCACAGCTTGTCTCTGTCTTGCAAGGGCGACAAGTGGTCACGACAGCCCTTGGGAGGGGTGGTGAGAGGGAAGCAATGTCCCAAGACCTCTGAGACAGGGGAACAGCTGGCAGGCCACCAAGAAAGGGACAGTGGGAGTGAGCACTTGTGGTCAGCCAGAGGAGTGGCTCCATTTTTCATCCTTAAATTAAGGCATGTTGACTGTGCTGCGCTGCTCATCCTGCTGCCACCCAAACTACAGAAAGTAGAGGTGGGTGGTCTGTTCCTGGGCTTTTTGGCCTGGTAGTGGGGGAACAGGAGCTGATACTCCCATGATGTTTTCTTTATGGCAGTTTGATGCATTGGATTGGGAACAGAGCAGCCAGCAAAATGGCAGCAAAACTCTGCTTGTGAGACTTGGTTGGTTTGACAGTGATGAGTGTTTATATTTCCCCTGCAGAATGTGCCTGTGACAATGGCATATGTAACGACGGACTGCAAGGGGACGGGAGCTGCGAGTGTTTCCCAGGGTGGAAGGGCCCTACCTGCCAAGAAAGTACGTGAGTGTGAAGGGGCCTGTGGTGTAATATTGCCTTTTTGGCAGAGAAATCTACGTGATCCTCTTTAGTTGCCAGAGCAATTCTGTGTTAGCTGAGGTGTTTGCAGGGTCCTTTACTCTACACAGCAGAAACGGCCCCAGCAAGTGCTAGACTGAAAATACCAAGTCACGTTTGTGTTTTCTCTTGCAGGAATCAAGATTGACTTATGCAATAACACCTGCCATCAAATGGCCAAGTAAGTACAGGCAAGGAGCTGGGTCATCCTGAGAAAGCTATGTGTGTTTGTATGCATTTTACACAGAGGTGATTCTGTGTTTAGGGTTTCGGAGAGGGCTGGGAGAAGGTGCCTACTCATTAAAGATGCATAAACGTCAGTTCCATTCTGGGAACTCTGGTGCTAAGCCGCATCCAGTTTCCCCAAGGATTTTGTCTGAGCATAAATTCTTTCCAAGTTCCTTCTGCATGTGTAGATGGAAGAAAGCAGGGACTCCAAGGTCTGCCTTTATTCATGGAGCAAAGCAATCAGTATTTACAAGCCCTTTCTTCCTTGCCTGCCCTTGCCAAGGAATTAAATAGGCTGATGGGCTGTGATGACTCCCTCTTGGTGCCTTCTCCATCCATTATCTGGTCTTCTATTTTGTGGTACGAGGACTCAGCCATCTCTGTTGTACTGCACAGAAGCACGTGGGCATGGTGAAGGCGCACTGTACAAGGTGTGAAGCCTGTGCCTGGATGTCAGCTCCCTGGCCAGCGTGACTCGAGTATTTGGTGCTGTAAAGAAATAGATGGCAGCTACAGGCATGTTCCTCCTGTGGTCATTGTGGTCTCTGATTTGCATATGCGAGACTTGTATAGTGTTTCCCAGTGGCCAAGCAAATCAGGAGGTGTCATCAGTGATTGTTTATCCCTTTCTTGTTTCAGCTGCCTCAATAGTTCTGCAGATTCCTCACCTATGTGCTTCTGCTCTGCTGGATACACAGGGAATGGGACCCATTGCACAGGTATGGGCAGCAAGTGTGGGCAAGATTCAAGGCTTGCAAACATGTGCTGAAAGTTTGGGGGTTTTTTGTTCGTGAAATAAATGGCATGATGTTGCTAGAGGAAAGATCATTCAAATCCTTTTCCTCTCAGCTATCCACCATGAACTCTGCCGTGCTTCGGTAGAGAAGTTTTCCAGTCTGGAGCTTTACGTGGGATGCTTTTCATGTTGCTAGAGCCTGTGAGAGAGGGATAAAAAGGCAGGCAAGTGTAGCAGGGCAGTTCTTACTGCTTGTGGAGTGAGATGCACATGAATGGGTTCTATTAGTTCTGATATCACAGCAATGGTGGCAAAGATAAAGCATTTTTGGCCATGAATCCCTGGAATATGGATGCTTCAATTCCCTGGAATTTTGTGCTCCTCCCGTTTGTTGGCTGTGCCAAAATCAGGTAGAAGCAGTGCAGCAGTTACACCAAAATGAGGTAGGATTTTGGGATACTGCTCTAGAGCTACATACAAACCTGATCTATGTCAAAAGCAAATGGACCAAAAAAACCCCACTCAGAGTGATAGAACTGTAACAGTCAAAACACGGTAGACATCACAGTTTCTTTTCAGTATTGCCCTTGTTTGAAAATGAGTGAGAAGGAGGGAAGAAAAAAATTTTTTACATTGTGCAGGAGAATATTTTTTTTTGTCATCTACCGTTAGTCCTCAGTGAGCAAATACTGTGACAGAAAGAATTCTTAGACCAATTTGGGGGTTACTTGAGCTCGGCATGACTTTTGGATTGGCCTCTCTCAGATCTGGGTGAGGCCCCATGCCTTTAAAGGGCCTACAGTTTCATCGAGAAACAAAGGGACTTTGATAAGATGTTGTGATTTTGTTAAGATGGATGGTCATTCTGGCACAGTTCATCTTTCCTAGATGCTCTGAGCTGATTCTGCTCCTCTTGTCTGTGGTCACAGAAATAGATCCATGCATTATTGACCATGGTGGCTGCTCCATACATGCTGTGTGTACTAAAGTGTCCCCAGGAGAGAGAACCTGTGTTTGTAAGGAAGGCTATGCTGGAGATGGGACACTCTGCATGGGTGAGTGCTCAGTGCATGTTTTGGTGATAGCAGTGAGGCATCATCTGTGCAAAAGGGAATTTCAGACTAAAAGCATTAAAATTTCAGGTCCAGGTATTGAATAACTCAATTCTCCTTTCACTTTGTTCATGCAGTGATTATTTCAAAGCAAGTAATTGCTGGCTGATCTTGATTCAGCTGTCTTTTTGCTTTTTGTTGAGGTGTATGCACACATATGTGTACATGCATACATATGTACCTGTGGGTAGGTGCTCAGTATTCTCCCAAGTCATGATTAGTGAAGTGGTCATCACTGTCCCAGCATAGTGCCGCACGAAACTGGGCAGAGAGCCCATGCTGCCCTTGCAACCTGTCTCACTAGATGGTCTCAGACCAGTGTTTTGGTCTTAAACCAAAAGAGCCCTGAGAGGTTTCTTGCCCTGATGCATATCATTAAGAGGTCCAGAGACAGAGGGTAAGGATAGTCTCCCACAGAGATGCCCTGGGATGAAGATGAAGCTGTGGGAGAGTCCAGTCCTCTCATACCCTTGAAAGCACAACCAGGCAGGCATGGGATTTTCTGCGGGCAGATTTATCACAACTCAGAGACCCACATGTGGCAGGAGTAGAACTTGCAGTCGTACCCTATTCCTTTGCCATCACAAGTCAGTTTTCCACCAAAATGTTTCTCAAGCTGGGAAGGTCCTCCCTGTTGGTTTCCTGATACCTCTTTGGGTCACCAATTCCCAGCTTCCTTGAGCAGCCCTCAGCAATAATGTGGCCTTATTCTTTTGCTGCAGAAATTGATCTCTGTCTCGAAAGCAATGGGGGCTGCCACACCAATGCAGAGTGCGTTAAAACAGGCCCAAGGAAGGTGAGTATGTAAGAAGGATGTCAGGGCAACGTTATTATGGAGGTTGTCACAGCTGTGTAATTTGCTTAGAGACAATCCTTTCCATTGCAGTGCGCTGCCTTGTGCTTATTACCTTCCACATAAAACATTTGCCTGGGAAGGGCATGAAAAGATTGCTGTTTCCTTGAAAGCAGATGCCTTCTGTTGGCCAGAGGCTGGAGGCAATCTCAGGTTATATTTGTTGTTAACACAAGCATGGTTATTCATGGATGTAGCAACGGGTGCTATACCACATGCTTTCCACCCAGCTCAGCTGTTGTGTGTGTACTTTCCTGGGTCCAAGTTTCAGCCTGAGCATCTATCTGTTCTCCTTTCAGGTTGCCTGCAACTGTCTTCCTGGTTACAGTGGGGATGGTGTGAGCCAGTGCAACCCCATAAACTTGTGTGAACAGGTACGTCTGCATTTTGCTGTTACCAGAGGTAAAGGCCACAGCCAGCCTTGAAGCATTCCTTTCTCCTAACAGTTATGAGCAAGAAGAGGGTTAGCCTTCTTGTTTAGAGCTGGCTGTCTTGCCTTTTCACATACGAAAGGGATTTCATGGTGTGTTTGGTTTCCATTGCCTCTTGCAATGACCTGCAAGTATGTGAGCCAGCTGGCACTCTCTCTTGTGGGAGAAGCAGTGCAGAAACCGTGACAGGGTTAGAGGCATGTGGGCTTGTTTCTCTGCATCCATTTTGTGTAGGACATACTCAAAAGCTTAGAAGTAATCTGTGCTCACGGCATCGCTGCTGTGTCAAAATGTCTCTCTGAATCATGGGGTCTGTCATCACTCTGTGTTCCAAAGTGAGGTTTGAAAGTCTTTTTTCTTGGGAGGATTTGGTGCTGAAAAGCCCTTGAGGATTTGGATGAGGTTTATTCTAAGGCGTTAAACAGATGGGAGGAATGGTTTCCTTTCCACTGGACAGGATGTAGTTAGCAGCTTCCACATGCAAATAGCCGTTCAAATTGTTGGTGATGCACCTCCATGCAAGCCTTCTGCTTTCCTTGCTAGAACAACGGAGGCTGTAGTCCATTTGGGCTCTGCAAGTACACAGGCCCTGGCACTCGAAACTGTTCCTGCTCTTGGCACAGTATTGGAGATGGCTTCACCTGCCGTGGCAAAGTGTATCAGGTGAGAAGCATGCACAACATCTTTTGTGTTTGGGCCCCTGCCCTGCAGCAAACCGCTCCCTCCCCTCCAAGTGTAAGCTGCAGGTGAGCAGATCTGTAGTGTCATATTGACACGCGTGGTGTAGGAGTGGAGACAGGTGCTTTGAGGCAAACTATCCATAAATTGTAGGCGTATTTGGTGTGCCAGCCGTGGGAGAGAATCACAGTAAAGCAACTTTGTTCCAAAGGCAGTCATAATGTGAACACTCATCTGCTCTGGCCATACCTCCAGGGTGCTATTTTCTTAATGTTATAAGCAAATGGGAGTAATTTTTTTTTCCCAAGGGAACCCACTTCTCCCAGTTTGTGGGATCAGGGCAGGTGTTCCCTGTGGCCATGTCAGGACTTGGGATCCAGTCTGGAGGGCAGCAGTCTATCTCCAGCTCTGTTGCCAGTACAACAGCTGTCCTTGGGCAAACTGGTGACCTTTTCTGGTAGCGGCAAATAAAAGCTATAATCTCCACATCAGAGCTGGGAGAAAAAATGAACTCTGTTCTGTGCTTCTGCTCTTACTGAAAGTTAGTGTGGTAAGGAAAGGAAGTTTGCCCTGCCAAGCCCATGCCTGTCCCTCTGGACAGCATCCCAGAACTGGTGGTGGCAGCACAGTGAAGTTAAAGTGGAGGTTTTGTGAAGCGCTCAAGGTCTCCCATGAGCACAGGGCAGTTAAACCTATGAGACTGCTGCTGCAGAAGCAGCCAGCTTTCACCTCTCGTCTGCTCCATCCTGCATCCACATCTGCAATGTGAATGGTCCAAGCAGAGGTCGCTGTCTGCTTTGTAACCTCCATATCATCTGTGCCTGCAGTGCTGGCAAGGGAGGGAGGGAAAGGTCACTATGGTGTGTCAGGAGAACTGGTGTCTCATTGGGGTGGGACAGTGACCTGGAGTAGAAGGAGTAGGTCACTGCGCTGGCTGGTGGGGAGCACGTGGAAGGGACTCTGCTAACACCAGCTGTTTCTCTTTGTTTAAGGAGCTCGGAAGGATTGAAGATGCATCCATGTTCTTTAAGATGATACTGGTTGGTGACAAACAGCTTTGTCCTTGTCTCTGTGTAGTAAATCCCACTTAGGGTTTTCTGCAAAGGGTCTTGCTAACTGGAACCATGTTTTCTGTTTCCCTTCCCACAAATGCACTTCTACCACAGGCAGAAAACGTCAAGGAGCTCAGTGGGGTAGGGCCTTTCACTGTCTTTGTCCCACGGACAGATTTCATAGGAAACACCACAATGGTAAGTGTCCTCCCATCCCAAGTGCTGTGAGGTGTTTGGCAAGCTGCAGTTGTGGCAATGTCCCCTCTGGGGCTGTTCTACTCAGTGAATTGAAGCAAAGGAGCTGCACTGCGGAAGGTTAAAGGTATTGCCCATTCTCCATCAGTGTAAAAGCAGAGGTTTGGAGGCTGACTCACTGCAAAGGCAGTCTGGCCAGGAGCGTGGACATGGCTCCTATTGTAAGGAGACCTTTACTGGAGACCCTGTCCTCAGAGGCACTGTGCCAAATCAGTGATGCATGGTGACTTTCATTGCCTGTGGCTGTTAGGGGCTGGTAACAGAACGGCTTCAAGGCATCTGTGAGAAGACCTCTTAATCCTTCTCTGTGCCCCAGGCCCTGCCATTCCACTTCCACTGATCCCTTCTTTCTAGTCCCAACAAGTGGGATGTTTGGGGCAAGTGGAGACCTGAGGAAGGAGAGATTCTTATTCATGACTCTGTGAACCAGGTTCTTAACCAACAGCTTTTTGGTGTCAGTGTAATGGAATATCTAGTACCACCACTGACAAGTCCTGTTGTGTAGCTTCACACCACTAGTCTCAATCTTTTTCTCATGGGCCCCCCATACACCCAATAAAAGAACAATTCCCAATGACCACTTATCCCAGGCATCACTTCCTCAAGGCCAATGTAGTCATTTGCCTTCCATCAAGGGACCTGAATGCTGTTTTTGCCAAGCTGGTTGGAATTTCCCAAAGCTCTCAAATGGTTTTTGCATTCACCATGTTTCGGGGTGGCTGGCTTTCCTGCAGGGATGGGTCAGAGGGGGCTTGGGCAATCCAGATCTCCCTCATCGGGTCTGGGTCCCCCCACCTCCACAAGGCAAAGTGCCCCCAGTGTTACCTCATTCTTTTCTGTCTGCAGTTTGAGGAGTGGAGGCACAGAGGTCTCCTCCGGGACCTGCTTCGCTACCACATGGTGGGTTGCCAGAAATTGCTGTCTGGTGACCTGGAAGCCCAGGAGTCTGTTACATCTTTATCTGGCCACAAACTAAAGATCACAGTGAAAGAGGTAGGTCTCTGCCACAATTCCCTGCCCTGCCCCCCTTGTCACGATGTCACTTTCTCTGTCATTTGAAGGCCACTGTGGTTGTGACAAGTGACTTGCCTAGGGCCCACAGATAGCTCACAGGGCCACGCCGTGGGTGTGAATACCTCATTGCATCCCTTCTCTCTCAGAATAGCATCTATCTCAATGAGGAAGCCAAAGTGGTTGTGAGTGACATCATCGGCGTGAATGGGGTCATTCATTTCATCGACAAAATCCTCATTCCAAGTGACCTGGTGGACCGTAACATTTCCTCAAAGATCTCACGGGTAAGGCTGAAGCAGTGACTGTGCCCTGGTAACTGCTGAGGTGAGAACAGGGCTAGGATCTTTTTCCCAGCAGCTCTGATAGCGCTGTCCCTGATAAGCCCTCAGCCCAAGGCCATGTGGGGTGCTCTTCCTCCATGTTCCCAGCTGCATAGGGATTGTCTGAAGGCATGGATTTAGCCTGTGAAGGTGACAGCATTTGTAGCATAGCCGTATGTGGGACAGAAAGACCCTTATCCTTCACTAGGGAACAACAGCACTGAATGTAGGCAAGGGGGATCATGTCCCACGCCAAGCATCACACTCCTTTTCCAGTGCAGAGCAGATTGCAGCATGAGATTGCCAATCTCTGGTACTCCTGAAACAAGCGCTAGGAGCTTATAGATCCTGTGTTTTACAGAAGATAATACACTTTCTGTACAGCGCAAGAGAGCACTGAAATTCATCCCAGCTCCTGCCATAAGCAGCGTCTACCCAGGATGAATCAGAACAGTCGCAGCTGCTAAGTGCCAGCGCTCACCAGGCCAAATCCATCAGCATGATGATGACAGAGATAAACTTGTTTTTAGCTACTGTAGTTGTTAACCATCTGGTTTCTCCCCTGCATTGCTGCTCCAGGTCCTGGAGGGGGACCTCTTGGTGACAGTTGTTTGCTTTCTTCCCTCTGCAGCAAAATATCACGGAAGTGGCAGAGGCCTTTGGGTACACCATTTATAGCAAGCTGCTGCAGGTGAGCGACCTGACTCCTGCTGCTCTGTGGGGAGGTGGTGTGCACATGTGCATGTTCAGTTTTGGATTGTGGCTTTTTCTTTGTATCCCCTTTTATCTTGGACAGGATGCGGAGCTGCTGCCACTGGTTAGTGACCCCGTGCATAGACCCTTCACCATGCTGTGGCCCACAGATGCTGCATTTAATGCCCTCTCGGAGAAAAGGCAGAAGTGGCTGTACCGCAGAGAGCATCGGGACGTGCTGGCCTCCTACCTCAAAGCACACATGATCAGAGACACAAAGGTAAACGTGGCGACAAACAGGCTCGTACTTCCCAAGGCCACATGTGGTGCCACTGCCTGCCTATGGTTAGGCCAGAGCAGCCTTGTCAAATATTTTGCTGCCATAGAACATGCAGCATATTAGTTTTCTTGAGAAGACCCAAAGCTGTTTGAGCATTTGAGGAAACTACTGCTTCATCATGAACCTCTGGTGCAGCATGGCTGAGCTGAAGCTTCTGTCATCGGCTTCTTGGGGAGGCCACATCATTGCCAGAGTGTCAATGCAAAGCTGACAAACAGGGTCTTGTCTGCAGGGGTGATGAAAAAGGGAAGAGCCCAGCTGAGCAAAACTAGGTCCTGCTTATGCACACTGGTCTCTCACTGTTCAGGAATCTGGGGCTAACCCAGCATAGTTATGCTGACCCACCTACACTGGCTTCATGTGCTGCCACATCACACCCCCTCTCAGTGTGGCTGCTGACCCCTGTCCTCACCAGGCAGCGTCCTGTCAGAAGTACGAACTGCCAGTTTTGCCTCTCTCTCCCTTCACATTCTTCTTTTTCCCTCTTAGATTGTTGCTGGTAATGTGCCCCAAGTCGAATCCATACGGACCATGCATGGCTCCACCGTCTCATTCAGCTGCAGCAAAACCCACGTGGTGAGTGATGGCGATGCTGGGCTCAGCTTTCCACTAAATGTCCCTGGGCGTTAGCCACGGGGCAACTGATGCTCCATGTTGGTCACTGGCAGGAAGTGAACACAGAGCTCAGGTGCTTGCAGGCTGGGACACCCCATTTCTCTGGCTGTAGAGAGGCTCAGGACTCTGTGGCCAGCTGGCGGGAAAGTGCAGAGGCACGTGGTACCTGCACATGCGCTTCACGATGACCAGGTTGCAAAGCCAACCACATGGTCTCATGACCTTTACAGAGCAAATGTTGCATGGGCAGAGGCCTTTTCTTAGGAGAGATGGCCATGAAAAGTGGCAATCAGGAGGAGTGGTCAAGGACATGAACACAGAGATTTTGGAGAATTTCTGAGGTGATTGAGAAGCTGTGGCAGCCAGAAAAGGCAACTTCTGGGTGGTGCAGCCAGGATTTAGGATGTGTCAGGATCACAAATTGCTTTCTTCCTCTGGTAGGGGGACCTTCTGGTGGGGAATGGCGATGCCACCATCATCCAGAGGCACATGGAATTCAACGGGGGCATTGCTTATGGCATCAATAGGCTGTTGGAGCCACCGGATCTGGGATCTCGGTGTGATGAGTTCATCTTTGTTGAGCTGCAGGTGAGCACTTGCGATAAGGCCAGTGAGGATCTGTGCCACCTACTGAGCCCCATGCCTGGGAAGAGGGATGTCAGGAGGGCTTGCTGCTCTTCCTCAGCAAAGCTCTGAGCAGCTGAAAGAGGCAGAAGCACATATTGAGTTGTTGTGAGGTTTCTTTCTCCCCTCCACAGGGTTCTACAGAGAGCTGCGGACTCTGTGGCTTCGAGCCACCCTGCCCTGCTGGCTCCATTCAACGGGTAAAGCTCACAGCTTTGTCACCGAGGAGGCCTGTTAGGGGGCTGATGACAATACGTTTTAGCAGCAAAATGAAGGCATACCTGCGTGGGGCGAGTCCCTCAGCTCGGTCATATTGTCCATGCCTTGCCCCAGGTCACGTGGTCCCATAAGGCAGGAGCTGGGCTGAGTAACATGGGGTCAGGGGCTCCAGTGGTCTTTGGTCAATCCCTATATGGGTGACAGTGGCTTCAGGGGTCCCTGCAGCAGCACTAGGGGCTTCTCTGGGTGCTTTCTAGCAAAAGAGCTCAGCCTGGCTGCTGGGGATGAACCAGGAATCAGGTGGTGAGCGCCCTTAGGGGGCAGTGGTTGTACCCCACTCTTACTGCTTCGCCCACTGTCTCTCTCTGCCGGCCTTCTGGCATGTGCCTGAGGTACATCTGTGGCTCCTCTGTCACCAGCCCCATTGCATGTTAGGACGCCTCTGTTACTTGTCATAAAACTGAATGAGTGGCACAAGAAAAGTCAAGGCGAGATATCAGTGACCAATGTGGCAAACTCTGTGTTTTGCCTGTTTCCTCGCAGGGGGAAACCAGGCGCTGCTACTATTATGGAAACCAGCTGTTGAGAAACACTTTTCTGTTTCACCGCAACTCCCTGTTGCGGCCGTCCTGGCCACCCTCCCCGTGGGAACCCTTCAGAAGACACTTCTCTTCCAGGGGGCCTCTGAAACGAGGCTGCAGGAGGAGCTGCGTTTCCACCCAGTGGGTCCCTCAGTGCTGTGCGAACCACTATGGCCGTGACTGTCAGGGTAAGGAACCACATGACCCTTTCCAGCCCCAGACCTTTCTCTTGTGGGAAGGTGGCATAACTGGTTCAGCACAGACATCTGGTGTCCATGAATGTGCTTCCCTGGAGAAGGGTGGTCAAAACCTCAGGCAGGGAGCCCCAGTCCTGTAGAGGGTGCAGGGGACAACCCCTGCGAGTGCGCATGGATGGTATCGTAAGAGGGAATTCCCTTTCCATGGAGAACCACTTGTCTCCACAGAGAGCCCTGGGCACAGGGCTGCTGGGGGTGGCTGTGAGACATGTCACTCACCCCTAGATGTTCCCAATGCTCAACCATTCCCTGGCATCTGTCCTCTGTGCTTTGTGCATGGGCAGGTTTCACACCTTTGGATGAGTCTGCTGCTAGGTTAGCATGGGGCAGGCCAGCACAGACTCAGCATGTTGCAGCAGAGGGTCTTCCCAGGCTGGAAGCTATGCCAAATTTGTCCCTCTTGCCCCTGTACCTAAGGTTTATTGTCATGAGATGTCCCCAGCACTCACTCCCCAGGCTGCTGAGCAGGCCCTGAGCACCCCTGGGCACAGGGTCACTTTGTCACTGCAGCCTCACTAAGGTGCCCCATTTGCAGCGTGCCCAGGAGGGCTGGAGGCACCCTGCAGTAACCGTGGTACCTGTGATGACAAAATCGGTGGCTCAGGGAGATGCAACTGCAGCCAGGCTTTCATCGGGACCAGCTGTGAGCTGTGCGCGCCAGGCAGATACGGGCCAGACTGCCGAGGTAAGGGGGAAGCCGTGGGGCGGCAGCAGTGCAATGCAGAGGGTTTGTGCAGAGGTGGCTGCGGCACATGGTACTACTTGGAGAGGGAGTAGGTGCTGGGCTGACCTCTGCAGCATACAGCATGGGAATCAGTGCTGCCACTTCAGTCCCCACAACGTTTGGGTCAGGGCTCTGGGGCTGGAGACATCCCTCCCTGGGCTTTTGGCTGGACAGCCATTAATCCAGCTGTAGTTTGAGAAGCCTGGGTGGCATGTGCCGGGAGCTGTGGCCAGTGCAGCCATGCTGCTGAGGCCTCACCTCTGTGCCAAGGCCACGAGGTCAAAGATCTCTTGTTTGTCAAGCACAGCTGAGAGCCCCAGTCTGGCAGAAAGTATTAAGACGTATTTTGAGCTGTGGGGAAAATCCATATGTTGTGATGAACCCTGTACAGAAAGAGCATCTCCTGGGACATGCTCAGCAGGGACATGTGCCCCTGTGAGGCAAAGGGAAGGAAAAGGGAATCCCCTATCCTCCCATCCCAAGCTGGGTTTTACGAGGTCTCCAGGAATGTTTTTGATGGCTGTGTGTTGGCAGGAACTCAGAGTAGAAAACACATCTCTAGAAATGCCCAGGGGAGGGGAATGACAGGGGTTTGTGGGTGCAGAGAGGCTTCCCCTCCTTCATGAAGGGTGCATGTTGCAGGGCCGGTGGGGGGGCAGGGCTGGCAGCAACAGGAAGGGATGTGTGTGTACCGCTGTGCCTGCCTTCATGAAGTGCCAACACAAGCCACATTTCTTCTATGTGGTTGTCCCATGGCCTGAGCGTGGCCTTTCACTGCCACCAAGGCAGATGCTGTGACAGTGTTTTTTCCATTCCTCACAGAGTGTAACTGTACTGAGAACGGCGTGTGCAACGGAGGACTGCATGGCGATGGCTTCTGCTTCTGTGCCGAGGGCTGGACTGGAGACCGCTGTGAAATCAGACTAGGTGAGGGATGACAAGCCCCACCGCCCGCTGTTCCCTGGGACCTAGCGCCATAAGGCCACTTTCCCAGTAGCTGGATTGTTCAAGCAGCTGGTCAGAAATATCTCTGAAAAGTAGTTCTCAGTTGCGGGGCTCATCCTGAGATCTGGCCCGTGCTGTTGGATTTCATAAGGGTTTGGGTGGTCGGGAGGAGGAAAGCTCCACTTGATCACGAACAAGTCCCTGAGCTCAGAGGTGCTCCAAGAAGAGGGTGAGGTGAAGGCCTGAGGTGTATGTGATGAAGTAACGGTCCTCTGCATTTGGGCAAGGCATCTGCAGAAAAGCATAGGGGGAGAGAGGGGGGAGCATGGGGCAGGTGGCCTGGGGCAGAGGCTGGTGATGGCAGCTGTGCCCGTGTTGCAGCCCTTAGATCATTCTGAGCTGTGTGCATTCTGGTTTCAGTCATGACGCCCACCTGCTCTCCACCATGCCACCCCCATGCCATATGCCGCTCCAGCAACCTCTGCGAATGCAACCTACACTACGAAGGAGACGGGAGAATGTGCTCAGGTAGGGGGGAGCCACGAGGGGCTGGAGTGGATGGGTGGTGAGCGGAGGGAAAAGCAGACAACACAGCAAGGCAACAGGTGACCATCTCCTGATGGCCATATTGGTGTGACAACTGGCAGGACAGGCAGACATACCACCAGGACACTGTGTATTTTAGTTAACCTAACACTTGTATCCCTGCAGTGATTGACATGTGCAGCCAGGACAACGGGGGGTGTGCCAGGCATGCACAGTGCACACAGGTTGGTGTGAATGTCTCCTGTGCCTGTGCTCCTGGGTACGGAGGTGACGGCTACGTCTGCGACCCCATAGACAGGTGTGCGGATGGTAGGAATGGGGACTGCAGCCAGCACGCCAACTGCATCAGCACTGGACCGGTGAGTACATCCCCTAGGTCCGGGGAGACCTGCATGCCTGGGAGAACAGCACAGGTGGCTGCTGTGGGATGCTTCAGGCTGCTGGAGGACAGCAATGTGACAGTGTCCCCTGTTATTGCAGTCCCCTGGCCTGCCCCTCCTCTCTGGTCCCCTCAGCTGTTGCAGTCATCCTGCAGGTCATTACTGCCAGGCAGGGGCCATGCCCTCGGTCCGCTGCCCAGCTGCGGGGATGGGCCTGGTGAGGCCATTTTTTTCCCATTCCTCTGTCTAAGGGGCATAAGTTGTCAGTTGTGGCATTTCTGGACTGTTTGGGGTCTCCAGGATGGTCCTTCAAGGACAATGCTGGCCGTTTTTACAGAGGAACCAGAGTTGCTCGCTGCAGGCCAGAAGACGGGACTGGGAGCATGATGTAGTGCAAGAATCATGAGCCACATACCTCGAAGCTCAGTTGTCTTTCAAACAGCATGTGACAAGGATTCAATGTGACATTTTTTGGTTTGTTTGCAGTTAGACGGAGGCCACGCAGCCTTTTGTAGCTCTGTCTGTCATAGTCCTGGCACGCTGTAGAGGCGTTCTGAAGGCTCATCCCCATCCTCACAGGGATACAAGGACCCCCAGCTGGCATCCGCATGTTGGCACTCACACAAATGCCATTCTTCCTTTGTGCTGCAGAATGAGCGGCGCTGCGAGTGTAAGCGGGGCTACATTGGTGACGGGATCCAGTGCCTTGAAGAGGCCGTGCCCCCCACGGACCGGTGTCTGGAAGACAACGGGCAGTGCCATCGGGAGGCCATTTGCACTGACCTGCATTTTCATGGTGAGTGCGCTCAACCCCAGTGTCAGGGATGATGGTCCATGGAGAGGTCACACTCCCTCATCCTTCACCTTCTGGCTGGGGCACCCCTCAGTAGAGCTGGAGGGTGGGAAGACCAAGGGGCCAGGGACTCACCTCTGTAGCTTGGTCTGGTTTTCATGTTCCCCTTTTGCCCTACATGTCATACAGGGAGGACAAGCCATCCTTGTCTGCTCCTGTATGACATGTGAGATGGCCTCTGGGGTGTTGCACTGCCAGTAGGCACCGACTCCCTCGTGGAAGGCGAGAAGCTCAGAGGAAGCCATGCTGCGTCCCACCTTGCCCTCACTTGAGCATTGTCCACATCCCACCCTCCCACGCAGTGGAGCACCCTCCGTTGGCAGCACTGTCTGTGCTCACACAGGGACCCATGCAACTGCCTCAGGGAGGCTGCTCACTCTCTATACTGTACTGATGCTGCCTGGCCTTGGTATTTTGCAGATAAGACTATGGGCGTATTTCATCTGCAGTCACCCCGAAAAAAATATGACTTCACTTACGAGCAGGCTCAGAAGGCCTGTGCCGCAGAAGGCGCTTCCCTGGCCACTTTCCAGCAGCTCTCGGCAGCACAGCAGGTCAGGACAGGGATGCAGAGGTTGGGCAAGGGCTGGCTCCATCACCTCGTGGGATGGTGACGTGCCAGTGCTTCTCCCTGGGCTCAGTCCAGCAGTAGCAAGTCCATGAGATGTGGGTGGGTGACCTTTCATCCCCTGGGCCAGGCCCTGGCAGTGCCCAGCCCTTTAGGTGATGGGGGGGATGTCAGATAAGGCTGCACAATGGGAGTGTGCATCAGGGCAGAAAACCTGGGCCAGAGATACTATTTTTAATCTAATCATTCATATTCCTTCGCTAGATGGGATTCCACCTGTGTTTGGTGGGTTGGCTGGACAATGGCACAGCTGGATACCCCACAGCCTACCCCAACCCCAGCTGTGGGGCTAACCGGGTGGGCATCGTGGACTATGGCTTCCGAAGCAACCTAAGCGAGACCTGGGATGCATTCTGCTATCGGGAGAAGGGTGAGTGGCACGAGCACATTTCCTGGGGACGGTTCTGTCAGGCATAAGAGGCATGTCAGGGCAGCAGGCAGAGAACTGCCCTTAGAGCATGAGGCACAGGCGGGCGCATGCTGGGGGCTATCCAGAAGTTGATGGAGAGGTGATCAGTGTAGCCAGCATTGGTGAGTTAAGTCACATCTTGGTGTTCCTGTGCAGATCTGATTTGCACCTGCCGTGACGGGTTCGTGGGAGATGGGTATTGGTGCAGCGGCAAACTCCCCGACGTGCTCGCAGACCACGCTCGCTTCTCCACCTTCTATTCCGTAAGTGATGCCCTCCTGGTTCTTCAGTATGTCAGCAGCCAGCAACAAGGTGGAGGGAGGGATCAGCCATAACAGGGAGAAGTGCTGGTTTGGTTTGCACATAGGGCAGAGAGAACACAGAGGCATTTTCTTTCCAGGGCTGGGGATGTTTCCTGGGCTGGGGAAGGTAACAGCACTGAGCTGCCAGCAACGTGCTGATGGGGAGGATCTCCCATCTTTTCCAGATGTTGCTCGATTTTGCCAATGACACAGAAGAAGGACTGGATTTTTTCATCTATTTGTCTGATGACTCCGCTCCCAAAACTCTCTTTGTCCCTCTGAATTCTGGCTTTGCAGACAATGAAGTAAGCAAGCAGGGATGAGCGGCCGCTCGAGGGCACATGGGATAAACTATCAAAGCCCCAGAGGAGATCAGGAGTCCGCCAAAGCTGGCATGACGGTGATATGAAATAGTGTGGGGAAGGATGAGGAAGCTAGGTGAGAGGGGACCTCTCGTGGTGTCTAGTCCAACTCCTCACTCAGAAGAGCCGTTTAGGTCAGGTTGCTCAGAGCTTTTTTCAGTTGAGCTTTCACTGTTTCTAAGGATGGCGTTCCCCCCTTCTCTGCACAGTATTTTTGTGCCACGTTGCCCATGAACTGAGTTGTCTTGTGGCCATGGAGAATGCCTGGGCTTAGGCCCGGTGGGGGCTGCACACAGCAGGAGGGAAGGGCTGAGAGCCAGCTCAGCTGTTTCTCATCCCTGCTCCCTGTTGCTTCTTCAGACACTGACAGGAGAAGAGCTGAAGCTCCATGTGTCGTCCAGCAATGTCATCCTCTTCAGCTTCAACCTCACAACAGGCACCATCATTCCATCCCAGTCAGGATATGACCTCCACGTATCGGACCTCCCAGTGGGCAACAGTACAGAGCACTCAGTAGGTTTAACCTAAGCAGAGGTCAAAAAAAAACCCCACAGGGTTTCACCACATCTCTTTTGAGACAGGGAACAACGAGGAGGCTTTCTGGTTGGGTGACATCATCTCTGTCCTGTGCTGTAGGATGCCAAGGGGATCAATGACACAATGATTGTGGAGTGGGACATCATAGCTTTCAACGGCATCATTCACGCGATTGCAGAGCCGCTGAGGATCCCACCGCCCGTCGTTCATCTTGGTCAGGTGAATGTCTGAGGGCATGAATGGGGAAGGAAGGTGCTGAAACAGCTGGTGCCAGGCCTGGGGGACAGGGACAGGGTGACCAAGTCATCCTGAAGGACTGGCGTCGTCCTCTCTGCTTTCCTGGCATGGCTTGTGTTGGCTGGGCTGCCCACGGTCACGCTGGGGAGCCGCAGCAGGATGGCTGTGCAGGAGATCCCATCGTGCTGCCAGGGGAGTGCCAGAATTGTGCTGCTCTTTTTTGACACAGGTGAACGGTGTGGCACGGATGTCAGGCTCCGTGGCCACAGGGACACTGTCAGCGCTGTGCTTTGCAGCGGCGCTAGCCGCCAGTGCTGGTGTCGCCTATTACTGTGTGAAGAGGCGGCGTCGGGAGGAGCAGTTCGGGTATTTTCAGGTAAGTACGGGCTAGGGAGTGGGGAGCAGCGGCCTCTCTGGGGGGAGGGCAGGAGGATGGAGTCTGGGGGAGCACGGATCAGCGGTGGCGTGCCCTGAGAGGCACTGGGGGCTGTGGCAGGGGGCAGCCATGCATGGGAGTGGCGCTGGCAGCTCTGGTGGCTGTTCAGGGGAGCTGCGGGTGGCGGGGGCGATGGGGCCGGTG